>JACATO010000027.1:12500-530450 GCA_018389105.1 Nautilus pompilius | reverse complement strand
GAGAGATGAGAGGAGGAGAGTGAGAGAGCGATGGAGATGAAGAGAGAGAGAGAGAAATCTGCAAGAATAACTTTCAACTTTAAAGATTAATCGAAAGTCGCTAATGAGAACGGGGAGAAACGAGACGAGCCGTAAAGGGAAGGGGGCGGGGTTGTTAGTCGTGTTGCAGGGTAAGGGATCGCGAGACAGCCGTTGGATCCGGGCTCTACTTAAGGGTGGGGGCCCGTCCGTCCGTCCGTCCGTCTCTCTGCCGGACACGTTAAATATGGATTATTCTGAAATGTTTTGACGACTCTGTAATTTCCAGTTGCATCTCATCAGATGACGGTGGAGAAAGTGAACCTGGTTTATTGAGTTAAAAATCCAGCCGCATCGCATAGCTAATGTTCCGCGGGGGGTCGTCCCGTCGTCAGGACTCCCTCTCAAGTTAATTACACGGTGACGGACGCGGATTAACCATTGGAAGCCGCCCCGACGCGCCGATTCCATCGGTGACAGGCGGCAGAGAAAGTGACGGTGAAATCTGCGACAATTTATGGGGAGTACAAGACCACGCCCCCCCCCCCCCCGCATACATCGGGCATTAGCACAAAGCAAACATGATTCACCACAATAGCATCTTCCTTCCGTCGGTTTTCTTTTGTTTGTTTATTGTTGATGCTGTTGTTTCGCCACGTGCGTGGACACTTAGGAAACAAACAACGAGTCTGGTTGATTAGCGGAGTCATGTTCGCATGTTTACGCCACTAAAGTCTGCCAAAAGTAATTTTCGAGAATAAATAGAACCTAATTAGAAATAATTTAGGTTTCCTTCTATTTTTTCCTCTCTTATTTTTTTTTAATATTCCATTTTAATTTAATTAATTTTACTCATGTTGCTGCTATATATACAGCCACTGCGTTATTATTATATTATATTATTATTATTATTATTATTATTATTATGACAAGTGTACTTCTGCCAGTTATCACTGGGTCCAAACCACGGCCGCAGGGTATTTACAGCAGTTTTGCTCTTATTGGATGGATGAGGAGAGCTTTTATTACGATGACGGCTGTCCCCAGCAGCCCTGGGGGTGTCGCTGACGTGCTTCAGCACGCTCTTCTCCATAAGTCCTAACGAACCTATTAAAATAGGAATAGTCATACCCTTTAGTTCTCACATTTCGGGTTATTTCTATCTGCTGGTCTTTGTACTTTGACAGATTTTCTAACTTCCACTCTGGTGGAGACGTTCTTCTCTGCTGATACAGCCACATCAAGCGAGTCGCACATATTCCCCTTTTTTTAAATTCTAATGTCCGGTCTGTTGGCTTTATTCTCGCTCTTTGTCTGTGTGAACGAGCTCAACTGCTCCACAGGAGAGCGGGCCCCTCGTCTTCATTAGACTTCCCTGTTCACCCCTGCTGTCGGTCAGTCGGCCGGACGGTGGTAGGGTTGCAGATTTCCCAAATGTGCTCGCAAATTGTATTATTTTATTATTATTATTATTATTATTATTATTATATTATTATTATTATTATTATTATTATTATTATTATTATTTCATTTTTGGTTTTCAAACAAAAATTAACATTAATTAAATAAAGAAGTAAAAAAATCAAAACAAAACATTACTGTTCTTTTAATATTGTGGATGCAAACTACATTAGATGTCGTTTCCTTATCTGACTCTTGCCTATCGGACTTATTCAGTCTGAAGGTCGCTTACGAAACTGGCAGAAGGCGAGCATGTGTCGGTATGTTAAAAATTAAAGGGAAAAAAGAGATTTTTTTTTAAAAAGTGAGTCTCCTTACCTGGATAATTCCGAGAACGGCGCTTGTTTATCGACCTTTAGGCATTTTCCAGGGATCGAACGCGAGCGTCTCTGGTTCTTTAGGGAGGGAGGGGCAAAAAGGCAGTGAACGAGGAGAGAGAGAGAGAGAATAACTAATGCGAACTGTGAGTAATGTTAGAAGTCACGTGGGGTTGTTTCTGTGACGGTCGACGCTCGCACCCGCATCGACTGGGAGGGAAGGACCTCCGTAGCAGATCACTACTCACTGATCATCAGCAGCAACGTCTTCGAAATCGCATATGGTTAGATCGGCCGCTCAGTGTGGACTCATCGGTAGGCAGCCTTGAAAGAGCTCTCTCCCTTCCCGAACGATGCGATTTTATTTATTTATTTATTATTTTAAAAAAAAATAAATAAAAAGTAAACTGTTTCCGTCACCTGTTTCTCTTGTTTTAGTATTAAATGCTTCACGAATTAGGTTTTTACCTGGAATCTAATGCTTTGGTCGGTTTCAGTTGTATTTCTTATCGCTGTTTGTTTGCTTTAATTTATCGTTTTCGAGTGAATTCCGGATCCGGAGCCTGTACTTTATTAGGAGGTTTAAAACTTTACGTAAAACAATAGAAATGATCAATCAAGCTAAAATGAAAGGAGACATTACCTATAATTTAAATATGTACTATGTCCGGAAGAATGCAAGGGGAAATAACCTACACACGTACTATACGGTATATTGAAAACTACTTCATGTACACGTGTATGTATGTATTCGATATTTTACGTATTTTTTGTTTTAAAATTATTTTTTAAAAAATGTATTTATAGTTTATAAACGGAGAAGTAATATATATGACACCAACAGTAAGATGCTAAAAAAAATTTTGACAGGAATTAATTAAATTACGTTATAAAGAATTATTTGTTCGTTTGCCTTTTGTTGTTGTACTTTGCTTATTTGTCAATTACAAATTTTCTTGCTTAAAACTGTCTTAAATTTCTAAAGAAACACAGGAACCAAAGAAAAACAGCAATACAATAATAATATAATAATAATAATCAATAATAATAATAATAATAATAATAAAATAATCATAATAAGAGTGGGATTTATTAGGTAGATAAAGTCTTAGTGACATATACTGTTTCAAGTAGCCTATCTTGTGTAATTCCACTATAATTGAATTTCCTAGAACCTTATCCAAGTTTTTGTAAATTCTTTTATTTATTTAAACCAAGTGCGGCTGATTTTTGTTTGGGCTGGACTGGTGTTCATTTCCCCTCATTCTGATAACTTCAGGTTCTTTGTCTTTGTACTTCGACAGTTTATTTACGCATCTAATGGCGATGCATTTCCCTCTGGTGTGGTATGCGCACGTCAGTGATCAATCAGGCTTCCTACTTTTTGTCTTTTATGATGATTTGCGGGCGAATTTCTCTTGTTTCTCTGCCATCGTGCACGATTATTTCCTAGAGAAGAATTCTCTTTGTCGTTTTCTTGCCTCGCCTTATATATGTATGGTCGTACCACATATCTCAGCTGTCAGTATGTACACGACTTCCAGTGGATTCCGCCCTGCAGCTTCGTGACGCGTGGGTTGGGACATTTACTTTGGGCTAATTCTGGGCGCCCAGTGTTGTTGTTGTGTTGTTGTTGTTGTTGTTGTTGTTATTATATTATTATTATTATTATTATTATTATATATTATTATTATTATTATTATTATTATTTATTATTATTATTATTATTATTATTTATTATTATTATTATTGGTGTTGTTGTTGTTGTTATATTATTGTTGTTCTTATTATTGTTATGTTCTTATTATTATTGTTGTGTTTTATTATTATTAATGAAATGCATTCATTTTAGAAATTGCTATTTCCAGAGCTCGAGTTCTTACGGGTGTTTAATACTTGGCATCCGCCTCTCATTTTCAAAGAAAAGAACTTATTTAAATATATAATATATATTGGTTCTTACGCTCTCGCTTTTCGCCATCTACGGCAGATTTTTCCTTTTTTTAAATAATGATTCTGTCAGAAAGCCCGAATGGCCGTAACTAAGTTTCTTGAATAGTCGGATAAAGGATCTATTTCTCCACACCCCCCCCACCCCACGCGATTCCAGTTGAGAACAAAGACGTGCGAACGGCGGGTTCAAGAGTAGACTGTCCACACAGAGGTGTGGGGGGCTTGTTTTAATGTCTTCACAGTCTACTCCCCCACACGGAGGTGTGACTCGATCACTATGGCAGGCCTCTCTACTGTGTTCACACAATCGCTACTCGAGCACCTGCTTCTCTCATATACCGTTGTTGGTGGGGGGGTACGGTTTGACGAAGTATCAGTAGAATTTAACTACTGAAACGTAATTTTTTTTTAAACATTTTATTTTTAATAATAAATTCTACAAAGATATTAATATCCGCGAAGCTAAGAGATTTTCTTTAAAAAAAAACTTGTCAAAAAATAGAAGAATTCGGTAATTATTCCCAAAGACAAAGGTTCAGGGTCTGTTATTATCAGAAAAGCTGGGTGCAATTTAAAATTCACCATTTGTTATCTGGTTTAAATAGGTTTAAGAGTAATTTCCAGATTTCAACATTAGTTTATGTTAAGGACCTCGTAAAGAAACTGCGAAGAACGATTCTCTTATTTATGATCAAATCCACAAAGACTTCCTTCCGCTGATTCGCAGTATCTTCCACGGTTTCACCCCTTAAAATGATAAGATGCTATCTTACCTTATATCTCTTGACTCTACTTGATTGCACCACCATCAACATTCTACTAAAGCAGCTTCAATTTTCTGGTCAAGATTAGAAGTGTGAATTTGCAAAATTCTAAAATGCATGGTTTTGACTCAGCATCTTCATTTACTATCGTTATTGTAGAATTTGCTAACGATGCTTGCATTACTAGGAACCAGTTCATAACTCTAACTAGTCACCTGCTTTACCTGCAAATGTCTTAAAGAACCTGTGTTATTATGCTACCTTTCTTTTATCATCTTCCGAAAGGAGTTGTATATAAATGAGAACGATGTAGCTAGCAATGGCATCTCCGCTTCGCCTAGATCTAGCATATAATTTTAACTTAATTGTTCTCATCTACCATTGTTAATTATCTACATATTTACAATTTGTACACTGTGTATTGTGCATCCTACCCTATCAGCTCGATCGCTGATCTTTAATTTTTGGGGTAAGTTTCGTTTTTCTTTTGATAATGGATGAGATAACATTAGAAGATCTCACTTGTCTTTGAGATACATTCTAGATTTTTGTTTTTATTTAAAGTTAAGTTTTATGTTCGATATATTAATCTTAACTTTTATTTTTATCATGATATTATTTCCACATTGCTAATGTGTGTACGCGTGTATGTGTGTGTGTGTGTGTGTGTGTGTGTTTGTGTGTGTACACACGCATAGCAGCACATGCTAAAATTTGTGGAAATATTTTTGTTATATCATCAAAGTAACATCTACAAACGTAATTATAAGTTTTACCGCAACATAGCTTTCCTGTAGTAAAATTCTTGTGTTCATTCCCTTCGGTTGCGCACCAACTGATGCCAGTGAAGATATGGCAAATATAAACAAACGTAGAACCGTCCATTAGACAGAGTTCCCTTCTGTTCTGTAATGACCACAGTGAAGTTGGCATTTAATTTGCTTAAATACTGTATCTGTGCAGAGCTAAAAAAAGAAGTCAACTTCGCACTGCTCTCTCTCTCTCTCTCCATCCCTCATTCTCTTATAGTGACGTCATATCTCTCTGTAGTGACGTCATATCTCTCTCTCTCTCTCTCTCTCTCTCTCTCTCTCTCTCTCTCTCTCTCTCTCTCTCTCTCTCTCTCTCTCTCCGTGTCCAATGGACGAATATTAATTTTCAGATAAATTAGTATTCACGTTGCTACAATTTTTTCCAAAGAAAAAAAGAAAAAGACAACAAACTTTTTTTTTAAAGTTGAAATATTCATTTCTGTGAAAAAAATGTCTACGTACGTTAGAATCAGAGAAAACTATCGTATTTAGCAAAATGGATTCCCATTAAATTAAAGATTATAACTTTATTTTGAAAACTCGCTAAAGAACTAACTGTTCTTTTCCTGCTTTACGTCTACTAACTTTTCATTCCCCCCTCTCTTGTTTACCAAATTAATACAGAAATATATTCCATCATTTTATTATTTAAAAAATTGTAATCATTCGAAAAAAAGAAGGATAAAAGCAATAAGAAGCTGAAAGGAAACTGAAGGGTTTTCATCTATTTGAGACGGATAAAAGCAGACCACTCAAGGAATCAATTGCACTGGGCAAACGGAGCCGCCTGGGGGTAGAATCTGGCACCAGGCTCTACACGGCGTCATGTACTCCGCGTATTTCAACATGGCGCTGACCCTCAGTCTGGAAACGTATTTGCAGTGACATCAAGAACATCGGGGGGTAAACCCGAAATGGCCAGAAGTGGGCGCTTCTTGCTGATTAATTGCGTTTGCGTCGGCGAGAAGAAAAAATAATAAACAAACTGCCGTTGGTAAGGACAGCGAAAACCTTAAAACGGGAGGGGGGAGAGAGGGGCCAACCGCGCACGTGCCCGGAGGAAACGGTTGTTTGTTGGGCAGACGGGATCTATGAGGGGCACTGACACCGCCCCACCAGCCGGGGTTAGTGGCCCCACCCTGAACTTCTCTGGTAGACGCCGTCGCTCTTACTTTAGTTTAGAGGTACGTCCATCGTTTTGGCGCAAAGACCGCCTCTCTCTCTCTGCGAACACGTGCGCGCGCGGTTCGGAAGATGGACTTCAGTACGGTTCTGTCAACCTCTTCTCCTTGGAGACCATCAAGCTGTTTACTCTGTCAAGCGTAAAAAGAGATCACGTGACACCCGTAGCTCGACACCTACGACGACTGAAAAGTTTCCGCCTCGTCAGAAGAAACAGTGACGTCACGCCCCCCTGTAACGTACCTCGCGGCCATCTGCGATCCGTCGACGAGAGTGACTGCGTGTCCCCCTCTCCAGGTAAAATATCTTTATTTAATTCTTTTCCTATACCGTGGAGTCGTGTCTCTGGTGTTTAGAGCCGGTGGGAAGCAAACAAATTACTGCACCTGTAAACTTTATCATAAAGTATTTAATTAAACCACTCCATTTTCCCCTTCTTCTTTAATTAAAAAAAACATGAAGGTGTTAGCGAGCTGTTAGAGGTATTCTACAAAAAAAAAACGTTTTCTCTCATTTCATTCCTTCTTTCTTTCTTTCACCTACCCCTGGCAGGAGGATGTGTGGTCTGGCCGGGTTTTTGCTTTTGGTGGAATAAATAGAATTCAAGGCGGATCAAGATCCTTCATGCATCTTTAGACTTTTGCATAGTGCCTTTATTTCAGTAACAGATCCCCCCCAGTTTAAAATGCAAATTTAGAATCCTATAACTGATCTCAGTTTATCTTTATCGAGTCATCAGGGTCCCCTGTCTTCTTCAATGATACTCAGTGTTTTTCAATTAGCTGTGTCTTCTCTGGGTCCAATTGCACTTAAGAATTGCAAACAACTAAAGGGGTCTCTTTGGCCCCTGTTAGAACTGTAGGGAGTTTACCACTCCGCACTGGCTACACAAGAATAGCTGGCCAGGTCTAAACAGATCTAATTGTCTGGGAGGTAGCAAAGTCTTCAGAATTTTTAGGGATATACTATTTATATTAAAGTTTTGGTGGTAAAAAGATATAGATCAAAGAAATGTAAATTTATGGCTCGACTAGTCTAATGTTTGTCAAACAAAAAAATGAATGTATGAGACCCATCACATAAATAATTAGAAACTAATCGCAGATGGCGAAGTATCTCTCCATCACTTTGCAATATGAGAATACTAATTACTTATGTGATGGATCTCATACATACATTTTTGGTTTTTGAAGCACACTAAACTCCCATGTATGCTGATATGCTAGGTGTGTAATGTACATAAAAATGGTGAATTATTAGTGTATACATCATAGCGGACAAACCATATCAACTACGAAAACGTTTCTCACAAGTTTATTTAGTGGACGAAAGAGAAATTTCAGTTCACTCGGTTTTAAAAGTGAAGCTGGCTTCATAATGGTAAAACCTTTGTTTTCGTTGTATGGAGACTATCAATTGATTTTGGGGGTCTTTCATATAAACTGGTTACTAAAGTTGAAGAAAAGCTACAGGAAAAAATTTGGATCATGAGAGGAGTATATCACATCGAGGCCACACAGAAAACCTTCATTTTTCCTTAGACAACGAGAAATGCTAAGCAACCAGGGTCAGATCGACACGCTGGAAGAAATTCGTGAGAGACAGCGGTTTCCTAAGCTGTGCGAATACAAAATTTTCGGATTGTCAAAGCTTGGCCTTCAAATGTGAAGGAAATAAGAAGTCAGTGCTACAAAATGACAGCAGCAATGGGAAGGTCCAAAGATAGGGTAGTTATACAGATTTTTCACCAAGAAACAAACAACTACAAGAAGAGTGAAAGAGTGGGGGACACACAATACCAGCCTCTCGAGAAATAAGGATTTTATGACTAACAAGATGGACAGTTAGGGAAGATGCTCTTCATAGTGTGATAAAAAATTTCGGAAAACTGAGAGATCTTAGACGAAGCCCTTAAATAGATGGAGAATGCCGAAATGAGAGGGAGGATAAAGGGCGTGTCTTTTTATATTAAAACATCAGACCATGCTAGCTGAACGCCTTTAAAGACTCGCAGACTTCCAGTTTTCCTGCCGTGGAAAGCCATACGATGGCAGCTCTCACAGTAACAGCAATGGAGTCTCTTGGGAGAAGGTTAAGACCAGCTTCTTAATATCTCACAAGTGAAGGAGCGGTACAGAACCAATTATCATGAAGCACTGGATTTTAACAGTAAAGTGCATTAAGAACCGGTTTATCTAGCCGGCGGGGGATGATGGTGGTTAGAGTGTACGTAAATTTGGAGAAGGTGCTTCCCAAAGCAGCTGCAAGAAAAGGTTATGACCACGAGCCGTCAGCTGTTTATGACCTTTATGGCTCTGACATAAACTCAAGACTTCTTGAAATCCAGCGGAGCACCATACAAGCTCAGCTAGACAGTTACACCATCGGTGAACCGCATAATAGACTTTATCACTATCAATGGACCATCGTTATTCAGTGAAACTGTGGTGATATTAAGACTTTTTTTAGTTATGCCAGCAAAAGATCATTTAGTTTCAATGTAAAAAGTAAAACATACTAAACGATGACGCAGAAAAGGAATAGTTTCGTTGTAGTGTCATATTTAGAAAGATAGTACAGCTAGGTTCGATTTAATTAAGATGGAAATGAGTTTGGGACTGACTAAGAGCACAGATCGTTTGTCGATCTTTGGCTAATTCTTCCAGGTAGAGAACACCAGGGTAAATTAAACGGGTTAGGGTCCATACGACGAACTTCTCGAGTACTCAGCTATGAAGGTTTATTTATATAGTTTATTATGACATATATGTATATACTCAGACTTTGTGTCATGTTATTCGTTCGTGAATGGTTGTGTTAATATATATTATTAAAATAAGCATTTTTTTCCAGTAAATAATTGTTGTTTTTATTTTGTAATAGTTTATTACTTACCAGGATTGGCTCAAGATGGGAGAAGCATTATTTCCAAACTACTGGCTTTTGTCATAAATCAGAAGTTAGTGTAAGTCAGAAATTTTAGGCTGATAGTGGAAAAGTTTGTAATTTCATTTATTATATTATTATTATTATTATTATTATTATTATTATTATTATTATTATTATTATTATTATTATTAGCTGTAGTAGTAAAGTGGTGAGAAGGAAAGAAGAAAAACTGGAAATAATATTTATAGTGTAGTTGGAGAAAGCGGAGAATGATTTCTACAATAGCAAGTTGAAAAGAACCTGACGATTTGGAATCAACAGTTCGGTATTAGCAGTAGCCGCAGTGGGTAGAAAATTCCATTGTCAATCCTTGTGTCGCGGGTTCGATCCATGGTGGAGTCGGAGGTGCGTGTTGCTGATGAGAGCCAAAAGCCCGAAATAACAGTACAGCCTCCCTCACAGTCAGTTTGATTCTCAACCTGGAGAGGGGCGGGGTCCGCCAGGTCATAAAAATACGCTAGACAACCTCTCGAGGGGCCCAACCCGACCTATGGGTAATGGGACAGGTGAAGTGATTAGTAGTGGCAGGTGGAAAGAAGTGGGATTAGTAGCATTAGTAGTTGAAGGAATGTGGTTAGTATTTAGAGTAGTTCAAGGATAATTATTAGTAACTTGTTGCTTTACTTCGGCCATTTTGTATTACAAATTTGAGACCACGTGGCTTCCTCACTTAGGCAGATGGCGACTAACGTTTCCAAGTTCCACGTGCACGGAGTCTGACGATACAGAGAATTGGTCGCATTTAAAACGGCACAGACATGGAGAAAAATAACACTTGCATTTTAAGATAATAATATAATTTTTTCAAGTTTCTTCTTTTATGCTACTACCAATAAACACACTGTTCTGAACTGATGACATTGTTTTCGCTTTATTAACATTCTCAACGACTTCTGGCCTTCATTTTTTGAGTTTATTTATAATCTCTCTGTGTACTGACGTCGTCCCCCCTCTCTCTTCTCTCTCTCTTCTCTCTGTACTGACGTCATCTCTCTCCCTCTCTATCTCTGTACTGACGTCATCCCTCCCCCTCTCTCTCTCACTCTCTCTATACTGACGTCGTCCCTCTCCCCCCTCTCTCTCTCTGTACTGACGTCATCTCTTCTCTGTTTCTGTGTACTGACTCAATCTCTCTCTGTACTGACATCATCCCTCGCTCTCTCTGTACTGACGTCATCTCTCTCTCTCTCTGTACTGACGTCATCTCTCTCTCTCTCTCTCTCTTATGCAGGCACACGCATTATTTCTATTTTAATTGTTAATTTTAGCATCACTAAAAGCAAAGCACATTTCGTTTTATATCGGGTAAAATATTCAAAGATCTGATGTTTTTAATTGTTCATCGTATCTGAATGAAGGCTTTTTAGTCAACCCCCCTTCTGTTCGCTTATACTCCGTTGTTTACAGAACTTATTTTCATCTTCATATTGCACGGGATTCCGTTCGTTTGACCGGATTAACACGAAGTGCGCACGAGCTGATACTGGAACACCACAAACAAAGGGGATCGCTGGGGCCAACGTCTCGTTTTATGGGAACACAAAACTAGCTGAAAAATCTGAATATACGTAATATTTCACATTGAAGAATTCATTTCGGTTACCTTCTTATTAAATGCTCGACCGAGGCTGTCAGTCGTTCTGTTTGTTGCAGCAGTAAGGCTCGGCGCACTCAGGTCTGTCCACTGGATGTTTCAGCACGGGGTTTGTTATCTCCATCTATTTTCCGTTTCGTTGGCAGAGGTGCGACGGAAGCAAGACCATCGTAGTGATACAATGAACACAACGAAAATCGATTTAGGACATTTATTTATTTATTTATTTATTTATTTACTTACTTAACCTGCGGACGCTGTTGTATCGTGCGCTAGTCTCGGCAAGGGGGATAACCTCGCTCCGTCGGAGGCGAAGAAGCACAGCGCTGCGATCAAGCGCTACGTCACGAGAGGCCCGGAGGAACCAGCCATGTGACCAGCTGATAAAGAAGAGCGAGAAGACACCATACTGAACCCGACAGGGGGATCGGTGTCGACCTCGGCATTCCAATGGGCTAAACTGGTAGTCAGCTCTAAGCGATAACCCCACAGGTAAAAGAAGCGTCGATTGGAATGTTGCGTGAATGTTAGTGAAACAAGCAATTTTAACAAGCACAGAAATCTTTAACCCTTCTACTTTAGTTTCCCCCAGTCCACAAGTGATTTTAGCGCTAAAGAGTCGATTATAATTAAAGGAACAATAAAGTCACTTAGTAAACATTCAATTTGCATAACGATTAAAATATCTTTTGTTATAATTACCCACATCATTGATTTTAAGGTAAAAATTTTTTAGAAAATCCAACTTTGGCACTTCTCAGATTTGCCGTCATAGCTTTCGAGTCGAAAAGACCAGAAAGAATTATCGCACGTGTCACAGACGTGCATAGCGCCATACGGGGTTTGATAGCACGTCATGGTTGTGCAAGATTTTACGCTGGGCGGAGTTCGATATGTTTCTTGGCATCAGTGCCTTTTTCTACTCTCGTTTTAGAAAAGCTCAAAACGAGAAATGGCGGTCTCACTAATTATCGATGTAAGTAAATTTAATTCCTCATTTAGATGTATTTAGTAAATTGTCTTTATTTTAGCAATGAAACCAAAGCGGATATACTGGTGAAATGTTAAAACCATAAACTTCAACGAGCATTTCAGCAGGCTCAGGTAAATACAATCTGTGGAATATATCGCTTCCAGTAAAATGAATAAACGGCTCACGATCACAGAGAAATAAGAGTTTTATTTTATTAACATTGGGGCAAGAATAAAAATTAATTGTTTAAAATTCTTAGAGTATATTTTAAAAATGTATTACTTGTTAATTGTTTTTTTAAAAATTAATTACTTTCTTATATTACTTATATATTAGTTTTGAAAAGGCTGCTTTAAACAATTTTCATATTTCCATTATTTTGCTCTTAAATAAATACATTGAGTCCTTTGTAATCTAAATATGATTATTGCTTACACGTCTGAACCATATAATTTTAAAAAGAGTTTTCGCCGATGAGTTATACGGAGGAAGAAAAAGCACTGAATTTTTACTATTTACTACAATTCCGCGCACCTGTTGGCTTTGAAACACAAATTCTTAAACGTTTTAGCATCTTAAATTATCTACAAAAAATTTTTAAAAAAACTTCTTTTCTACTGACATGTCTGTTGTGACTCATCCTGGTGTATACATCAACAAGACTGATTCTTCATTTTTTAAAAAAAAAATCCCCTTTCCTGAAGAAATCTTGAGGATAATTTCAACTTTAGAAACAAACTTCGCGTGGATTTTGTAAACAGAACTATTTATTTAGAATTATCGCGTTTCTAAAGTTTAAAAACGATAATAAATTTACAGCTTTCGCCAAAAGTTTTTGCATCACCCTGGAGATGAAAGTAGCAAAATTTATGGTCATATGGTTTGACACTATGCCCATGACCACTTCTAGATGTCTGTTCTCGAGTGCTACAACGTGACTAGTCCCACTTGTGTAACGAACGGATTTTTCTGTTGCAGAGATTAGTCCTTTGAAAATTTTTTCTAAAAGCTCTGTATTCCGCCGGTAAATTCTGAAAATTTAAAACAGATTAAGGTAATTAATTTGTTTGTGTGTTTTTTTTTAAAAAATTTAATTTTAACGAGACCAGAAGTTTACTTTTATTTCGTCTTTAATGACTGACAGAAAAAAGCCTAAATGTGATCTTTAGGCGACATTACAAAACCTTTGCTGACTTTCATATTATAATGTCACGTGATATACCACGTAAAGATGGTCATTCTGATAGTGTTAAAGTTAAAGCAAAGATGAGTTTTCCTCTGTGCTTCGTGTTGTCTTTTAACAGCAGTAGTAAATATTCCAAACACACGTGTTTTTTTTAAAAGGATATTTAAAAATATGTATAATGTTCTAAAATAATATTCAGGGCAAATTCAGAAGTTTTAGAGGAAGTGAAAACTGTACTGCCTTTAGGACAGAACCTGAAAATACTGTTTATGCAGCAAATGCCGCGTCTTTTTTTTTAAATATCACACCTTTCCTGTCTAATATTCGTGTGTTTTAGCCAAATATTTATAATACGTTTGTAATTTTAAACTATAGGTTACAGTATCACCAGACTTTGCCCTTAAAGATTTTTCATAAATTATATTTGACCTTAGAGGGTGCATCCATAATTTACCCTAATTGTCTTATTCTTAGAGTTTACCTTATCTGTAACAAAGGTATATCATATGTTTTTTGTAAATCTGGAAACTCTACGGCTATAATACCCATCATGCAATGCAATCTACTACGACCAGACGTACAATCAACAACAGCTGTCATGGAAGGTTACGGCATTCAGTATTAAAATTCATTTGCAAGTAGCTGAACCCATGAGAAAAAAAATTACTATTTGCAGTAAAGAGCAGATTACTATATTAAAGAAAAAAACACACGTCTCTGGGGGGGAACACATTATTGACATTAAGTAGAAGAGTATCCCTGAAGGAAGGAATATTACGGCACTTAAATGGGGTTAAGGGTCACAAGAATATGCGATATTGCAATTATGAGTGACAAAACAAAGAGTTATTATTATTCGTATATTTTTTTGTTGTTTTCCATTTTCTGTCCGCCAAGCTATCGAAGTTATAAAGACGTATAAATTTCAGTTTTTTTTATCTTTATAATACAACAGAACAAAGAGCATTTTATCATTTAAAAATGAAGCTGTTCACGGAAAGAAAGTATATTTTCATAGAACGAAACTGAAATAAACTACTATCTGTTCCGGGTTTGGCGAGGCTTTGAGGCGGTCACCACTGGATCGTATTCTACATTATTTGAAAAAAAATTTCTTCCCATTTAAATAAATTAATTTTTATTAAATCTTCCGGAAAACTGTTTTCGTTGCCGTTTTAAGAATAGTCCTAGACAGGGGATCTCCGGTGCACCAGCTTAGCTGTCCGCAAATCGATATCTCCTAGTTTCCAATGGAGAAGATGTCCCGGTGACGTACCACGTGACTAAGAATCCATTTAACCTAACAAGCTGAAGTTCTTTTCAGAAAAGGTTACCACTTTAACTAAAAAGAAAAAAAAAAAAAGGTTTTGTATACCAAACTAGACAACTAAAACTGCTTGTTTTTGTTGTTGTTGTTTTTTTTCATAACGGAAATTACTTATTAGCCCTAGCGGATCATCTTTAAATTTTTTTCCAAGTGATCTTTACCTTTAACATAATGTGGACGTCGTGGCTAAACTGCCCTCTATAATCAGGACCTAGCAGGTGATTTATTCAAGAGAAGCAGAACTGCTAGTTTTGCTACAAATATTACAATTTATCATATTTATTGTTTTTGAGACACACCCTGTCACTACTGCTAAATTTTTTAAAAGTATCACTTACTATAAATTCTAAAGAGTTTTTTTCTTAAATACAGTTTGTGTACAACGAGTGTCATAAAACTAATGAAATAATTCATCAATCATAATAAATGGTATTTTGATGAAAGTTTGAAAATAATCTTTTCGTTGGAATTTTTAATTGGTGAGCTCACAAAGGCTGGTACAGTATGTGTTTGTTAATTATAGTCCAGTGTTTATCTTTACTTTACTAAATATTTCGCCTTTAGAATGATTTAGCGACACAGTATCGCTGTGTTACTTTTATTTTTCATTTCTTTTGTTGTTGTTGTTGTTGTTGTTTTAAGGAGATGCCATATTTTATCATCTTGCCGCTCTCGCTGTATCATAAAGCCAAAGTATCACGACAGGAATCTAACGAAAACAGGGTTAAAAATTTCACCAATCTTTAGATTTCCATGAAAAAAACTTTAAATTTCCGGTTTTATTTCTACGCCAGGCGCCGCTTTAAATTCTAAATTAAAATAGCCTTCGCCGTTTCCGGTATTGTCGTTCTTTGCCAGTGATTTTTCCTTTTCGACCTGTACTGTGTTTACCTTTAAAATGCTTTTGTAGGATCCGTAACACCCAGACACGGTAGGAGACTGATGACATGATACTAGAGCGTGGGGTTAGTGTAACGTACCTGCTCGTTGCGGCAGGTAGTGTTTCTGGTATCAAGCCAATGACGTGTCTTTTCTCACCCTTCTATATCACCTTGCTCTGCGGATTTCCTTTTTTCCCGGGTACTCCCGTTTCCCCCTCTCCTCTCCAACTTTAATTCTGAAGCGTTTATTTTAGTGAGGCCGAAAGAGGAAGTGCACCAGTCAAGAAGCTTATTGTTTATGACGTCACACGGTCTCCTTGTCCCACTAGGCTGGTGTTCTGCACATTGGACGAAAAGTTTCGTCTTTAATGAGTGGCATAAATACCTACTTTCACCTGATATTTAAACGCCTTTTGCTATCTTTCATGTATAATGTGAAGGAAATACCACGTAAAGGTAGTTATTTATCTCAGTCATTAAAGATGAGAGTGAATACATCTTTTCATCCGTTCGGTGTTGTAAAGTGGTGAAGGGACAAGTAATAAACAGACAGAAAACTAAATACTAAGCTATGCTAATTTTATTAATGTCTTGTTATTACTGAAGACCGGAACATAACAAATTCACCAAGTAATTTATGTCCACATCCTCTCACCTGTAACATTTTGACATTCATATTAAAAAAAAAAAACAACATTAGTGGAATGAATTTTAAAAAGTAAAGAGGTAAAGTTCTAACGTACCAGCTAATTCGTCGAAAAAAATCATCTGTGCCTTGAGGTTACACGGTCAAAATTAAACAAAGTAAAAGTAGATAGTTTATATTGCTACGGCAAGTTTATTTTCACATGTTTACTTGATGAGTCGCTTAAGAAAATTTGCATGAAATACAGACATGCGTATGAAGAAGATTCTTTCCTGTTACATTAGCCACAACATTTTTGTGCACTAGCAAACAAAAGATTCTATAGTTTTATGATAAACAACACTAAAAAATATTCTTAAAGAGGCCTTCATAAATATCTGGAGCACAACTAGACTAGTGAATTATTGAGATTTTGAATTTCAAATAACTCGTTTTGTTAAAATAATTTTTTTTAAATATATTTCAACGACGACAAACATTGTTATATCTGGGTAAATTACAGTCAGACATCTGTAGATCAACTTTACAGACTACAAACTATTGACTTTACACCAAAATACGCTGTAGAATAGCAGAAAAGGGATGGAGACACACACACACACACACACACACACACACACACACACACACACACAGGGAGAGAGTTTATAGGCGAGAAGGAAAGCACATAATAAAATTGCGGTAACTGATCATCATGCAAATGCTCTGTATCCTTGGAAGCCATTGTCAAATTTTCTGAATTAATGTTTAAAAATCATTCATTTAATTATCGATATCTCACTATTTGACATTTTGAAGAATTATTTGAAAATACGTTCTACCCAACTCATCTCTACTCAGGAAATTGGAACGTAAATATCTGGATATTGAATTAATGTTTATTTTTCGGTCTACCTGTATCATCAGAGGGATGATTTAAAATACGTTTGCTTGTGACCATGCGGATCAGGACAAGACAGCAAGTATATTATGTAATGTGACGAATGGAAGGTAGACCTCCCAAAAGTGGTAAAAGTGCTCTGTATTTATTTTATAAGAAAGAAATAAATATTTACTCCGCTTTATAGAGAAAATCCGATTTTAAATTTTTGAGTGGAGTCTTTTGCTGACCTTCTGAAATACACATCCTAAAGGTAAAACGTTCAAACAACCAGAAAAGTACAAACCTGATGTCGAATGCGTGTGTGGTCAGATTAACTCCATAGCAGTTTTTTTCTTCCAAAACACCTTCCTCGACGTAATTTTCGAAGTCTGAAAACGTCTTTTCGATTGCTGATTTCTTGAAAATTTGGTAGATTATAGTGTTCCAAATGAAAAAGAGACGCGTTTGGCAGACAATGTAGAGTTTGTCTCGTCGTTCAGTTTAAAGCGGCACTCTACTGTACAAAGTTTTGTTGGGGACACTGGCTGAGATCTCAAGAAGTCCAACAATATCGCCAATAAAGCTTCGGTCGGCAACTATATATCCGTGACGTCTGAGAGGATAGATACCCATAACTAAAAAAAAAGAAATTGCTCGCAGCAAATAAACTTTGTGATCAGTGACTATGAGGTAACTGATCAAAACATAAATTGTCTTGAGAGCCCTACAGTAAAACGACACACACTCTCGAGATATACGCCACCGACGTCATCAGATTTAAGGATGTCGACAAAATATACAATACATCTGCTCTGCAACCATTTGAGACTTATTCCGCAGAACATGAACAACCTAATAACAAATTCCCGTGGTTAGGCCGACCATAGCAACTGTGGCAGTGAGAGCATTTTGGGATAAATGGCTGCCTGCGTCAACATCCTACCAAATTGAAGAATGACTAGGATTAAATAAATTGGGTAATTGTGGAATATGATTCTCCATCTCTGATGCTTCCTTATTTCCACTGGAATGCTAACAGTCACATTTCGAGACAACATCAACTAATAAGAAATATTAACAATAAATAAACCTCAATCTATACATGAATAAAATATATTTATAAATTATATGAGGTTTTAAAATAAAATCTAGTAGCTGGAACGTACAATTATCTGATATGCTTTCTTAAAATTTTTCTAAATGTTTTTGAATTATACTAAACTAATTTATTCAAGTTATCACAGTTGTGACAGATAAAAGCATTCCAATGCCATAATTTCTGGTAGATTATCATAAATTATAAGATTAAAAGAATCCTATTATTTTTCCCCGGTGCTTTCATTACCTCGGCCGAAGGAAACAGTGTCACATTATGCAAACTGTTCTGACGCCCACGTGAGTCATCACGACGGGGTTTGGCGATTCCTTAATATTCTCTAGGTTTTGAATTGTTCTTCCTTCTTTTGTTCGCCTGTCTTCTCTTTAGCTTCCTTGTTGTCCGTGAGTGACTTTTGTCCTTATTTTAGATTTTTTAACAGAATTCTTCTTCTTCTTCTTCTTTTCTTTTTTTTTTTTTTTTTTTAAATTTTAAAAAGTATTTTCTTTTAAACGAGCCGAGATTCTCTCCTACGACATCGGTGCCAGACTTCCCCTCCTAACCCCCACCCACCCAAACAATGGGGCTCCGGTTCGTGTCTTCGGAGAACCGTTTCGCATTTTCACTACGGCCGAGTTTCGAGACCGCCAGTCGTTCGTCTGCACGCTATCCGAACTCCCGCGACAGAAGCAACGGCGCGGTTCTCTCCCCCTCCTCGGAAGGATAGACCGTCCATCTCGCGCAGTCTCGGAAGCGACGTACGGGTTCCTGACGTCAGCGCCCCCTATCCCCCCCCCCCTCCCCCGGCCGGCCAGTCGTCGAAATACCTGTTCCGTAATCCCCGGACATACCCCCAGACCACGGAACGAGCCAATGTCAGAACTTTTTTCCTTTTGTTGTTGTTGTTGTTGTTTGTTGTTTTGTTGTTGTTGTTGTCCCACTCCCTCCCGTTGTCGGCCATGGTTGGCTTTGAACGGAACGGAATATTGAAAATATTGATTTTCGGGTTTTTTTTTCGCTCTCGCTCTGAGCGAAAGAGACAACGGAAAACACGGCCGCTCGGATAATTAATCTGGAATTCAATACTTGACGCCGCGGCAGTTCCAGTAAAAAAAAAAAAGAGAGAGAGAGAGAGAGAGAGAGAAGAGAGATGCTCGCGATGACTACCTCTGTAGATTGCAAACTCTTCCACCCCACTTTCCCACCACCTAAAAAAAAAATGTCTAGAATTTTTAGCTTAACACTTCAAGCTGATTGCTTCTTCGCCGGCGGACATATAACCGGTCGAAAGAAAATCGGTTGCCATGCCAACAGATTAAAGGTTGGATTTTCGTCTATGGATTGACTGAATGAGGTTTCTCGAAAAGGAAGCTTGGAGAAGTTTGCCCCCTATCTTAATGGTGGAGCGGGCAAAAAAAAAAAAAGAAAGAGAGAAAGGGGAAAATCAATGAAGGCTTTACTGGCGAGGCCCAGAAACATGGATAGATGCAGCGCTCTCTGCGTTATCGTTTCGACCATGTTGTTTTTCTGCGCCCCAACTCAGGGCTGTCGAGATGAGATGAAATCCTTTTTTGGACCAAAATACTCTTTTAATGCATACAGTAGAAACTAACCAAAAAAAAGCGGTGCATAAACGGTTAACTTTAATCACAGTTCAAATCCGAAGTAAATTTTATTAAAGTCTACACAGACAAATGTGTTAAAGCGCGTCATCTTTAGAAATTGATTTCTAATAGTTTTTGAAGCTACAGAATAGAATTAGTTGTGAAAAAAACAGCTTTAATCATACATACAAATAGACTGACAGCGTGGTAAAATAACTCCTCTATATCTATCTTATAATTACTGATCTTACGTTCTGTATAGATGTATATTGCTATTCATTAGACATAGAATTATAAAAACCTAGTAAAAAAATAATTTTAAAATTATTTTAGAGCAATTATTAATAAATATAGAATATTCCATTGGTGAGTCCATAATTATAGGCACCATTGCAGGTGTGCGTGGACGTGTGAATGTCTGCGTGCTAGTCTGCAAAAACGCGTTTGTCACTTAATTAAATATTGTTCTGATATTCGCAAAAGCCTCTTTACCAAAAAATGCAATAATTCCCTGTAAAGATCCTACTATAAAGCTGTGAAGTTCAATAAACCCGCCCTTTAAAATTAAAATGTTGTTTTCACTAATGAATATAATCAGAATTATTTCTGAAGAGGCAATAATTTTGGTTAATACTGTATATTCACATTCATATTGAATAGATTGTGAATTTACACAATACTCGTCTCTCTCTCTCTCTCTCTCTCTCTCTCTCTCTCTCTCTCTCTCTCTCTCTCTCTCTCTCTCTCTCTCCTCTCTCTCTCTCAAAAAAACCCAAAATGAACAGGAACATCAAGAATGATGCAGTTTTTGTGAGAAATTCTTTAACAGTTTCGGATTTTACAGGTGAGAAAGTGTATGATTTTAAAGTAGGGTTTTCCAGGTACATGAAATAGAGATTCCGCGGTTAACTTTGACTGGTTTGCACCTTTACCATAGCTCAAGAACTCCAGCCGTACCGAGGTAAGTTTCCCTGGCACCAAAGTTGATGCCCAGCATTTTTCTTCTTGTCGTCCACTGATGTGAGATTTCCTCAAGAGCTCGAACTCAGAACAGGAGTTTGCAAAGAAAAAAGACATTTAGAATATAATAAATGGGTAAAAGTATTAGATCTAATAAGTTTAATTTATAGGCATTTAAGCGATCTAATAGAAGACTTTCAAAATAATTAGGAAATTTTATCCTCTGGACATGATCAAATTTTCTCAGCTACTACAATTACTAGGAGTCATAATTACAAATTAGCTAACATTTCAGCACTGTTAGACGCCAGCAAATATTTTTCTAGTAACAGAATTGTTAATGAGTGGAATAAATTACTGACAAGTGTGGTTAAAAGTGGTAATGTTAATTAATTTTTGGAATCCTATTGGGTGGCAGATGACAGAGTTTGCAGTATACTGACCTGTTGTGGCTGAAGGCCTAGGGTTTGATTCTCACTGGGCGCTGCGATTTCGATCAGTAAATACTTTTTTCTCGCTCTTTTGTGCCAGTCCGCCGCCGGCGTGAGTTTTTCCGGATGCTGCAGTTTCCCACTTCTGGTAAACAGTCCGGGAAGGGGTTCTTTTAGTGACCCTCGGTAGTTCGGTCGGAGTACACCGGGCACCGAAACTGTTTCCGGTGAACCGAAATTCCTTCTCCACTCGGCGTCCGCCACAGTTAGCGAAATACGGAAGAAAAGAATCGTATTGGTGGCCATTTGTTAACCACTAACTCCCTATAACTACTAAACTTAGTATAGCATCGTATGTGAACCATATGCAAATGTAAATTAAAGATTTCATATTAAGTAAGGATGTTCGTTTCATTTTAAAATTTCCATTTATATGCCTGTTTATTTATTAATTAGTTACTTAATTAATGCATTGCTATTTTATATGTTAATCATTTGTGTGTTACTGGTTTCATTTATCTATTTTAATTTATTTGGAATTTATCTTTTGTCGGTCATTACGAGAGGTTTCTCAGCAGCGTGGAGCAGGACATCTGTCGTCCATCAGATCACGTCAGTTTTCTGCTTTCACACCCTGGAGCTCGTCTCGGCACGGGCACAAGTCCAGGCGATCTGACGAGCACGGGCGAGCCGGTTCCAATTAAACGGCCGGTAATTCGTCCGATGCCGGTCGCCGCTAGTTCAGCAGCTTGTACGAGGCAGGAAGCAGCAGCGCGGGCAGAGAGACGCAAGAGGTTTCGCAGAAATGCCACCGGCAGCGTGTCACTGGGCTTCGGCCCCCGCAGCTTCCAGCGACCGGCGCCAGGAGGGGCGAGGGGTGCGCGGCAATCGAAGAGCCCGTCCCCTTTCCCCGATCTTCTCCGACGTCACGCGCAGCCGTTCGTCGCTCAAGTGCTTGGAATCTACTGCTCAGTCAGGAACCCTTCGAAAAGTCCTCCAATGAGCGAGAAAGCCACGGCGAAGCGTTTACTTCCTTATGTTTTTTTTTTTAAATATTTATCGTAAAACATTGCTATTTGGCCGGCCGATGGTCCATTGCCATGGTCGAAGACCCAAGACCGAATCCCCGTTGAAGGTCGGCTGAATTTGGCATACTTTCATTTTGCTTTTCGTCAGCCGGCCTTTTAAAGAGTTCTAGTAGGTTTTTCCGGCACGTGTGGGAATTTTGCGGCTAACTGTTGATTGGCCTACACTGCTCAAGAACTCCCGGCTCGCTTAGTCACCACGTTTCCCCTTCCAGCTTACTGTTGTAGATCTTAGATCTCGAGTCAGCACAAGGTTCCCGCAGAAGAAGAAGAGAATATTATTTCTGATAAAAGCGTGTTTTTATTAAACGGTTAAAAGTTATCTCCCATTTTTCTTCTTAGTCTTATCTATAATTTCTTTTGTTTGGTTTTGAGTCATCTAGCATGTAGTTCCAATTTAAAATGAGCCGATCCATTTGCTGAACAGTCACCGTTAGTTACTATAACTCGGTCAAGAGGAATACCTATTTATTATTATTATTATTTTTAAAAAAAAATTTTTTCTTTTCTTCTTTTTCAATGTTTCCCAACGGATCGATGACAAAAACGTGATATCAGGGGCGGGTACTCGGAGTTGAACTGATTGCAAATGCAAAATGACATTGATAGCGCTATACATGCTAATATAAAGTAGCTTGCATATGATATTAAAGTGTATGCCGGGGATATTCGAAAGGAATATGTATACATTTTAGATGAACCTGGATAATTTATTTCGTTAGTCAATAAAATGAAACTTGAAGCTCACTGCTGTAAAAATACTAAAACCATTCAGACAAATGCAAAATAATTACATTCATTGTTATAAGGGACTCACAGCCAGCTTTAGAAAATTCTCTGAGTGGTGTCGATTTTTTAAAAAATCTGAAGCGCACGCAAACACACACACACACACCACACACACACACACACACACACACACAAATGCATTTCAGCTGCTGACATTGATAGAAGAATGTCGGCAATAATTAACCGCAGCATCAGAGATGAGAACAAATAGTTTAAAAAAACATTCTTGGCCGTCAACGTCACGAGAATGCTTTGCGGTCTTAGAGCCATTGTTTCAGAAAGCATATTAATTTAGAAAGAGCTCGAGTAGATTCGTTAAACTGTTTCCAAGTTTGAACTATTCACAGTATTCTGAACGACTAGAATTATAATTGCACAGTTTGGAATTTTGTCTTTTTTCAGAGGTGAATATATTGAACGTAGGCATAAATGGTTTTATCCTGGATATCTATAGATATTAAACTGGAGGTCATAATTACAAACCAGTTGGCACCTCGGCAAGACTCAAAATTTAAAAATAAAATATTTAACAGTAGGATTATTAATAAACGGCATAAACTGCTGGCAGACGTTAGCGTGATGTCAGGGGGTGAATCGATTTATGTTGATAAATGTTTTTTTCTCTTTCTCGTGGTCTTACATAAGCCGTGATGTCTCCCTGACTCCTTGCGACCTCTAAACTAAACTTAGTGCGGAAAGAAGACCGGGCTGATTTATTATAATAATTATACTGCTTTTGATTACTACAACGTTGCTGTGTCCGAACGTCACACAGAACGTATCAGGTAATTTTACTTGGCCATGCGCGGATACTTCTATTATCGACGTGCTGTCAGATTTCTTATCTGTTTTGAAAAACTGTATTCTTTCGCCCCCTTCCAGACCGGTGGATCTAGTTCCAGGGGGAAGTTCTCAGATAAGTAGGTTCTTATACACTGCAGGTAGCAGCTACCCACTGTTGTTAAAAACCTATCAATGGTTTTTTATAGCGGAAGTCATTCCGTTACACACAGATCCTTTAATGCAGTCTGTTGGTAACCCAGCCTTTTTTTTCCTTTCTTTCTTGCTGTATCCTTCTGGCACCTAGATAATAAAAGAAGAAGAAAAAGGAGTAACTCAAAACATTCTCGACTGTTTACTACATTGTGAAAGTCGAAGCGACACCTGTGACGTTTCATACACCAGCCTCGATTTCGTAATTAAAGCGTCAAGCCACTTACTGGCAAAGGCTTAGGAGACAGGATTGGGGACAATAGGATGAGGATTGGGGACAATATGGTGTAACGCCTCACTTCTAGGACGCAGTTGGGAAGAGGCGTTTGTTTGTAGGGCAGATAAGGATTTTGTCTCCACAGAGACGCATCGGCAGGGATGACTATCGTTCGAATGTAATAACAACGTGAACCAAAGAGGGCGCGTCACGTCAGTGCCTTGTTGTTGGTTAGCCAATAGTAAATGGAAGCGAGACAAACAAAAATCGTGTTCTCTATGAGAAAATAAAAATTCCCAAATATATACATGTAACTGTTTTAACTAATAAATTAGGGATTCACATCAAATATGAAGTATTTCAATGGGAGTGGGAGGGGTTTAAACCTCCGACGTCTTACAGCATCACCTCAGCTAGAGAAAGCGATGTAATATAACTGATTGATCTGCCCACACCTCGCGAGCAAGTAAATTTGTTAACGATAACGAATTTTATTCAGTCTCGCGAGAGAATAAAGGTAGAATAAAAATTACTTTCTTTATGCCCCGGACGTCGAGCACTGGTCACGTGGGTTCCTAATAGTTGGGACTCGTAACTGCCGCACCTCAAAACCCAAACATTGGGTCAGTACCGATCTTCAGTATACACAACCATGATAGCTTGTATCGGACCCTCGAAGGATTCAATTAGGAAGTAAAACTCCATCGCCGACCTGCTTGCATTTGTGCCATAATGCAGAAATTTTGTTATAAAAAAACAAATTTAACCTCGGATTATTTATTTTTTCATACCGTAGGACACCGAAAAGGGCTATGAGGTGGTGTTTAGAGCAAAGTAAATATGAACGTGTATATAAATTTAATTTTAAAAAACGACAATTAAGACGGTCGCAAAGATGGGGAAAATCGCAAACCTTGGACACTCGGAGGGGGGCGCCGCAGTTGTTGCCCTCAGTTTCGAACAAACACAGTGACCCTCACCCCCCCCAAGTTAAAATAATGTCATCAGAACGGAAAGGACCGAAGATCGATTGTGATAGTCAAAGATAAAGTAACTCGCAGTGCGAGTGTGGTTGGTCCAGCGACTCACCGCAGATGGGATTTACGTCCAGAACCTGAAGCCCGTGAAGAAGAGAACAGATTCTCCTCCCGACAAAGTGCGTAAATAGTTCTTTTTTATGGATTTATGTTCTCATCGTAATACAAGATTTGCATATTTTATCCGTATGGTGTACATTTTGGGCGCCTGCGGTCTTTCCGAGGCTGTGTTTATCCGAAAACGATCCGCCGCTGCAGCCAAATGCCAAAGGTTTCGGCTCCTACATTTACGATTGCATTAGATTGTTGATGGTTACATCAAGGTGCCGTCCTGCCACCTTCTCAGTGCAGTATTTGCTCCGCGTTCGCTCGTCCATGAATGCGTTTGGTCGCCCGTATGTTCGACGCTGTTTAAGGTTATGGCGCCGGCGGTGCCCGTATCACTCTCGGTTTACTGTTCAGGCCGATTTGTCCGGCGCCAAAGATCATTCATTTTCTTTTTAATTTCGGAAAGCGATACCGCGAGGAAATGCTACTAATTAGACCTGCCTCCGAAAAACAAATGATTAAGAACCGTCTTTTCCTTTATAGAAACCTAGCGTACACAAAGCGACTTTGTTTTTGAAATCTCATGCCAAGTAAAAACCAGCAAAGTCCACCATCTGCTAATCTTATTAATACTTTAAAAAAATTTAAAGAAAGACACGAACGGTTTCCTGAAATTCCTTAAAGGAATTTTCCCGTCGGTATTAGGTACAGCGCCATCTCAAGTAATAGAACGGAATACCACTTTTATTTTGGCATTAAACGAATACATTTCCCAGCCAGATGCACACGACGTAATGACAGTGGTTATTTGGTGAATTTGGCAATTATGATTACAGATATGAATTATTCAAGACCTTATACCTTAATAATGCTAGGTTTTCGTGGCTGTATTAATCCCGGGAGGAACGACGAACCTGGGTCCTGTCATAAGTTCATCCACATTAACGCATCACTTGTTGCTTTTTGACATAGCAGTGTTCCCTGCCTACGGGTCTGGTGTGGTCTGAGAGAAACCGGTCACCGACTTCGCTCATAAAAGCGAACATCTCCTCACCCTGATGCATTATAACAAAACCTAACAAATTCTCATGAATATTTTACTCAACTTTTATAGTGTGCCTTCTACCTTTCTTATTTGTTTGTGTGCTTTTTCTTAATCTAGATCAAATTAGGTGCATTTGGGCAAAGACAAAGCTTTGCCGATATTTTAAAATTAAGGTAATTGTAAATGTATGGTAGTGAAACAGTTCTCAATGATCCAGTACATTCATTGTTTATAACAAGTTGGTAATTTACCATGTTAACAAGTACAATAGATATCACTGACTTATTAAAGCACAACATTTCTGTTATGTTCAGCCTTATCTCGTATGATGCTGGAAAACCTGGATGGTAAAAAAAGATATGTCGGCTCCAGCTGACAAAGAATCATGGCTGGCTGACTGCGAACGTCAAAGGCCCGTTTCCTGTAAACACAGAGGTGACAGGAAGCTGTAACTTGCATCAAGACTTCGTGTGGATTTTGAAACCTAACGTTTAGTATTCCAAAATAAAAATTTCCTTGTCTTCAGCGGCTACGTTTCACTTAACTGTGCGGTCTGCAAAGCTTATCTTGAACGAGGCTGACCAGGAAAACAAGGGTCACGTGATGCAATAATACTGATGTAGTCAAACTGGATAATTATCGTGGAGTTATCGCCCGTCATGGTCGCCATCGTGCCGGTGCCCGGCTAGTGTCCTGATTACATTGCCTCTTCCAGAACCGACGTCTTTCCTCTTAATTATTACAACCCCCCCCCCGCTGTTGCTAATCAAGTTTTTCATCGGGGTTTTCCCCCTGTCTGACCTGCCTGTGCGCAGGCGCAGGACCTCGCCTGGAATACCATACGTTTCCCGCACTTTTCTAAAACAACACCGTCAGCTTTAGTTGTCTCTGTGTACGATACAAAAGAGAGATCGATATTTCTGAAGCACTGGCCTATAGCAGACGTGGGGGGGATTTTTTCTATAAAGCTTTTTAATTTGTACCGTGTTTCTTGAAACTCAAATGGGCTTTAGGTGTTTCCGGAAAAAGGATTTCTTTGTGGTATCCATTTAAAAAGAAAAAAAAAATAGAAACTGCATAAACTTGAGAGAGCGGAAGAATAACGTACATTATTATTAAATTTTATTCTTTGTTAATGTTCAGTGCACTAAAGGAATATTATTCTTTATGCGTGTGTTTGTGCAAATCAGTAGATAATATAAGGGGTCATGACCCGGCAGTAAATATTTTATAGGAAAGAACTTCCGTAGATTACTTTCCAAAAATAATTCTGAAAACGTGTGCAAAAATGATTCTAAATAATTAAAACAATTTGTTTTGCTTTCATAATCGATTTTTCCAGATACTTAATTTCTTTTCTGTGCTGTTTGCTAAGTTTAGTATTCATTAGTAATTTATTTGATTGTCTTAAAGATTTCGCTTGGCGCATCAACAAAGCATCACAGCCGTTGTTCTCCTCTTTTTGGATTTCTTGTGAAGTAAAAACTAGAGAAAACTGACGTAATTGCGGATATTTCTATGATTAGAAAATATAATAATAATAATATAATAAAGAATAATAATAATAATAATAATAATAATAATAATAATAATAAAATAATATAATAATAATAATAATAATAATAATAATAATAATAATAATAATAATAATAATAATAAATAATAATAATAATAATAATAATAATAATAATAATAATAATAATAATAATAATAAATATTGGAATTTTACTTCGCCTGCGAGCGTCGTATACCACCATTACCTCCGGGGATAGCATTCGATATCGACTATATGTCAAAAATTTAGGGCTGGTGCTATGGGAAATGACAAGTTGTTCCTTCCGTTTGCGCTCCTGAATAACTCTTCGAGCAGAAGGAACGGTTCGGCAGACGCCAGCGGGCATTTTTAAGCAGCTTTCGTTCTTAGACACATGAAGTGGCTTTACGTGCACAACCTACATTAGCTGGAACGGGCGTCAGGCGAGGTAGCTCTGGATAGATTTTATGGGCCAGGCATCAAACGTCGGGTGGCAGAGGCGGTTGTCTGGACGCATCTCTTCTGAAGGGCCGGCGCTTTTGTCCGGGGCTAGACGCTTTCCCGGATTTTATCTCAATTAAAAAAAAAACACAAAATCAAAATACACCGTCTCTCTCTCCTCTCTCTCCTCTCTCTCACCTCTCTCTCTCTCTCTCTCTCTCTCTCCTCTCTCTCTCTCTCTCTCTCTCCCTCCTCTCTCCCTCTCTCGCTCTCCCCTCTCTCTCTCTCTCACCTCTCTCTCTCTCTCTCTCTCTCTCTCTCTCGGCAGTTATCTTTATTTAGAGCTTAAGATAAAAAAAAAAAACAAACACAACGATCTGGAGACTTCAAAATTGTTAAAAAGAGAAACTTTTCTTTTTTTCTTTTTTTTAAAGTTAATTACATTTTTTTTTTTGTTGGCTGCTTTTACTTCACTGTGGGAGGATACTTTTAAAATGCGTAAAAACCATATCATTGAAGTCTTCAGATAGCGCCTGCTAAGATAATATTTAGTTTGTACTTTTAAACTTCTCTTGTCTAAAACTGCATTTTTATTTTTTCTTGCATGACGGATACCAGTATTTCAAGGAGATGGCCTCCCTCCCATCTCTGGGTTCTTCGCATTTCAAACGGTAAAACGACAGTTGAAAACTCTAAGTAAATTCTGCATCCCTCGCACAACCTGCTAGGTCTGAAGCATAAGTGTACCTAAGCACCTCTATTCTCAAAGTGAAAAGGTGTAACTATACAATCGCATAGTTTTGTAGCTTAGCTTCTTTAAACAGTGCTAAGGAATTTTAGAGTAAAGTTTTTGGTACTAAACTTTCTCCTTTGTGTATATTTCCAGGACCAAGCCTTACTATTTGCCTTGTTTTTAGAATAAAAGTATTTCTTTGCTTTCATTGCATATTATTATTATTATTATCATTATTATTATTATATATTATTATTATTATTATTATTATTATTATTATTATTATTATTATTATTATTATTATTATTAATTATTATTATTATTATTATATTATTATTATTATTATTATTATTATTATTATTATATTTTATTATTATTCTTATTATTATTAATACGTGTTACAATCTCAAACCTATTCAATCCAATAAACTGACGTCACTACGGTTAAAACCCGGACGACTGGAAACTCAACACCTTACTTGTTTTAAGATTTAAATAGTTTTCATGCACACATTAATACAACAGGTGCTATAAGAAATACTAAAGAAAACTAATTCCAGGGCACTGAAAGTCATCTGCCTCAAGGAAGAATAAGAGGCCATCTTTACGAAGCAGTTATATGACATTT
Organism: Nautilus pompilius; assembly: GCA_018389105.1. Taxonomy (NCBI): domain Eukaryota; kingdom Metazoa; phylum Mollusca; class Cephalopoda; order Nautilida; family Nautilidae; genus Nautilus; species Nautilus pompilius. Next base: position 500,884 of record JACATO010000027.1, on the reverse strand, counting down.
CATAAAGACTGCCTTCTGACGATTGATGCCAGTGACTCCAGAATGGATAAAGATAAATTTTAAATCCAGCCTTAGAAATTTTTTCTGTAGAATAGGTTGGTTTTGATTTGCGTTGTTTATGCTTGTTTAGATTTTTTTTCTTTAGAATTGCCTAAAGGTTGGCATTCTCCGTGCAATTTTTACACTTTTTGGTTGCACATGATTAACCAAGGATGCCGGCGCTATTTGAGACCTCCGATGTTTGGCACAGATATTAAGGCTGCAAAATTTTGCAGATAAATACAGGTATTTACTACAGATCCCAAGTTTTCTAATTAATATTGTGCAGTAAACCGATAATGATATGCTCGGTGCACCAGGAACAGCGAATCTGATTTTATTTTGTTTTTTGTAAACTTTTGTGGTGATCGGTAAATTTAGCTTTTGTCATTATTGGAAAGCGTTCATTCGCCACATCCATCAGCCATTACCTACTGGCCCTGGGAGCTGAGATTCGCCAGCGAGAGACGGGAAACTATGGAGGATCAGATGCTACTATGAACTACATCATTTTGAGGTTGAATGTATTCAGACATACGTACAAAGGAGACTGGAGCTTGTCCGTCACCAACACTCGCCGCGTACCTTGAGACAGGGTTTGTTGTGGTTTCGAGATTAACGTAATGGTATCGCACTACACTCGCGTTACTTATGGGCCCGATTCGGTTCCCTTTAGGTGTAGCCCGTCTTTGACGTCTGGCGCCAGTGCCACTGTAGTTTTTTTTTTTTTTTTGGTTTTTCCGTACCAGTTCGTTTACTCGGGAGTTTTTTCCCGGATACTTCGGTTTCCTCCCGCCACGACTTAAACGGCCTCGGGTATGCCTGCAGAACGAACTTACGGATAAAGCGCTGGCCGGTTTTCGGCGGAGCTGACCGGACAGTGACGAAGTTACTTTAAAGTTTCCAGCCAGAAGTTAATGTTAGACCCTGATCTTAAACAATTAGGAAAGAAAGGAAAAAAAACAGCTTTATAGTTTGAAGGAAAACAAACAGACTGGGTCATTTGTTTGTATAAGAGCAACAACGCCACGGAATTTAAAACAGCCAATACACTTCACCATTAGACTGTATTCCGGTAAGTACTGAACTATATTTCAGCTTCAGCATGCAGACATGCTTAATTCTGACTTAAGTTAAATTAAAAAGAGGAAGGGGAAGAAAAGTCTTTTCTGAACTGCCAGATGAGCTAAACTAGAATCCGCCCCCAATAAACAGACTATATATGGTCCACCAGAAATCGGTACATCAGCGTGATTTATAGCGTGCAAACGGTCGGTAGTTACGTGGAGTGGAGCTTGGAATGCGATATCACGGGGAAACGTATTAGCTGCAGCGTCGGAGCTGACATTTTGATAGAAGTCGGACTCCGAGTAATTGGCACGTGAGTATCTAATTAAGCAGCGAAAATTAAGTTTGCGAGGCGAATCATACCAAGAAAAGTGACAGAATAATTAAGCAATTAATGAAGATGAAGTGGTCGACTATGTTAGGTTTTCACTCTGCGCTTTCTAATGGAGCCGGCGTACGGACGGAGGTTTGAGGTCAGGTCGTCGGTAGGCGTCTGAAACTGGCAAAGAGTTTTCGGAAAAAAAACATGGCGTGGATACCAAACAGCTTTCCAACTGTTTGTCGGCCTGGCGAGCTGAGGGGTGGGGGCGGCGACACTTCGAATGTAAGAAACAGGTGCGTGATGTCAGGGTTCCACGTTTTCTCTTGGGTCTGAAATTCCACAGATGTCCCTTTACATGTAAACTGCCTATGTTTTGATTCTCTCTTTCGTACGTGATGCTATGCAATTTCAGTGCCACAATGGTTTTCTATGTATAAGGTTACTTACACATTTATTCCCTCTCTCTGTGCCTGTAATGACGTCATACCTCTCTGTATTGACGTCCTGACGTCACATCTCTCTCTGTGTAATGACGTCATCTCTCTCTGTGTCTGTAATGACATCATACCTCTCTGTATTGACGTCCTGACGTCACATCTCTCTCTGTGTAATGACGTCATCTCTCTCTGTGTCTGTAATGACGTCATACCTCTCTGTACTGACGTCCTGACGTCACATCTCTCTCTGTGTAATGACGTCATCTCTCTGTACTGACGTATTGACGTCACATCTCTCTCTGTGCAATGACGTCATCTCTCTCTCTCTCTCTCTCTACAATTTGCTCTGCGTCTGGTTTTGCAGGTACTTCCGCTCTCGCTATGCAGCCTCGTTGAGTGCGTCGTCCTACGCTAACGTGGTGGAAAAGCAGCAAATCAGTAGGTTAGACGAGAAAGAAATCGTACCAAAAGACGAGTGTTGGGAAGTACAACAGAAGCTGGAAAATATAATTATCAAATTAAATTATTAAAGAAAAATTTCTAAAAATTTTTACAGTTGAGTGGCTCCTTTTTCTCTGTCTCGTCAGGAGGATTTTAGGATGCTGCTAGATTTGAATTGAACCATGTATTTCAGAAACAGAGTAAAATTTACTCTATTTGTTTTCCGTTACAAACAAACACGACAATATCATAAAACCTACCTTAAATTTTTGCAGTAACAGAAAATTGAAAAGTCGTTATGTATTTATACTCCCATCAAATCTGTCAATTTCCGCCCACCCTGTAGCAAAGCACCGTTACGCTCATCGATCTCACTTAACGCAGAAGTGTTTTTCCATGTAAGGATGCGATGTAAACCCAGTTTTTAAACATTAATTTACATACGCAATTAATCCCCGGTCTTTCCTTGCCTTCTGTGTCTCCCAGATTCCCTTCTTTATCTTCTGATAGTCACACGCTTTTCTTCCCCCCCCCCCATCGCTCCATCATTATTCTCTCGTCCTCCTCCTTTTGTTACTCTTTCTGTTCTCCATCTCTTCCGCTTCATCACTTTCATCGCTACCCTGTTTATCTTCTTCTAGATCTCTCTTCCCCCCCACTTCCTCCTCTTCTTTTCTCTCTTCCGTTCAGATTCCCTTTCCTCGGTTTACTCTTCCTTCACATCTTCGCTTTCTTCTTCTTCTTCTTCTTCGTCATCACTATTCTTTTCTTGTTTCTAATTTCCTTAACAATGGGAGTAATCTCTCAAAGTCTTTCCCTATGATAAATTATACTAACCGACATTTTCACCCTCGAAGAGAGGAGACAGCCTTCTGATTATTATTATTTCTTGAATGAGAAAATCGATGGAAAAAACATTTTTTTTAAAAAAAAACAACACTAAATAACCTGTCTTACAAAAATTATTCTGACTTTGAAAAGTAGGTCAAAAAAGAGAAGAGGAAGAAGAAGAATTGAACGAACGAGTTGCGAAGTAAGCACCACCATCAGAAACCTGACTGCATTAACTGTGAATTTTTTGTTTTTTTCTTTTATCAACAGAGTGATGGGGGTTGATGGCGCAACTTCGCCTGCAGACCTAAGTTAAAGATGGCGGGAGTTGTTTTACACCAGATGATGGAATAGAAGAGGTTGTGTAATCGCCTACGTCAATAGCAGAGTTCAGCCATGCGACGTTTGGCTCGAACACGGCAATTAAGATAGCACCGAGAAGGATAACTAATAACGCCCAAGCTCACTGTTTGACCTCGACTAGGAACACGGTCGTTTATTCTGCGAATGTTCCATTCCTTAGTATAGCGTCCGATTAGAAATTTTTTGCATTTTTTTTTCTTCTGCAAAACTGAATAAACATTAATTATATCGGTTTCCCTGTGGTTCGGTAAAACCCCGCCCCAGCTGAAATTTGATGAAGTCTAAACTATAGTTTGAGGCTGGCGGCTGGACTCGTCTCGTCTGACGGTAGCGCCAGCGCCATTCTCTCGTCTCGGGTCTTCTGCGGAGACGTGAGGGAGAGCCGGAGTGTCCGCGAGATAGCCTCCGGTATCGTGGATCGCGTCGCCGTGAGGACGCTGTGTCCTGCAGTTCTCTTCGGCCGCTTCTCACGGATGGATCGGCTACGCGCTTCACGACGTTGACGGTCGTTCTAAACTTCCGTGCGATCAGCTGCACAAAGAAATTTCTTGTTGAAGAAGAGGGTGTTTTCAAACAAAGGGACTTCCTGTTCTGGCCGATCTTGTTCTGGTTGTTCCCTATGTCGAGAAGCCGAAGCTCGAGGGGCGTTATTTTTCCTTCGCAATGAAGATGTTCGGCGTGCTGTAATGATCCCGAGATTTGCTCTCAGTCGGAATAGCGTATCCAACTACGGGGTAAAACTTAGGAGGAATCAGCAGTCTCCGGGTGAATATCCCGGTGAGCGTTCTGCAGCATCAGTCTTACTGTAAATAAACGAAGGCCGTGGTACAGGGGGAGCAAGAAGTGCGTCGTTAAAGCGATTTCTGCCACAGGAGTCTGTCGATATTTATTTCTAAAACATTTAAGGAAATCGCTCTCTTTTAAAATATGCAAAAGTATGACTCGCGTAAAAGGGCTTCATTTAACCCATCCTTGTAGGTTTAACTTTCTGGTTAACAACAAACCCTTTCTTCCAGAGCGCTTTATTCAGTATGGCTGCTGCAGGTCTGCCCAAAGTTCATCAACGGTTCCCTCAAATGAGATACGAAAGATCAGCAACATACTACTCGCCAGGTCAAAGCCAGTAATTGTCTCGAAAACCGGCTTTCAGCATTCAAAGACCAAACTAAACTTTATTATGTTGGTCGTTTACCATATTCTAAATTATTATCTCAATAAAATATTTAAAAATTCACCGCGTCGAGACTTATATTCAAGAAAAGATATTGGATAATCACAAATATTTCCAGGCTGTTTGTGGGACATCCAGCGCTTGTATATTATTCTAGCCTTTTTCATTTGGTGCCATCTGTTTCGATTACATTTTTTTCCGTTGCCATTAAATTATAATTTTTTTTAATCTTCGGTATCCGTTAACTTTCTATGCAAGCCCTGCTTCCGTCAGACCCTGGAACTCTGATATGTGCAAAACAACTTTGCATCTAGAACTGAGCTGCTTTTGTTGGTTTTCTTTTGTTTTGTTTGTAAAATAGTATTTTGTGTCTGCTTTTCCTTTCCATTCTTATCAGTTCGCTAACCCTGGCAGCTCGGTACACCTGTCTGCTTATTACTCTTTTTGTTTTTAATGTAGACTTAGATTTCCTTCAGTTAATCTGAGTCTTTTTTTTTATTTCTTCCTGCTTTGTCTGATTTAGCTATTGTCTTGAAATCCGCTTTAAAATTTACATCCGTTACCGTTATTTTGTTCTATATTTATTTTACCAATTCTATTTATTTTTTTTTTTTTTCTTGTATACTACACTTTCTGTCTGACTATTAACTGCCGAACAATGTCCTTTGTGTTTTCGGATAAATTGGAAATCTGTCAGCTTTGTTAATTCGAATGATATCTACGCAGTTCCGATCTCCGCTTTCTTAATATCTGGCCCTGTGTCGCGCGGAGAGGTTGGAAACAGCGACGTCGACAGTTGCGGCAGCTACGGGCTCCAGGGTTTCCGGCCAGACGTCTCTTTCCGTTAACTTTAGCTCGAGTCAATCAATGCAGAACGAAGAGTGCTTGCCTTCTCCTCTTTTGCAAGCCTCTAATATAATTATCGCGTTGAGACACCTTTTAAGCAAGCCCTTTAGAATTAATGACAGGTGTGCGTTTGCAAGTCCTTGTCATTAAATTAACTAAAAAGAAGGGCTGGCTAACCACCACACATTTGCAACTTCACAAACACACCCCAACAATTGCGCCACACCCAAAAAAGAACCTGCTTAGCAAATTCTTCAAGTCATTTGTTAACACTATTTTAGAAAATAAGTTCAAATTTTTAAAAGTAGTTATAAGCCGGCTAAGCCATTCCGTTACCTGTACGAACGATTTGAGGCTAGACCGGTTTGATCCGAAATTTTTGCGGCAATAATCAAGTGATGAGATGTAAAGTCCGGTTGCTCTTTTTTGTATTACTTAGATTTTCAAAAGGAACTTTGAGAAAATAACTTCCGGTTCCTCTTACCGCCTTTAAAAGACGACAACAAATGATCTGCTAAACAGTAGGATTACCGACAAAACTGCGGTCGAATAGAATTGGCTTAAGCATATTTTCATATCTTCATCCATGGACAACAAGTATGGCGGAAACAGATCTTTCTTATTGATTGTTATAAAGAAACAAAACACCCGCCTTTCGCGTTCTTTATATAACGATCGGCCGGCTGCCCGGAGGTAGGCTAGTGGACCAGCGTGAACCAGGTTCTCGGTTTGGCTCACGCACCCATCTCCCTGATTTTTTTCCTCACCAGCCGGTTGCGTGAGTTTTCTCCGGGTTCCCTGAGTTCTCCTCCCAGTATAAAAATTGCAGGTTTTAATAGGGTTTTCCGGGTAGTCGTGGAGTTGCTCCGTTTGTAAGCTTGTAAAATCTGATGCCATAACTGTCCGTGATTACCAACTGCAGATTTGGTTTCGTTCTGTTTCCGTTACTTTCGCTGATTCTTCTTCGTGCTTAAAGCCCCGAGGGGAAACAGCTACAAGAAAGGTTTGTTATGTCTGATCGTCTTCACGAATTCTCCCTGAACCCCTAACCCTGCTGCAGAGAATATTTGGTTTTGCCACTTCTGACCGTGAGAAATGTTGCGGAGTCTTCCAGGCTCAGGTGAAGGGACGATAATGTATGGCCGACGTGGTGTGTGTGTGTGTGGGTGCGTGCGTGTGTGTGCGTGTGCGTGTGTGTGCGTGTGTGTGTGCGTGTGTGCGTGCGTGTGTGAGGGGTGTGTGCGTGTGAGGTGTGTGCGTGTGTGTGTGTCTGTGTGCGTGTGTGTGTGCGTGCGTGTGTGTGGGTGGGGGTGCGTGTGAGTGTGTGTGGGTGTGTTGCGTGTGTGTGTGTGTGTGCGTGCGTGTGTCTGTGTGCGTGCGTGTGCTTGTGTGTGTGTGGGTGGGTGTGTGTGGGTGCGTGCGTGCGTGCGTGTGGGTGGGTGTGCGTGTGTGTGTGCGTGTGTGCGTGCGTGTGTGTGGGGTGTGTGTGCGTGTGTGTGTCTGTGGCGTGCGTGTGTGTGCGTGTGTGTGGGGGTGTGTGCGTGTGTGTGTCTTTGTGCGTGCGTGTGTGTGTGTGTAGAGGGCGGTCGCGTTTGAAGAAAAATACTGACCCAAACGGATCGATAACTAGCTTCCTGTTAGCCGAGCAGCCAGCTTTGCAATTCTGGTTCGTTAACGATGTACATCTTCACCAAAGCCTTATTTAAATTAGATTGTATATTTCTGACTTCCTTTATGCTTATGAATAAAGCTAATACAGCTGTAGAAACAAGTTTCTTTCACATAGGTGCTCAATCTATTTCCCTCGAAATTGACCTTCTTATTCCGCCATTTTATTGCGTAACCGCCATTGTGCCGTTTACTTGATCGAGAAATATATTATTAAGTATTAATGACGAAACTAATCTTTTAAAACAAGCATTAAATAGAAAATAAAGTAGTTAGAATACTGTTAGGAAACTCCTACATAGCCACAGTTTCCAGAGCTAGAAACTAAATGGGGTAAGAATAAAAATAAGTGAAACCTGCTTTATAAAAGGAATATTTTTTGTATTGACCATATGTACTCAACGTCATTTTTAAATATATTACTTATATTACCCCTGGTCTAGAAGCACTAGTTAATATTTTGGTTGAAATGGCTGTACGTTTAGTGAATAATAGCGCGTGGATTCGAAACAGTACAAATATGTCGTTAGAAAGAGTTATTTATTAACGAGGAGGCGCTGTCAGTCAGCCGCCATGGCTCAACCAGCGCTGAGCCCTACAGACTCCCAGCTGTTATACAGAAATTATAAAAAGCGATCCCCTATTTAAAACTGTTGTTGCATCATGGTCTGGGAAGGTCTCTGTCGGACATCAATATTCGTGACTGGTAAGTTTTCACTCACCTTGTTTCGTTTGCCCGACCACTCTCCCTGAGAAGACCACAATCTGCTTGTTGGTTTCTACTCGGAGAGAAGTGGGTGGGGAGACAGAGCAAACATCAGCCGGTCAGGGGGGGGCGGCGGGGCGGGCGAGAGGAGCCGGACCACATAAGGCAACGTGCGGGCAACTTGTGACAGTAACAACGCGATACAGAACGACCGCGCGCTCTCGGCCGATAACCGGCGACGTTCTGTTACACGGCTTGTTTCTCGGACCTTTGCTGGTTTGTTCGATGTATCGAGTTCGTGTTATCTCGAGAGTTTGTGTGTGTGTGTGTGTTGGGGGGGAGGGGAGGGGATTGGGAGGACCTTTCCTTCTATTAAGTGTTTAAAAGTCTCCAAAACTGACCGTAGAGCCTCGCCAGATCACCAGAAGCCGTCGAAATAGCGCGGACGGAACTGACGCCCAGCGGACGCGACTTCAGCGAGAAAGTGGGCAGCAGGTTCGCTCGGTGACGTCACGGCCAAACACCGAAAAATGTCTGGCGAAAGGAACTTTCAGGAATTACGCAGCTGCGACCGTAGAGGTTAAGAGCATTCTTACAAAGATCGGCATTCACCTGAAGGGGGGTTCCGGTTGGTCGTAGAAGAGAGTTTAAAGGTCAGAAGATACCTGTTAATTCAGATGCGAGCTGAAGCGACGACCTTTTACCTTTTACAGTACGTGCGAAATGGCCCTTTGGAGTTTCGACATTACTCTTCGCATATAAATATCCAAAATTATCAGTCAGAAACTGTTTAAAATGGTATGTAAATTTTAGCGATTTTGTGGAGCTGTGTACCATGTTATCTACTAGACGTATTTCACTATTGGACAGCAGTTACAGCAGTGCAGATGGGTATTTGTGACTACCAGGGTATTGGCGGTGGGCGCCCAGGCCACTAGCTCTTTCCTTAACGCGATGGCTGGACTCGCCAAGCCGTCCATCAATATGGTGTTGGCGATGTTTCTGCGACGACAAGGTTTGCATAAAAAAAGTCAGCTCCGGTCGCCATCTGGTGGTGATAGATCAAGAAGTCTGTAGATATGTGCAGCGTGCTATAGCAAGTACCAGATGTGCTACGCTGGCCCAAATCTCAGAAACCCCCGACAATGGACACGACACGCTACTTAATCAATGCGCCGGGAGCGGCTTGTCCATCCATCGACAATGCGAAGGAAAAGGCAAGTCTGTCTATCCTGGTGTCTGGAGCGATTTAAATGGAAATCGATCACCGGAAGAAAGCCGAGTAGTCCGACGCGGCACCGCCCTCCTATCTGCAGCAGATGGAAGGACGTGGTGTGACGGGCTGTTATGTAGAGCTCGCTGGACCCCAGCGCATCTTCTGAACAGGTCAAGCCGCTGTATCCTGATCTGGAACATGATTAGCTTGCATGGTTGGAGTGTACCCATCTCATTGCAAAAGCCAAGTTGCATCACTCAGATATCTGTGGAAAACGGAGTCTTTCCGGAATGCTGTTTCTGTATTCCCGAATGCAGACGAGATGTTCAAAGACATTAATACTATCATTAATTGGGATCGCACTGTAGAAGAATGGTTTACAGGGTAGGAATGACATTTCACACTTACCAGCCGGATCTCCTGGTCTCGGTACCGTCGACAACAGCTACCTTCTTCCTCCGGACTGACAGCAAAGATAAAGAGGAATGGCTACAAAGGCCACATGGTGCTTTGGCATCTTGTAGAATCCATTCCAAAATGTGGTAAAGTTGTTGTTCGAGCCAAAGGTGTTTCTGCCATTCTAGACCAGTCATTGCAGATATGAGAATAAAATGTGAACAGTTTTACTTTTGCCTAGTAAAAGCTCGTTTTGGACATTAGTGTTTTTTTAATATTGTAGACATGAAGTTTGTACAGTTGTTATTTCATTTAATTGAATTATTTTGCTTTGGCAGTTTCATGCAGAATTAATTCACATCTTTACTAGTGTTGCTACAGACAGGAATTTTTATCAGGGCTAGCGGCGGTTTTCCATAAAACACGTGTTTGTTTATTTATATCAACAGAACGGTTATCATGTATTTGCTTCAGTGAAGTGAAAATAATTACTTCCTTTTTAGTCCTTTCATCTTCTGTAATTTTTTTAAAACTGTTTTTTTCTTTCTGAAATCGATAATGCTGCTTCTATTAGCTTAGTTAATTACCGAACTTTATATCGCTGCAGGTATATCAGGCTTCTCTGTGTTCAGCGACTTTCAAGCTTTGGAATAACTATATATATATATATTCAGATCTGAGATCCTAAATACAGCAGAGCAGAGCATGTAACAGTCTGGTATCTCCTTATGCAGAAACATCTCCGGATAGTAGACTACTCCTGACGTCATATCTCTCTCTGTACTGACGTCCTCTCTCTCTCTCCCTCTCTCTCTCTATATGAAGTCATATTTCTCTCCCTCTCTACTGACGTCATCTCTCTCTCCCTCGCTCTCTCCATGACGTCATATTTCTCTCCCTCTCTGTACTGACGTCATCTCTCTCTCCCTCTCTATGAAGTCATATTTCTCTCCCTCTCTGTACTGACGTCATCTCTCTCTCCCTCGCTCTCTCCATGACGTCATATTTCTCTCCCTCTCTGTACTGACGTCATCTCTCTCTCCCTCTCTATGAAGTCATATTTCTCTCCCTCTCTGTACTAACGTCATCTCTCTCTCCCTCTCTGTACTGACGTCATATCTCTCTGTACTGACGTCTTCTCTCTCCCCCTTTTTCTTTCTCCCTTTCTCTCTCTACTGACGTCAACTCTCTCTCTCTCCCTCTCTCTCTCTGTACTGATGTCATATCTCTCTCTGTATGACGTCCTCCTCTCCTCCCCCTTTTTCTTCTCCATCATTTCTCTCTCTACTGACGTCATATCTCTCTCTCTACTGACGTCCTCTCTCTCTCTCTCTCTCTTTGTCTCTCCCCCTTCAGTTTCTTCTTAAATAATCATTATGGTTTAAGAAGAGAAAGAATATAGACAGAAATAATAATAGCTTTACTGTACTTGTATGATTTGTAAGAAATGTGAAATACTTTACCTAGTACGACCAAGTTATGGCTAGCGTTCTTCGTAATCACTCTGCATTTATTTATGATTCAATTAATCTTGATAAATTACCTATTAATGATGTTGCTAATAGAGGATTCGTTGTTCGAACCATGAATTTGGAAAGTGATCGTCTCAGTTTACTTTTACTATGCTGGAAGATGTGTGATCTAATCGTCCTTGTCTCGGAATGATTTTAATTATGACACCTTGCTGACAAAAGCAGGAATCAAAAACAACAATAATTTCTTTACATTTTAGATATAATTTGTTCAAACTTACACCGTTTATAAAAGGAAAACAAACAACATGCTAACAAAACTAGTTCGTCTGCCAAATATATAAAATTACTTATTCCCATCGTTTCTCTCTTTGATACAAGATGTTTGGCCTGATACGATAGCGTTCATTCTCAGTCTCCAGCACACGTTTCCGCCTCTCTAGCTCGTCTCATGGATGTCTAAAGCCTGCTTGTTCTGCTCGAAATGATTTTGGTTCTTCTCCGTTTTACGAAACAACGGCTGAAGAAAATGGCAAAGTGCAGTTTAGACCAAGGAGGTTATAATAGGGGACGCAGTGCACCAGTGCGTGAAGCCGGTCTGGATTATTTCCGCCATCTTGGTAAGCGCAGAAAGAAGCGACGCCTAAACGAAGGCCCATTACGACGGCGGAGATCGCGTTGTGAAAAGTCGCCTTTGAGGTTAGGCCCTGTTGTTTCCCTTTGGCTGGTTTTATATGTGGGACAAAGACATTTGTAACCCTTGAACCCGCGACGCCGGTTTTCGTGCCTCCACGTGGTTCTGTTTACAAACATTCACAGTTGAATATTGGAGATAAATTCAAGAAGAGAGCTCTGGTGTGACTCTCTTCATCATCTATCATCCATTCATGTTTATTTCATGTTACACGAGTTTCGTAAAATGACGAACATGTTTTCTAGCTGGTGCGTCAGGGAATCGGAGTTCAAACAGCATCAGTCTTTTGAAAAACAAAATCAGATTTTTTTTTAATTTCAGATCTATGTACAACAGTCAGAGGCGAACCAGACACCTGTAGAGAACTAGAAAGTATCGAACAGCGAATCGATAACAGTTCCACAAATAACCGATGTTTTTAACGTGAAAACTACAATATCAACTATATAAACAACCAGGTTTTTTTGCCATTCTAGAACTGAACCTGCAGTTTACACAGGTTGAACTTGAGAATTTGGTGAATAAAAGTTTTAAGTCAATGCAAAAATTCCCAGCTTTGATGAATATTTGGGGGGCAGTTGTTGATCAGTATATTTTGCAATCTGACGCTTCAACAAATCCGACACACCACCTGCACAGTTGCACTTCCGCTACTCACGAGGTCATCACACCTCAACTCTCTGGTGATGTGTTTTAAGTCAGCATTCTTTTTAATGAGGCGTCGCTTTGACTGCTGCAGTAACTTTATTCGTTTTCTCGATGAGGCTAATTTCAGTTCAGTTTGTTCTAATTTCCTTTTCAGTGAAGCCTTTTCAGGAGTGGTACACGGCACAGGTATTGCGTCACTGACATCCTCCACATCACATCCGGGTTATCGTGGAAATGGTCGCTTTCTAGGTTTGCTGTCACTTTGCAGATGCTTAAGAAAACCAAATATAGTAGGCGCCCTGCCACTGCGAATTCGAACACAACTAACTGATGTCCTGTCAATATCTCCTGCTGCAAAGTGGCCAGAGCACAAAACTGCTGATTTCGATGGGTTAAAGTTAGTTCTCTTTGTTGCTCTTATCCATTTTTCTCTCAATTCTTCGTTTTTTGGAAAACTGAAAAATAGAAGCATTTTTTAGGACAATTTTTTGAAAATTAATGATTTTATCTCGTATATCTACTGCCATTAATTGCGTCAACAAAGGGTGACAGATTATGTAAAAGTGTTTTACACAAACTGAATCATGGCAGTGGATTACACAGTTTTATGCAAACAGGACTTTAAAAGTAGATGAAAATAGATGCAGACAAGATTACTATGTACAAATAGCACAAGTAATAGTAGAGATGGCACTAGTCAAAGATCAAGAAACATATTAAGATATTTTGAAAATGATTCACTAATAGCTGAGAGATAAATTTTGCCTTGCATTTCAATGGAAGTGCTTTAGACAAAAGTGGTTTAGATGCATGTACTTGTTTGTGTGTGTTTCTAATTCCGTTTAAATAATTTGTTTGGGGAACATAAAGTCTAAATCGAGGAGAGTTGCTTCCCTGACCATCATCAGGGTTGACTTCTGAGAAAGGACTCATAGCGGTTCACTCAGTGAAGTATTATTATCATCAAGGTAATGCCATGATTGTATTAGATTCTAGTGGACAGCATGTGCTATAATTATCTAACAAGAGCATAGACAGAAGCCTGTCACATCACTGTGATGGTGGCACGTTAACTTGTTGCGCCGACTTGTGTCCCACCCGCTCTGCCAAAAACTCCCTGAAAGATCTTTTCACAAAACATCTTCAATGTCTGTACAAAGTTTTAAGGTAAGCATGCACAATAAATACAATTCTTACCTATGAAAGGTAACGGATGGGGTTATTTTCACGATTGGTACAGCCGAAAGCAGAACAGGACGGCGGCATCTCCGCTCGAGTTCTCTGTTTATGAGCAGACCAAGATGGCGGAATTGGCTTCAGATTCGTGACGTCATGCCGACTCCCCTATTATAACCTCCTTGGTTTAGACCGATTCTTTTGTTTATGTTTAGCATTCTTCCTGTTTATCTTCAGTACCTTTCTTGAGTATCTTTGGCCATTTACATTAAAAAACAAAACAACCCAAAACTTATTAATACATGTTGACTGACGTCCCCAGTGCAGACAGTCCCGGTGACGGAGCACGGTACTGCACTTGTCTGCGAGGGAGCGGTGCCAGTCCTACGCTACTTAGGGCTCCAAATGTTCTTACTTCTGCATTTTTTTGGATGTGAGACAATAAAACACGCGACCGGTTGGGGGAGGAGAGCGAAGAGAATCGAGTCCCATTGCGACGTGAATCCGCGCCCTCGACTTCAGCAGTCCGGCAGACCAACTAACCACTGGACTGTCACGCCGTGTAGTTGAATAAATAAAACTAACATAAACCAAAATCCAGAAAGTGCGACAGACAAACAAAGTCGCTCTCAGGAGTCTTGGAGCGACCTGCAGCTGGCATAAACCGGCGGCCATCTTTTCTGTCATCGTTTGATTCCGTCACAAAAAGATCTTGTAACTAAGAGAGTAGACACTTTAAGACTGGCTAAAGCATTTTTCGGAGTTAGGGTTACTGCTAAAACGGATTTTACTCATACCAGATAATTCTGATTACCATTAACCGCTTTAAATATGACCTGTTTTCATAAGACATTTTTTTAAAATAGCATTGGATTTTACGCTATTATTTCGTTTATAAACAAATATTTTTTACTGAATGCTTGTCACGTGTACGCGCTCACACACACACACACACACACACACACACACACACACACACACACACACGGCGGCATGTCTGAAACTGTTTGATGTATACCTACTCTAAAGAAAATAAAATCGAAAATTGTTTAGTAGCAAGAAAACAGATGTCTGACATTACTGAAGACGTTTAAACTCGCCCTTTCACAGAGTTCAGCACTACAAGATGTCGCTAGTATCGATATTTCTCACGCATTCTATAATTCTTTATTAGCAATTTCAGCGAAGTCAAATTGCAAATAAAAGTAACTTTTGCCATATCTATATGAACTTAAATATTAAAGGTATAGTTCAGATATTTAAAAAAAAAAAAACAGGAAGTGTCTTCAGAAATTGTGTAAGTTCCTTTTTCGATAAAATGTGCAAATGCAGTCCACTTCTGAAAGTATTTACACATCTTGTTGCAGTTGTCCTCCTCGGAAAAGCTCTCCATTCACACCCAACGTGAGTTCCAACCTTCTAGTGGAGAAGATCGATTTCCAATAACTTTTAAAGAATATCCTACTGGTAAAACAAAACCGTTTTAAGTCTGTGTATTTTACAGGGAAGTTCTCGGTTACTCCATTCACACCACAGATACCGCTAACCATCTCGGTAAACCCCTGGATGTTTTCTGGAATATCTCCGTCCGTGTAGACTCTCTACCCTCAGGCCGCATTCTTTAAAAGAACCCTGACAGGTAATTTAGTGGAAAATTAAACCATTTTAAATGTTACTATTTATAGAAAGATTCAGAAATTCCAAAACCGTATTTTTCTGTAATTCATTAAAATTAACATTTTCTTTTTTTTTTTTATAGTTTGCTCATCGACTTTTAAAGAAAGCTTGCAACCATCCTCCAAAAACAAAAAAATGGCGGTTATCTCCCATACCTAGTTTTTATTTATACGTAACAAAAAACCCAACAAAAAATGGCGGTTATCTCCCATGCCTACGTTATTTATACACGTAAAAAAAACCAACAAAAATGGCGGTTATCTCCCATGCCTACGTTATTTATACACGTAAAAAAGAACAAACACCTTTTTTAATTTTTTCCCTGACCTTCGATCGTTTTGGAATCCCCCCACCCCCTACAGTCACTCTGAATTGCCACTTCGATAATTTATTTTGTTACTCTCAGGAAGACAACCAAAATGGTCAGGGTTAGGGTTATTGATCTTGAATTATTTCGATAGCGTTAGCGCGGCGACTAATCAGTCGCTGGAGCGACCTTACTCGATTTCCTACAGAAGCCAGCCGAGTTTGGCTGGAAGAATTTTACGCGACAAGGGACCAGAGAAGACAGTCATGGAAGTTTACATAGAAGCTATTCCACAACTCTTCCCTAACCCGCTTTTCATCTACGTATAAATGTGTAAATGTGACGGTTTCCTTTGTTATTTTCTTTTTTTTTTGTATTCAGAAACAGCCGGTCTCCTTTACGATCGATGCCCTCACAGGAGGAGAAATGATAGTAATGAACACCAACAAGCAAACACAACGGAGTCGCACGAAGGATCTAAATTCTTTTCCTTTTAAAAGCACGTGTGTCCTCGGGGTATAGTGGTGTGGGAAGGGAGACAATTCATGATGTAAAGAAGAAATGCATTGTTTGGCTTCGAACGAAGGCATTCGGGTGATTAACCTAAGTGATAAAGCTTAGAAAAAGAGAGGGTAAAAAAATTAATTAAATTTCTTAAGCTCATCGACATCTTAGCGCTTGTTTTATTTCTGAGGCGACTCGCAAGGAGAGAATACATCACGGTGCAGGGAGCTGCACAAACAATTCCAATTTTAGAAAAGTAGACAGGTAAACACAAATGATGCCAAAAAGGTTTCATGATAAAAAAAAAAACGAATTGTTTCTTTAATAATGATAGGATTTCATTCAAAACAGGATAAATTCCATTTCCGCCTCAGTAATTGGCTTTCTTCACAATGCATCTATTCTTTCTGGGATCCGAACATTTTTAATAAATTACACAAAATTATGCAATCATCTTTATCCCGATTGTAAATAGGAATGAGCACAACTGGAAACTAAATCGCAGCACGTGCATATTAGAAAATAAAATCCTTTCATTAAATCTGTTCAGAATTTAATGAAAGTAGGGGTCTAAAAAATGTGCAATCCTTTGTTTGTGTTAAGACGTTTTGAGTGGAATCGAATTGTTGCAGGAGAAATTTATTTCCTTTTGTTCTGGTTTTCTTAACATTTTTCGTTTTTTCTTCCGATTTGCTTTTCAGATATACCTCATGTCGCTCTGTATCATCATCAACAATAGTCAAGCGTAGCTGGAGTCGATCAGTATCTTCATCAACAATAGTCAAGTATAGCTGGAGTCGATCAGTATCTTCATCAACAATAGTCAAGTATAGCTGGAGTCGATCAGTATCTTCATCAACAATAGTCAACTATACCTGGTGTCGATCTGTATCAACATCAGCAATAGTCAAGCGTAGCTGGAGTCGATCAGTATCTTCATCAACAATAGTCAAGTATAGCTGGAGTCGATCAGTATCTTCATCAACAATAGTCAAGTATAGCTGGAGTCGATCAGTATCTTCATCAACAATAGTCAACTATACCTGGTGTCGCTCTGTATCATCATCAGCAATAGTCAAGTATAGCTGGAGTCGATCAGTATCATCATCAACAATAGTCAAGTATAGCTGGAGTCGATCAGTATCTTCATCAGCAATAGTCAACTATACCTGGTGTCGCTCTGTATCATCATCAACAATAGTCAAGTATAGCTGGAGTCGATCAGTATCTTCATCAACAATAGTCAAGTATAGCTGGAGTCGATCAGTATCTTCATCAACAATAGTCAACTATACCTGGTGTCGATCTGTATCAATATCAGCAATAGTCAAGCGTAGCTGGAGTCGATCAGTATCTTCATCAACAATAGTCAACTATACCTGGTGTCGATCTGTATCAACATCAGCAATAGTCAAGCGTAGCTGGAGTCGATCAGTATCTTCATCAACAATAGTCAAGTATAGCTGGAGTCGATCAGTATCTTCATCAACAATAGTCAACTATACCTGGTGTCGATCTGTATCAACATCAGCAATAGTCAAGCGTAGCTGGAGTCGATCAGTATCTTCATCAACAATAGTCAAGTATAGCTGGAGTCGATCAGTATCTTCATCAACAATAGTCAAGTATAGCTGGAGTCGATCAGTATCTTCATCAACAATAGTCAACTATACCTGGTGTCGCTCTGTATCATCATCAACAATAGTCAAGTATAGCTGGAGTCGACCAGTATCTTCATCAACAATAGTCAAGTATAGCTGGAGTCGATCAGTATCTTCATCAACAATAGTCAACTATACCTGGTGTCGCTCTGTATCAACATCAACAATAGTCAAGTATAGCTGGAGTCGATCAGTATCTTCATCAACAATAGTCAAGTATAGCTGGAGTCGATCAGTATCTTCATCAACAATAGTCAACTATACCTGGTGTCGCTCTGTATCATCATCAACAATAGTCAAGTATAGCTGGAGTCGACCAGTATCTTCATCAGTAAACTGTCACTAGTAGTAAAAACTGCATCTGGAAGAAAACTGGAAAGATCTATCGAATTAGAACACGACGTACGTTAGTATTCCTCTACCAACGTCGTTAGGAAGTCTTCTAAGTGACAGGAATAATCTGCAAGCATACAACTAATAAAGCTATTTAAGTTCACAGTTGCCAAGAAAAATCTCTGAATCAATTCTTTTTTTTTCTTTTAAAAAAATAATAATAATTAAAGATGAATTAGCGTTTGTTATTTAAAGTAAATAATTCTGGGTATTTAATATTAAGGATGTACGCTTTAAATAGCAAAAAACCGCTAAAAAAATGTGTGCGTGAGTGAGTGTGTCCTTGTGTGTGTGTGTGTGTGGTTGTGTTGTGTGTGTATGTTTGTTGTGTGTGTTTGTTTGTGCGTGTGTGTTTGTCTGTGTGTATGTGTTTGTGTGTGTGTGTGGTTTTGTGTGTTTGTGTGTATGTGTTTGTGTGTGTGTTGTTTGTCTGTCTGTTATTGTGTGTGTTTGTGTGTGTTTGTTTGTTGTGTGTATGTTTTGTCTGTGTGTGTTTGTGTTTGTGTGTATGTTTGTGTTTGTGTGTGTTTGTTTGTCTGTGTATGTGTTTTTGTGTGTGTGTGTGTGTGTTTGTTTGTGTGTGTGTGTTTGTGAGTTTGTTGTATGTGTGTATGTATTGTGTGTGTGTGTGTGTGTTTGTTTGTCTGTGTGTGTGTGTGTTGTGTGTTTGTGTTTGTGTGTATGTGTTTGTGTGGTGTGTGTTGTGTTTGTCTGTGTGTATGTTTGTGTGTGTGTGTTTTTGTATGTGTGTTTGTTTGTTTGTTTGTTTGTTTGTCTGTGTGTGTGTTGTTGTGTGTGTGTGTTTGTTTTGTCTGTGTGTGTGTTTGTGTGTTTGTGTGTGTGTGTTTGTTGTCTGTCTGTTATCTGTGTGTGTTTTGTGTGTGTGTTTGTTTGTCTGTGTGTTGTTTGTCTGTGTGTGTGTTGGTGTGTTTGTGTGTATGTGTTTGTGTGTGTGTGTGGTTGTTTGTTTGTCTGTGTATGTGTTTTTGTGTGTGTGTGTGTGTGTGTGTTTGTTTGTCTGTGTGTGTGTTTGTGAATTTGTCTGTATGTGTGTATGTATTTTTGTGTGTGTGTGTGTGTGTTTGTTTGTCTGTGTGTTTTGTTTGTTTGTCTGTGTGTGTGTGTTTGTGTTTTGTGTGTATGTGTTTGTGTGTGTGTTTGTTTGTCTGTCTGTTTGTGTGTATGTGTGTGTGTGTGTGTGTGTGTGTGTGTGTTTCAGTTCAGAAATATCTGTCATGAAATCTGAAGCCCAACCTAATATGACAAAAGTCAATATATGAAAATTTTATATCGTTTGTGTACTTAATTCTATGAAATTTCCAGTCCTCCCTTCCATCTCTGCAAACATGCCGGAAAAGAATTTATGAGCCTAATTTCATTCCTCAGCCGAACTCTGCACACAGATTATATGCACAGCCAGCCTGCCTGGAGCCGTTGCAATAATACTTACAATTTAAAAATACAAAAAAAAAAAAAAATCACAATAATCAGAAGATTCAAAACCGCAAACCACCTTACAAGCAGCGATCTGTGTTCTTCAGTTGATATCCGGAAGTGTTGGTGGGTTTTATTTCCACCCTGCGACTAATAACTTCTACTGTTTGCGGGAACTCTGCTTTGTTGTGTTGTATCACAGCGTAGATAACGGGCGCTACACGAGCTGAGGGAAAGTGAAGTGCGGCAGCACTGACACTGACAGCGACTTTCTCGTTATCCTTTCTGACCGACCTCGCCTGCCCTGGTTTTGTGTAGATACAGTAACTGAAAAGTGCGACAGGTTAGTAGGAGTAAAATCGACGTATGGAAAAATGAATAAATAGAATTCAGGATTAGTTAGGCATAGTTTCTCGTCGCTCTTCCTTGCCACAGTTTCCTGCACAGCAGGTGGGGTGTGTGTGTGTGAGACCACATTTATGACGTCACATATATATATATATATTCGAACTACAGCGCCTTTTCTTTAGTCGGTGCGTTGTGGATTTATGGAAAGCATGGCCCACTTATCGCTGAAGTTGGATGTTTTGAAACCTTTGTAAAACATATTGGATCCCCGTATTATGAGGTGGTAAGGGTCTTACATTAAAGGTAAAAACTCCCTACTCTTCTTAAGTTTATAACATTTAATATTTGGCCAGCTTTAAGTTTTTTACAAAAGGTTTTCCGCAAGCTAACCTGCCTCATCAGCTCCTTAGTCGTGTACTACTGTAGGCCAATTAACTTGCAGCACTTTGTCTTCAAGAACAGCGTGAGAAGACTCCAAGATGTCAATACCATGACAATGTAAGACAGGTAAGTCCTTGAAATGCTTAACTAAACTCCCATAATCACTTATTAGGTGGCTTTGTGGCGCAGTAGGTTCGATCGTCAATCCTTGTGTCGCGGGTTCGATCTCGGTGTGATCGGAGGTGCTTGCTGCTGATGATGAGGGCCTAAAGCCCAAAGCAGCTTCCAGCCCTCCTCTAGACGCTGACGTTCACCCCGACTCTCAACCTGGAAAGGGATGGGCTCCACCAGCTTATGGAATGCCCTGGACACACCGCTCGAGGTGTCCCAACGACCTATGGGTTATGGGACGAGTGAGTGAAATCAGTTATTAGACTCCCGTTTTTAATTAGTCGGTGCTCAGATATATGAGAGGCGGTGCTATGGTAAAGTGAGGGTCCAAGTTCGAATCTCGGTTGGGCTCGGCTCCGTTTGGTCTATCTCGCCCACAGGCGGTGTGTTTCACTTGGAGTCTCTGGTTTGTCGCGCTCTTCATATCTAAAAAAAATGACGGCTGATCTCCGCACTTTGTTCTCCTCAGCTCGGTTTAGGAAACCAACCCCAGGGAGGTCTTTCTTTGAGTGGTTACCTCGTGTGCCGACGTCGACACGCCGCGGGTTCGAAAGGCGATATGTCGATCAGACCTTGAATAACCATCCTAAAATGCAAGTACGTCAGGGCTTGTGAAAGCGGTTCGATCATGTGGAACATGTTACTCCTTCTCCTGCATCCTGCAAAGCCTGTATCTGATGGTTTGAATTTTGTAGCTGGGAGTCACCACAGCGAACAGATTGGTGCCTCGATGTTTTCCCATTAACAGCGAATTTCAGAAAGGTAACGGAAGATTTAGAAGAGGTTTAATGTCGGAAATGATGACGACGGATTCAACACAGGCTTTCGGATACTGCACTGCGAAGGTGCACTATTGCTTATCGCGAACAAGTGGTATCAGAGCGTTTTCGTAGTGCTAAGTAAACGGAATGCAGAAGCGATCATCTACGTTATTTTAAGGTGATCTTTAAGATCAGGTAGGATGGTTTATGTTTCAGTAATGGCATCGACAGAACGCAAAAGTATCAGATCTTCTCTCGACAGTTAGTTATATATAACTTTCTGACATTGCCAAGCTAGCGCCCTCTACCGAAATCAAGAGAAAATAGATTTGCATGTGTTAGCAAAAATTTCCAAGCAACTCTGAGTGGGGGGGGGTTTACTGAATCGCATCCACCGCTAATGATCAGCAGGTGCGCACCGTATTCGATGGCGGTGGGGCACCAGCGATACCCACTGGTGACGCAGGGAATATTAATAGGCAAATTACTGTCACTATAGTCGGCCGTTGGTACTAAACTGCTTCGCTTAATTGAACATCAATCATCTGTACGACATCATGAGTGTTCATTCTTCTTTGCCTGCCGTAAGTTGCGAAGCATTTTCTACCGAGACTCGTGGGAAGCGAACGAAGATTCTGACGTTGCTGAAAACCCGCAGAGGAATTTCAAGCGAGTAGAGATCTTAATACCAGATGAAGCTGCGCCCGGCCGCGATTTTCTTCTTCTCGAATCGATGGGTCTTCTCACGGACATTATTCAAAAAGCCCAACCTGTTCAAATACTTGTAATAAATATATAGCTTGAAAATACTGCCTTGGAGCGCAGTCTTAATTCGCCAGTTTCACTTTCATTTATTTACCTTTGTCGTTTTCAAGCGACGGTTCTTCATCAGTACGTATACTGGTCGCATTTGAACGGTGCCCGAAGGTATGGCGTACCGAAAGAGATGCTGCCTTTTATTACCTTAGCTCGATAGTATCAGTTTTCTCACTTATTATTCACGTCTTCATCCTCCGACTGTTTTTGCGCTCTAAACTCCGCGAAGACGAAGCTTCAACACTGAGAGCATTCTGCAGACGCAGCTGTTAAATCGTCGCGGCGAATGCGCTGAGTCAGTCTGGGAATCCCTGACACCGAAATGTAGATCTGAGTTCCTGCTCCACGACGATGAACTTCGCCCTCTTTTCAGCATCAACTAAAGGAGACCTACTGTGTTGTCATGACGTAAAACGGCTGCTTTATTAAGAGTCCAACCTCATTTATCCATGTACTTACAAGATCTTGAGCCCGCTGGTACTCTTATTACTCCTCTCTGATGCCCGACGATTAAACTCACCAACAAACCGTCGATACTCCAGGCCTACGATTTTCTTTGCCATTTCGAATTCTGCCGAACCATCTGCATCTCATCTCCCGAAAGCATCACTGGGCAGTTTTAAGTGTAGATCGTGCTACTTAGATTTTCTAGAATGTTTCCAGCTTTCAAGCAATTGGAATATCCTGAACGACTAAAAGCATCAGATACCTGGTTTGGGTATCAAACATACGAGAAGATTAATAGATGTTTTTCAGAATATCTAATGGCTTTGTGTGAAAAGTCGCAAATTCTTTCATCTATCCACAGTTGGAAATATTCAGGGCACCTCTATAAACTTACTATAGTGTCCGGACAGCTGGTTATTAGGAAAAAACAATTTTGTTAATGAGACTGCAGATGCGGGAAATAAATACCAGCAGCAGTTGGTAGAGTTAGGGTTATATTTTCCTTTTTGTTTTCCTGCGATCTTTGTCTAAGTTCTCACAGCTTCCTGTCGCCTTGCAACTACTTTACTTAACTTTACAATGAGTAGACACAGATTTTAACTTTAAAAATCGCATCCATTTGATAGTCGCCATCACTTGTTTCAGTAAAGACCAGGGACAGCTGTCTTAAACCAGTCTCTAGCTGACGAAGTAAGACGCCTTTCATGATACATCAGCTAGTATAATTGATCGGCAATATTTTTCAGGCGTCGTTAGTAGGTACCATAAACCATACCATACAGTACCTCACGTGATTCCTCTTGTGACGTAACTGCATAATATTTGTATGTATTTTATTTTTGGCTTTTATGTCTTTTAAGGGGAGAACTGTTTGGTGTTAATATTTGTTTCTTTTGATTTTAAAATCTGACCAAGATGGAAGGCTCCATGAAGTACATGAGCTTCGTCGGTTTGGTTAAACGAGGCCGATCATGGGAACAGTTAAGGTGCGATTCTGGACGGTATGTCGGCCTTTTGCGCTCGGGTTCGACTCCCCCCTGGGTAACAGTTTGGTCGGGCGAACCCTCTCTGGCGTGGTTTTCTCTCTTTTCTCTGTCAGTTCTACGGCGTGGGTTTCCTCCAGCACGAAGGGTTCCAGTAGGTACTTTCTATTTCCTACTGAATACGGGAGAGTCACAGACTTGCGAGGCGCAGATATGGCAGAGTAACCATGGCACTGCGCAGCCTACACTGGTGGAAGACTGAACATGCGGAAAACCCACATTTAAAGACTTTCGAAATCTGAAATTGACAGACGTTTTTTAAAACTTACCAATTATAGAATTTGTTGTTGTGTTTTTTTTTCTAAATCAGTAATTATTTATTTATAAAGGCAAATTACATAAACAAATATTGAAAATTATTTTAATTTTTGATTATGGCGCATCTGCAATCTAAATTATAACATTTTTTTTTTTTGCATCTAATTGTAATGTGATAAAATGCGTCACGTATACGTAAAGTTTGCATGAGTTATCTTCCCCTGAGTAGTAAATAAAAGTCTCTTTGGTAAACT
The DNA here is from genome assembly GCA_018389105.1 of Nautilus pompilius. Lineage (NCBI taxonomy): Eukaryota > Metazoa > Mollusca > Cephalopoda > Nautilida > Nautilidae > Nautilus > Nautilus pompilius. The sequence goes on along the minus strand of JACATO010000027.1, from coordinate 476,935 downwards.
AAGGGAAGTAATTCATACTATCTGTTACAATTTTGTTGATGTTATGCTCTTTTATAAAACACTTCACTAATTGATATTTACTTTTGCTTTTTTAAAAAGACTCTTTGTTTATTTTATTTGTTTTTTATCACCATATTTAAGCTTTTGAATTCCCTTTTAAAGATTTTATCTATTTGTTTATTTTCCCCCGAAGACTCTGCAGAATATTCTAATAATACCAATGTTACGAGAAGCTGAGACATATCTTTGTTGTTGTCGCTTTTATGTAGTTCAAGGGAAATAACTCTTTAACTAGCAGCCTAGGGCGAGTTGGGGAAAATAAAAAAAAAAAAATAACAACAACAACAACAACATATCTCTGACCCACCTTTATCACAAAGGACAACACAAAATTATGTTTAATTTAAGACAGATGAATAGAATTTTTACTGATTTAATAAAACAACCAAATTATTAGATGAATCACCCTGCAGTCTTTATTATTTTTTCTCTTCTTCTTCTTATTAAGATGAATAGAAATAAGCAGAAATACACAATACGGGAGCAGAAACTCGTACCTAATTTTTAGCATTATCAAAGGGGACATAACCACTTGCACGGGTGGGGTGCTTTTGTGGGGAAAGGAAAGTGTATTCGTGTGTGTACGTTTTTTTGAAGACATTATTGGCTTTAAGCTTTTTATAGTAAACATTTGACCATCTCACATCTACGTGACTCATTCACTATTATTAATTATTTCTGAATATAATAAAATGATTGGGGTTTCTGTCATCCGCACGAGCTTCACCCGAACTATTGTTCGCTGTTTTTCTGAAAAACTACGCGTTCAATTACATAACTCGTAGTTATCTCCCGTTGACTATAAACATTGAAAGCAATATACTTTGCTGTGTTAGCATTTCATCAATAATTTTCCCGTTGTTGCTTTTAATTGCCTCATTTTTTTTTTTTAAGATTACTAAAAGACTAATCAGGCATCTTGATTTACCGGCCAGCGAGCTGAGGAGAATGGTCGACTTCACGCCGTAACAGATACCTTGTCTTTCATGGCGGTGATTGGTCGTGATGCCATTACTGTTTTGGGCGGTCTGTTAAAATTGCTCTAATATATTTTTTTTTTTCTATTTAAAATAATTTTTTCTATATATATATATATATATATATATATTCTACCTTATTCTAATTTTATCAAGAAAACAACATTAGGGTGCAAGTAGGTGAAAACCAAGATATTTTGTACAGAGTTCTTTCCCTTTAATTGTTACTCTCTCTCTCTCTCTCGGTCCAGCCTCCATTATTCTTTGTCGCTGATCCGTGTATGGAACCTCACTTGTCTTCTTTCCTAACTACTCTTCCGCACCTGTCTAACGTCTTGCAACCCAAAGACGTCGAGAACGCGCCCCAAGACCGTGAAGTGTTTCGCCAAAAGATAACTGGTTTTCTTCTTATAGATGTGACCTTGCCAAATTGTGCGAAACAATTTTACGGTTAAGGTTCAAATAACAGCGACAGTAAAAAAAATTAATTCTTTCAAAGTGTCAGGATTTAAGTAATCGAAATACGTTACAGGTAAATTAGCGTAAAATGTCTCTTCGATTATAATTTGCCATCTCGTTCACACAACGCGCACGCGTTCTGAGGTAAGGGTAAATCTCACGGTCGTTATTGCAGAGCTATCCCAGAATGCTGTGCACTCGGGGAGAGTCACTGTCTGCTACCAGTCTAAAGTAAACAGTTCCAACTCTCGCGATCGTTGTTACCGAGCTATCCCAGAATGCTGTGCACTCGGGGAGAGTCACTGTCTGCTACCAGTCTAAAGTAAACAGTTCCAACTCTCGCGATCCTTGTTACCGAGCTATCCCAGAATGCTGTGCACTCGGGGAGAGTCACTGTCTGCTACCAGTCTAAAGTAAACAGTTCCAACTCTCGCGATCGTTGTTACCGACTAGCCTATCCCAGAATGCTGTGCACTCGGGGAGAGTCACTGTCTGCTACCAGTCTAAAGTAAACAGTTCCAACTCTCGCGATCGTTGTTACCGAGCTATCCCAGAATGCTGTGCACTCGGGGAGAGTCACTGTCTGCTACCAGTCTAAAGTAAACAGTTCCAACCCACCTTAACGACAGTACGAACGTCTTCAATGAGCTTCAGATTTATCTAGCCAAACAGAAGAAAATCAAATTATCATTAATAATTTGATTTAAAATTTAGAATAAGTACCATATTTTACTTCAGTTTTCGTTTAACTGCCTCGGCCTTCACAGAATCCATACGAATCTGTTCAACCCCAATTTTTAAAACCCAAAATAAAACAACTTTGCAGTTATTGGCGGAAGGAAATTGAAAAACAGATAATTTATCTTACTTAATTTAAGCAGAAGCTCCTACAGTTTACTGCGCATCTGCCAATTTGAATTTTCAATAACTAATCATTTTAATTTTTATATAGTAACAGACGGATAAGAAAATGTTATCAGGTTTCCTTTAGGTTTCTGGAAACTTCCCTCCCCTCAAAATAAAAAAAAGCAGACATGATGTTTCATGATAATGGGATCAGATTTCCTTGTGAAACTGGATGACATAATGAGGAGTTTACACTATCGGTATGAATGGGGACTGATCATCAAGACGAGTTTCCATTATTCATCGTACTTGGATGCTATTAACTATTTGGTGTTTAGTTGCGCCATTTTAATATAAATAAATATTATATATATATATCTTGTAACAAGGATGACTTCAGAAATTCCAAGACCTTGGATGCTTGTAGACAATTATTATAAAGCTTACAAAGGTACAGCAGGTATGCAGCAAATTTTGTTCATTTTCACTCACGTTACCTTTCTTGGCGTAAATACTAAACAACGGTTTTTATCCTACAACACTTGTAGAGTATGATCGATTACAGAGACCAGTAACCTGGCAACTGCCACTTATGTTTAGGTTTAAATACTAGAATGACTAATCACAAGCAATTAGATCCGCATAACAAATTATTAGTCATCGCGATAACCAATGCTTCGGGAAGCAGCATCATGGACGGACGGCGACGAGTCTCACAGAGTTCTTTGCGGTTTTCTTTGACTAAAGAGCTATCACTTCCGCCGTACACGTTTGAAAAGTGTCCGGAAATGGGTTTTTTTCTGAACTTTTTAGAATAAAAAATAAAGAGAAGTTAGCTGTTCGTTGTTGTTTATTTTAAGTTATGAAATATGTTATTGGCGAACCGGTTTGTCTAAAGGTTTCTGCTGTGTGCTTTAACTTTGTTACAATACGAAAGGTTCTCCACGTGTACGACGTTGTTATTGAGAAGCAGTCATTTCAGTACAAGGCGGCCCTCTCCGGTATCTGTGCTATCGTCTCTCCTGAAGGGGCATCTTATTGCTCACCGCGTACACCTGTCCCAAGGTCGGTCAGGTGGGCCGTGTTCCTGCCCACACCTCTGCTTTTAGAATTTCGCTGATTACGATTGTGACGTCACTCTACTGTCAGTTTTTTACAGATCCAAAATTAAGACAGGGATCAGAACTGGACTTGAAAGAAAGAGAGAGAGTAAAAACATTTAAGGAACCATAGTCTGCTAGACAGCTTTTCATGTTGTTCTGTCATCCGCAACCCTGTGGAGCTTGAGAACGATCTATAAATCCGCCCCCATAGACTGTCTGCCACCATCGAAGTCCATAGATCGCTAGAAACTCCCCCAACCACCACCAATCCACATCTCTCTCTCTCTCTCTCTCTCTCTCTCTCGCTCTCTCTCTCTCTCTCTCTCTCTCTCTCCATCTCCATCTCTCTCTATATACTGACAATCATCTCTCTCTGTACTGACGTCATCTCTCTCTCTCTCTGTAATAACGTCATTTCTCTCTCTCTCCATCTCCATCTCTCTCTCTATACTGACATCATCTCTCTCTGTACTGACGTCATCTCTCTCTCTCTCTGTAATAACGTCATTTCTCTCTCTCTCCATCTCCATCTCTCTCTCTATACTGACATCATCTCTCTCTGTACTGACGTCATCTCTCTCTCTCTCTCTGTAATAACGTCATTTCTCTCTCTCTCCCATCTCCATCTCTCTCTCTATACTGACATCATCTCTCTCTGTACTTACGTCATCTCTCTCCCATCTCTCTCTCTCTCTCTCTCTCTCTCTCGCCACTCACTCACACACACCACACACACCACTGTAGTGATGAGCGGGACACTGCTTCTGTTCTAAAGGAGGACGAGTGATTCGTTGTTGTCCAATCTGAAGCATTTCCGCGACTTCTGCTGGTGGCTTAGCGATAGATCATAAAACGATGTCTTCTCATGTCAGGTCTTCTGGAAAATCTAGCTCCACTTTCCAATGTTCACGGTATTGTTTAGCGGCTTACGCTTGTGCGCGCGCGCGCGTGCGAGAGAGAGAGAGGAGAGAGATGATGATGATGATGATGATGTCAGTACACAGAGAGAGAGAGAGAGAGAGGAGAGAGAGGGCGGCGGGAGGAGGGAGAGAGAGGAGAGAGAGAGGGGGCGAGCGAGTGGAGAGAGAGAGGAGAGAGAGAGATGATGATGATGTCAGTACACAGAGAGAGGATGATGATGATGTCCGTACACCAACACAGAGAGAGAGAGAGCGAGAGGAGAGAGAGAGAGAGAGAGAGATGATGATTGATGTCAGTACCACAGAGAGAGATGCTGCTGATGTCAGTACACCGAGAGAGAGAGAGAGCGAGAGAGGAGAGCGAGAAGAGAGATGATGATGATGTCAGTACACAGAGAGAGAGATGATGATGTCAGTACACACACAGAGAGAGAGAGAGAGAGAAGAGAGAGCGCTGAGAGAGCGAGAGAGAGAGTGTTCTGCCACCACCACAACCGCTGTCTGAGCTGCAGAACAAGGAGACGTAGAATAGAAACGTTATACTCGCTCCATCAACAGGAAACAGCTCACCGCGTTATACATCATCGACTGTCCTACTGCTTATTTGAATCGCTAGTCGTCGCCGTCCTGCTTGAATTTCTTTGATTAATAGGAATAAGAAAACCGGTGACTTTACTTGTTCGTCCGAGCCTACAAATTTATCTAGGACGTTTGGTATCCTTCTAAAATCGCACTGAAGGTTTTATAAAATATATTTGCCCATTTAGCTGGGTAACGAATAGTTTATAAGAGTTTTCTTTGCTTTAGCGCTACCTTAGAAAGCAATAGCCTCCCACCGTTTAGTCAGTAATGGTGAAAATAAAAAGTGAAAGTAACTTTCTGTAATGAACTAAATGTACTAAAGCTGAAGTATTTAAAAGCTCCGTCAGGTGTGAGACAAGGTGCGCTGATGCTTCGAGCAGTTAATACGAATATATTAAAACACAGGCGGGTTCAGTAGAAATCATCGTGTATACCGCGCACTGTGCTTATTTCAAGCGTCTTTTCCATTCTAGTCTTCGTGGTCTGCAGTAACTTGGCTGCTAAAAAATCGGCTCAGCTGCCGAATAATTTTCTTGGACCAAATGGCGCAGAATGATTCGTATTGCAGAATATCGTCACTGAATTGTGCTTGTTTTCTGGAACTAAAAACATTGCTTTTCGGGGGTTCTGAGCGAATGAAAGTGGACATCGTGTGTGTGTGGGCACGCGCGCGCGCCTGCGATTTTCATCAGACTAAATAACAAAATAAGGACGGCTTTTCGTTCGAGTCTGTTGTCCGGAGTAACTCGATTACCCGCTGCTGGAAAGTTAGTGTTAACTAAAACAAACATTATTTTTCTTCTTTTCTTGTAATTAAATTATATATCGTACTTAATTATGCGCTATCCGTAACAATTCTCCGGACCTTTCCATTAGACAACTCTTCACGCACCTGGCGAAGGTGTCAAAGGAAAAGTGCGAAAACTCCTAACAAAACAGATTTCACATCTATTCGCTTAGGAAGTTAATGGCGATACCATCACGGCATCAGTTGTCCTTTTATCTTAACAATGAGCCCTGTTTACATGGAACATTACACATATTAGTTCTATGGTTAAGAAGGCACTACCAGCTAATTCTAGCAGACTTGCAAAAAAAATTTAACTAGATAAATTGAAATGAAACTTAAAATTTCATTCTCCAAATCTCTCAGGAGAACAGCGGAGCGGAAGTAATAAGACGCGATTTAATGACGTCTAAAATATCAAAAAAAAGACAAAGCTTACTTGTCTCAGGAGTAAAAGCATCTCGTGTGGAATAAGCTTTGAACAGACCTACGGAAAAGTGGTTTTCGTTTTCTAACCAATTACTGTTCTGCACACGCGATCTTCTTCGCAACTGGTGTAATTCTCTTTGACAGATCACTATGAACGACGCTGATTCATGCGTTAAATACATGGTCTGTCGTCTTCGCATTAACAGGCTGCGAAGTTTATCTTAACTCGGTCCATCTTTTCAGCAAATTAAACTGCACGCGAACTTCAACGGAATTTATTTACGATTTGCAGAAAAACGATTCTGTCAAGCACGTGCTGTCCTTCAGACTCGTAAACAGTTTTTTTGGGTGGATGGGCCGGTCGGAATTCTTAAAATGACGCAAGCTTAAGATCTCTATCCACTGCTGTTATATGTGTATCTTGCTTTTTATTCCGAAATCCCAACTGAGTTCTGGTAATATTTTTATACTCGACCGTCGTAGTCATTCGGGACAAATTGGGTGGAAAGGGTGGGCTTCAAATTCCCATTTTCCCCTCTTATTCCATTTCAAATAAATGGAACCAACATCGGTTTCCAAAAGATCAGCGATTGCTATAGAAATGTTTTGAGACCGCAGCGGTAAAGACGGCAGTAACAAGCGATGACACCAGCTGTCACATTGACACAAATTAGCAGAGATCGAATACAAATTCGAAGAAAAGTACAGTGAAAGCTGATATTTAATAACCAGAGCCTGCAGACTTTAGTTTAGTTGCTGCTACAAAAAGACGAGATCGCGTAGTAGCTTACACAAGAATAGCAGGAAATAGGAATCCCTTTCAATTTGATTCTTAATCTGGATCACACCGTACTCAGAGTCTACAATATTTCAGAATGGACAATGCTGATGCAATCTGACTGACCACACTTAAAACTCATGATGGTTTTTCCTCAACAAGCATCCCAGACAGAAGCTGGCGCAAAAGCAAATGTTTCTAATCGTTAATAACATCAGCAGATTTCAATAATCGTATGAAGTTTTTCTATACGACTACAGGACGAGCACGGCATGTCTAGCATCAGTTATTCAGGCATAGGACGATGGCCTATACACTCCGACAGTAGAAACGGAGACATTGCAGACAGGCCACGTTCAGGGAAAGTCAGTGATTCGAAAGAATTTTTCTCTGGTGTCTGTTCTGGTGTTTCCATGACTTGTTATATATATATAGTAGGAATAAAACCACACACAGCTTGGTACGAATAGTGGTCTTCCTTGTTACTAATCGATAAATTCTTTTCTGTCATGTTATGTCTAGGCCACAAGTTTGAGCGTGGATTCGGTTAGTTCTTTTTATCAGAATAATTGGTAATAAACTTTAGATTAAAACCTTCATGTCGCAAAGTGGCTTCTTGCCGATAAGGACTGATTAGGACTCCAGCCAGTTTTATTGGCCGTAATTTCCTGTAGATTACCATGCGAATATCGCTTGTTAAATCTCATCATATTATTTAAGGGTATTTTATTGAGTCACCGCGTTGACGAGAACAGAAAATCAACTATTACAGAATATATTTTATCGCTACATTAATGTTTCGGGAATATAATTCGTTGTTTTGCCGGAGGGGTGAGTGATGGTTTGGTAGGGGGCACGTCATGACGGCGTAAGAACTTGGCACAGCGAAGTTTTGACCCGAAGAAACGAATTAGAAAATTCTTGCCGTCGACAACTTCGCACTCGGCCCGTTCTTCGAAGTATACTCCGGTCTGCAGGCGGAAGAAAGAAGGCGGTGACGGCATTTAAAAGTTGGCTCTAAAGGACAGAAAGATCGGGTCAGAGCCAGAATCGCTGTTTAGGTGAGGAGAACTTCTGTCTCCTAATTGACAAGTTTAAAATGAGAAAAATAAGAGCAGAAACGTGGAGTGATGTTTTGGAATATGGCAACAATTAAACGCTTATTAGATACGTAGCAGCTGCGGGTTAATCCCGCGACTTTCTGTCTAATGGTTCTTTAGAAAATGATTTAGAGAGGGGCCTGGGGAATTATTGTCTGTCGTTCTCGTTAACTTGTTTTGAAATAGATATTGAATTACGTATTAGAAAGAGTTGAGCGTAGATTCGCTGGAATGTTCTATGGTGTTCTAGGTTGTCAATACTCATAATGTCCTGACCGATAATAATAATAATAATAATAGTAATAATCATAATAATAATATAATAATAATAATAGTCAGCAGTTTTGAGCGAGTGGACAGGGATAATTTGTTCAGCTATCTACAAATACTATGGGCTCGATATTAGAAAACATTTCTTCAGTAATAGAAATGTTATTGGTAAATGTAGTTAACAGCCTGTATAATCAGTTTTGTCTTCACTGTTGTACTCTGCAGGAATCATACGTCTTAACCAACAACATTTTGGTAAACAACCCTCCGAGGAGCATTAATTAGAACCTCGTTGCTTTAATCATCTAACGTGACGTGCGTATTATATTGAGGCAAAACAGGTCTACTTGTGACGTCATATCCCTGCGTCATCAACAGTAACTGCCATCTATCCTATTAGCCATACTACGAAATCACAAATAATTCGACCATAGTAAGCAGATCAGGTGACTACTTTATTTTCTTTTAAATTAGCTATAAATTATGATTTTTTTAATAAATGACGAATGTTTGTTGTTCTTTTTTTTTTAAATTCGTAATTGGCATTAGTTACCAACTATCTATCTTGGCATCACACGATTCTCTATCGTAGTGTGTTACGCACATTTTTCCGCATGCATTTATGTGTGCAGTTTTTAATTACTTTGAGACAAGACGTGAAATGATTTTATCAATTTGAACTGTTGGAGCTGCTATTTCTCTTGTTATCAGATTAAATAGATGAACGTGTCTGGGAATATTATTGACAACTTCGAGCAGATAAAAAGATGCAAATCTAGTTGTCCGATAAATCCAAGACCTTGTTACTAAGCCAGGACGTCCCTCTCTCCCCACCACACTGAGCCCTGTAAAGCTGGAGAGAAAAATATTATGCGCATGTAAACTTTAATGAACTTTCTTTTTTTTTTTAAATTTATATAATGAGAAATTAAATCAATTTGGCGTTTTGCTTAGAAAAGAAAAAAAGCTTTGAAAACATGATAAGCATCAATCGATTCATTGTCTTATGCAGTGTTTTTGACTTGGTTGGCAAGCGAATTAGATGTGTGTCAGATATTCGGCTCTGTGGAATCTCGCGTCGAAATCGGAGCATCAGACCATTTTTCATCTGATGCGTACGGCCTTCAGGGACCAGAGCAACGTGTTACAACCGATTAGTAGGCACATACCGAGTACGCTTTCGTAATTCTTCTGTATGAGGTGAAAATTTCTTTCGTACAAATGACATATAAATGCTGAGTCAGGAGACAGTTGTATAGCTTTCGCAGATATTGCTTAACTAGGGATTTGAACATTGTTAGTACCTTTGTGAAACCAACGATTTTAATGGATCTTCTGGTCCATCGGCAACTGCCGCCAATTTTTTGAGTAGTTTTGTAAACTGTATTTCATTATAAATTACTTCAGAGAGATTTTATAAGTGTACTTTACCAACCAATCTAGTATTTTAAAAAACTCGTCCGCGGGGCGACTTCAGACTGACTCTACAGGAACTCAGACGCAACAAAATTACAATCTCGAAACTATTAATGTGAGGATATTTAATTTGTATTTCTATCCCTTTTGGTCATCTGTGATTAGTAAATTTAACATTAAAACAGATTAAACTACACCAGCAGTAGAGAAATTAATTGTTACAAGTACATAAAATATTTTAAGCATCTTAAATATCTTTTGAAAACGGCTCACGGTCTGGAGAGGAACAAGACGTTTAGCTTTTTCCCTGGATATATCAAAGTCCTGATATGAATCTGGTCGGGCGCCTATGGAAGCGGCATCGTCAGCGGAGATCGAGACGTCTCCCGACTGTGGTCACACAAGACTGTCGCATAGCGACATCCTTTTTAAGACATTAAGTAACGACTGTCAGTTTGGCGCCCTGTTGGTACAATGGTAAGCCACTTTATCCGGCAGAATTTAGACAATCATTGACGCACACAGATTCTTGCTTTTCACCAAGTTATATTGCATCCTTTATCACGACTCTCCCACTACCTTACATGACCGTAAAGTGAATACGTTCGTGTTCAAGGTCTATCTCGAGACTTTTCCAAATCAAAATCCAACCTCCAGACATGATTGTCTGAAATTTGCATTCTAAAAAAATAGCGCTCGCCGCCAATGCTTAAAATCGTTACAGACATGTCCACCAACCAGATCTTTTGAAGCATTTTATTCTTCTTGGACAAAAGAAATTTCTTACGGGCTACGTGTCCTCTACAGGCAAGTCAGTAGACATTATTCCGGACCATTCTTTGGCTCATTTCTGTTAAATGAGCGATTTCAGATAGAGAATCTTGATAGTGACTGCAGAAGTGTCGAGTAGTCGCGGGTTGCAGCCGTTGTGTCACAGATGGAAGGCTTCTAGGTCGGTTAGAGCGAACAGTGACATTCGCCTTGGTGAACCGCTTTAATATTGACGACAACAGATCCATGAGAAATGTCGGGACTTTTGAGAATCCGTGATTGACGCTGACTACTCTCTGAAGTTAAATGTCTAGGGCTTATAGCCTGGTGGCAATGCACACTGGTCATCTTACACTTAGGCACCTATGCATGGTTTCTCTTGAGATATGTAAATTTCGGTCGGTTGCATTCACTCTTAGCAAGGCCAAATTAATATAGTTTGGCTGTGTATGCTTCTTAAAATTCTGGTAAAATAGAAAAACTATTGCTGCGGTCATTATATAACACATCAGTACTGTCATGGTTGACAGAATTCAACTTGTATAATACGAGCATTACTTTTTACAGCAAATCCAAGAAAATCAGAAGATCGGTGTCTGGCTCTCTTATGCAAATGTTCTTTCAGGGAAGACTCTACAATCAAATTATCGTTTTAAATGCACCGACTGCTTCTTGCGCTATATGCTTGCATCTACTTTGTAATAAGTATGTTACCTCAAACTAAGTCACTTCAAAATGTTCCATGATATTAATCATAAAAGGGGTCGTAACTTTGTAGGTAAAGTTTTAATTAACCCATTTGTAAATTGTATGGTCAAGGTATTTTTAGTATTTACACTCAGTTCGCGAGGCAGCTCGTCAAGTACGTTAAGAATAGTCCCACTCTATTGAGAAAATTTTAGGGTCGTGTCTCTGGATCTCTCTCTCTCTTCTTTGATTCTTTACCTGGTCCCATAATTTTTGCTTCATCTTCAAATAACTGAGCTATTCCTTTTTCTTTGAATGGATCGTTATACTTTGAACCATATTCAACAGGTACGTTAAGTGAATCCAAGTTATTCCTTCCAACGCACACGACAATTTCTAATTTCACCAGCAAAACCATAATCTCAGTGATTATCACCAATTATCGTTTCGGAATCATCAACTATATTGGTATCGTTAACGTCATCACACATGTCATTAGTGTATCGGATTTATCATCATTTAAATCATTATTATCCGATTGAAGAGCCTCAAGTTAACGTAAATTATTATCCCAGGTGTGTAGTCTACTGCTTTTTTTTGGCTTTTGTATCGGAATTTGTCCAAGCCTTTAAATAGTTTGTGGGATGTTGTGGCATACAATTCGATCATCTCTGTTGGATAATAATTTCTGTATCCTTTGTACATTGTCTTGAGGATTGATTTTCGCACAAACTGAGGAAATTCTTTGTTGCCATCAATCATTATTTTCTTCATTCCTCAGAAAACTATGTGGATATTTCTATCAGACAACATGAAATCCACCGCTTTTACAAATATGTTGTTTTTTTTAACATCTCTACATGCTTTATAGTTGGAACCAATTGTTACCAACTCATCACCACCTTTCAAATTGTCTCTAAACTTTGCAATAGGCCTCGGGATACGCCAACAAATTTCATGATTTCGCCCTTCGGTAACGGTTTGTACACAAGAGCCATGACTACGCGAATTCAGATACTTTTCTCAGACAATGCATGTCGTACTGCTAATGCATTATTCTTGATCATAGCATTATTATTCTACCAGACCTTTTCGCATTGCCAGTTTCTTCGTAGTAGCTGACGAAAGAGCATCACCATTATTCGGAAAAAAGATCTTGCATTGTGCTGTGAATGCTTCTTCGGCGAAACAAATCATGCTGTCTTTTCATGATCAAATTCCTTCCGGTTCTTTTTCGTACGTGCGTGAAGTCCAGGGACATTATGTCCACTACCAATACCTAACTTCATAGCCTCTAAAATTTGAAGAATACTATTGAGAGCTGTACCGGGGACGTTTATAGAAATGATACTTCTCCTATTAGAGTCTTCCTCTTTGTCATCATCATCAGCATTATGGCGTTTGGAACAGTCTATATATATCTCAGTATTAATCCATAATGCACTCCAAAGTCTTTTCGAAATGGATTTTGAGCAAAGACTAGCTACGAAGTGACAGCCACCAGCAGAACTTCGTACCTGTCTCTCCAAGGAGCAGACAGATTTAGAATTACATGATGCTCGCAACAACAACAAAAAAGAGTATAAAATAAACTGTAGGCTTTTTTTTACAATATTAACCAAACCATAAAAGTGTTTAAACATTTTAAAGTTTGTTTTCTTTTATGATGCAATAAAGTGATTATTAAGTCCACTTAAGTTGCCACTTATATGGAACGATTCTTGGGGGAACTCAGAGGTGGAACATTCACTCCTAACTCTGTCGTTTTCAAATTCTTTGTGATTATTATCAGCAAACACCTGGTTTTTTGAAGGGGCAGTTTATTGTGTGTGAAAGCTAACTACTGATCACGCCCTTGACTGGCTGTTTCTTTACTGCCAGGGTGGTTGATACCAAAGTAAACCTGCCAGATTCTTGATGTAATATCAATATGATATTTAGAAAATAAGTGTGCCGATTTATGCCATCTTGTCTTTTTAAAATGCAGACGACTCTTATATGCACAAATGAAATGCAGACTCCCATTACCAGATCGAGAGAACTCCGTGTTACCTTCTAAATAGTTGCAACTGTTGGTCGGCAGGCCGCAGACTAATATCTCGGTCTGCGCTGAGGTCTGGTACTAATCCCCCCTTTTTTTCTTTTAATTTAAAGATTTGAATGAAACGACTCCGGGAAGATCGTAGTCAAGTTCAGGTGGGAAGGATGATTAATAATCTGGTGAGGTTGTGTGTTGATTGTCCGAAGAAGAGTCCGCATCTGCAAATTATGAGTGGCAGGTGCGTACTACTGTAACATCATCCACTAGAATTACGACTTTCCATCTGCTCAGCATCAGAACCAGGTTTCGCCTTTCTGAATGGCGGCGCCCAGTCATCAATTAAAGTCGCCGTGGAAACGTTCCGTCTGGCCATATCTCAAATCTTTTCGAGTACAGGATCGTTCCCAAAGCCTCTCCTTCTTGGATCTGGTAAAGTCGAGTAAGGAGCCGAATGGACATAGAGTCTTAAGAAACAGGAAGTACTGCGACCCCTTCTTTACCTCCGTGTCCGGTGTCGGCTGGGGTTCGAATTGTCTTTGCAAGAACTTGGAGCCATATCTGAGCATACTAATTCTAGTCTATGGCCTCCTCAGGAAGACGTGCACCAGAAACAATTTCACCAAATACTTTCCCGTCTGACCACCCAAACAGAATATTAGTATTCCGCTATTTATTCTTTATATAAACACATATTTATCCTTCAGCTATTTCATTTTAACCAAGCAGTCATCACAAGAACAGAAGGTAATTTTCTCGTCACCTGTATTGTATGATTTATCCTTTGTCTTTGAACATAGTCGCCTATGAAAACACGAAAATCTATGTATTATTGCTATATATCTAAGGCGCATTAACTCTAATTATTTGAATGAACATCCGGGTTTTAATTAGAGTCTAGCTGAAATATTGCTGTAAACGTCATCGCACTTCAGCAACTCTGGCAGACGCAAACTACTCACACGTTTACATTAATTAATTAACGCTACAGACAACCTTATTGTCAGAAATAAGCCAAGCAAAAATACCCGGAGTTTAAGATCCATTTTTTTTTTCAAATTTTTTGGTCTTATTTTTAAATTAAATAATTAAGCAAAAAAGAATATTATTCCTTTTTTGTCGTTGGCGGTGCTTTTGGTGCTTATGATTCTGCTGTGCCTATTATACTTTGGTATTCAGTCGTTTTCAAGAGACATTACTTTTTAATTTGTTCTTCAAGTGATGTTTGAATACAATTTTAAAATTTGTACTCGTTCTCAAACTAACTGCAGAACTTTTCTTTTTTTCAAATAATCAATTCCAGAACCAATTACTCGTCATAATCTTTCTTTAGCCTCCCCTTATTTTTGTAGTGAAGTATACTTTTTGCAATTATGGCGAATGCCTCTAGTTTAAAGACGTTCAAAGAATGTCAAGCGAGTGAAGAATTAGCAACCGCTGGGGAAAACTGGTCTTCACGGTGTACATCAAGGCATCGGTTGACATGACAATTAGAGTGTACTGAACACTGTAAATGCCAAATCTTCTCGACAGATGGAGCTATATGCAGCCGGCTTCTGAGAAGAATAGAGAACCGAACCAATTATTATGCGGGCGATCTCAGAGGACGAGTAATGAGACATGAAAAAAATAAAAGGAAGGGAGGAGAAAGTCAAACGGGCAGCCAGCCATTAATCAAATTGCGCGTTCTTTGAATCTGAAACAACGTTAAGATACATCGACAAAATTTGGCTCAAGCGGAGGAGAGCGAGAGCTTTCAGTGAAGCCTCAGCAAGAAGACTGGTCTGGCTGCCTTAATTGCTAAGACTGGAATTCAAAGAAAAGAGGGGCGAAGGTGATTGCTAAGCACGCGTGTAGGAGATGATCACCGCCTCGAAAGATCAGATGCGATGTCCGTAGCCATTTATCTTTGCAGATAAAAAGGTATCAGAAGAGACTGAGAATGGGGTGAAATAGCGGAGAGAAAGTCATCTCTAGAGGGGATGAGAAGAGGATGTTCACGGAACGCAAACACAAAAAAGGGGGCGGTATGTTGCTTAGAATGCGCAGCAGAACAAAAGGAAATTAAAACCAGAAGAAAGAGGGGCTGGTTGTTATATGGGGTGCATTGTTACAGCGCCAGTATTTCCTAACTGAATTTATATATGTCTTTGATTTTCAGTTTATCCGTGCGTTTTACTGGAAATTACTAGTGCTGCGACAACCCGGTTATTACGTTATCAGTAGCATCTTGTGACCTACTGCCACTATTTCAGTAATTGGTTACGGCGTCGTGTTACACGTCGTTAAATGCTTACGAAGCCAAGTCGTTACGCCGTCAAGCAGATACACCAACGTGTTGCAATGTCGCTATCTGCTTGCCAAGTTGTCTTTTCGCGTTATGAACGGCCCCCGACGTCACTGTGACGCATCATCTGTTCCGGTAAGGGCGGACAACTATTGACAGGAAGTGAAAATGACTTCATCTCCTGAATTAAGCAAGCCGAACTCTTCAACCTAATTCAAACTCGTTTTCTAGCTTTTGTTTTTCAGATTTTTTACAGTCCGAAAAGGGTAAAGCATTGGAAACTTTGTTACACGCACAGACACGTGTTTCCAAGAGTTAAGCAACAATCAAGACAAAAACATTTCCAAAATGGTTAAAGTTTTACTCACCAAATGAATCAGCAGAAATCTTTTTTTCATATAACAAAATTTTTATGCAAGAAAAAGAAATAAATTAGAGTAAATTACACATGTTTAGGTGTAGACGGAGACAAGAGGGATCAAATTTTAGAAAATGAAAGATGAAATTCCAAAAGAAAGAATGCAAGCGAAAATGATTCAGAGGCAGTCAGCAATGGGAGGGGGATGGGTGATTTCCCTTGACGTCAATACAAGGAGAATGGGACAATTCGCCGCGAGTTTGTTTGACCAGGAAGTGAGTGATTGGCGTGTGAACTGGTAGCGAAAGACAGTGGACGATAGGAGTAAATCAAGCGTGACATATTTGATTTGGAAATATTCTCAACGATATTTCCCTGCAGAGGCTGCGCTTCTAAGGATGCGGGCCGAATTGGGGAAGATACATCCAACGATATGTGAAGTCATAGGAGGCCTCCGTGAAATGCATCATGGGTGCGATACATATGACGAACAATCGGTGACGGGTCGCAGCCCATCACGAAAATTGGAAAAAAAATATCGTGACGCAGATGAGCGGATATTCAAAATTAAATGCAGATAATAACAGCATTGTTACTATGTGAAATTATTGTGTTGACTTAGATATTTGTAAAATTAATTTTAAAATGAAATAAATTCTGTCACTTTGAAATTCATTTTATTTATTTAAATTCGAATATATTTCCACTATTTCTAAGTGATTCCAGAAGCGTCACTTGCACTGGCCACTACATGTATCGTATATAGCGACCCTGGCGGGGAGTCGTCCTAGACCCCGATGCATGACTCACAGCAGCTACATGTTTCCTTTAACCTACCAACGAAAGTAGTGGACAACAAAGTGCAGTGTCGTACGAAAAAAGTCCGCAGTTCTTGAAGTGATTTGGAAGGGATCGGTGGAAGGAACACATCTTCCTGAAGCAGCCCGATTATTCTCAGTAGGACTTCAATCAGGAGAACTTGCTGGCTATATCATGCAGGTAACGGTTTGGCCTTTGTGGACGAGCATTATCGCTTATTTAAATGGAGGTGTCTTAAATCTACACCTGCCTATGTTTTGACGGAGATCCAGACTCTTGTCTCTTTACCTCCTGGCAATCAGGGTACCTTTCTGAAATACGTGCAAGTTTATACGCCTGCCAATTGAAATACCTGCGCAGACCAACGCACCCAGCCTACAGAAGCGATCCATTTCCCTGTTTGTTTTTTTTTTTTTGAGGAATGGCTGCGTGTTTCATGTCTCCTCCAGGTGAGTACCAGCCGGGTGGTACAGTAAAGACTGAATCTTGACTCACCAGTTAAAAGAACACGGCTCCAGTCGTGTGGTGTCCAAGCAACACGCCTACGGTACCCAATAGATTCTATGTCCAAGAATAAGAAATAACTCTCACGTAAATATCCTTAAAGTGTATACAGATTTAAAAAGCAGCACATGCAGTAGGTAAGACATCACAGCGTAGCCAAAATTGCCGATGATGTTATCTGCAGCAGCAACAACAACAACAAAAGATATCTTATTGAAAAATTATTTTTGCATTAAGTAACCCGATATATCTGACCCTATAGACTTATAATATAACGCGTATTTTTTTTTTTTTTTTGTAGTTTCATCGCGCTAACGTAGATTGCTTTCTTTATTCCTGGAAACTACATCAAAAGCATGTGAATATCTCGCGTCAAATAGCCTGAGGCTGAACAACAGAAGCAGCCAGCTCGGCTCTCTAACCATCATAAAAACCGGTTTAAAATTTTGCATTCACCAGTTATCTTCACCTCCCATGTGATAGTTGTTATATTGCTATCGGCCATCCGGAAGCACTTCTCTAATCAGATTTACTTCCTGTCAGCATTGATCGCATGACAATTTGGTAAAGCGGCCCGGTCTCCCGTGCACGTGTCGGTCGTTCGCGTTTTAATTGGCTGAACGTGACTTTCCTGACTTAATTTCACGTGCTGATTTCACCCGTGTGGACTACAGATCGCAGTCACCGCTGGTCTTTAAAAATTGAGCTCTAGTGAAACCGTTCTTGAATAACCAGAACAGTACCAAAATTTATTTATTTATTTACTACTTCAAATGCAGTTGCTGGAGGCTGGATCGCTCACAAAACCAGAGACGTGTAGGCCTCCACAGGATATAGAGAAAAGTCCGCGGGTATCGTGCGCCAAATCAAACCAAACATGGCAATCAACAGCTGGGCGCCTTCCTCGTTTTTAGCAGGCAGTTCCTCTGGTGATTTGCCAGTGATCGGAATAAAGATTAGCGCTACCAGAGCTTACATCGTTTGCGGGCAAGATGTTTCTCGAGGCATTTGCAACATGGCGCACGATCTACGGGTGACGCAACCGGGCATCGACCATGGTTCGGCAGCGGCGGCGGGGGGGGGGAAGCTGGAATATCGAGAGAGCACGCGAAGCTGAATTTCCACAAAAGCAGCCGCCCTCAGAAGTCTGCTCCCCTGTGGACGTGGTGTTGCCGGCGCATTATTCTTCAGCAGATCGTCTCGTACCCTCGCGACGTTCATTTATTACACTGCGTCCGTCTCCGAGCTTTTAAATCAATTCTCGAGCTGAACAAACAAACCGTTTGAAGGCCGTTCCTTATACACACTTAATTCGTCTTCGGATAACATCGGCAGCCTTTCCATCCAGGTCCACATTCCTTAAAGAAACTCCGATAATTAAAAGGTCTTAAGTTATTTCTTGAAATAACTTCCCGATGTCGTTAATTTCAATGAAATATGCAAGCTTTCTGCACTTTCCAATTAGGTATGGGCTACGCGGAGCTCTCCTGCCAAAACGTTTACAGATGGAACTAATTGCGTCATAACTGTGCGAGATGGAGCCCCTGCATGGCGGCTGATATGGCTTCTGACGGCACTAGCTTTGGTTTTTGTCCTGCGTGCAAAAGAATTTACAGATCAGAGATGGCGAACTCGAAAGTATTAACATAATGATATTCGATTATAAAGTTAAAGAGTAAAATTGATCAAAACTTTAAAATAGGAAAAGTTGTGAAGCGTCGATATTGCATTGCTATAGATACTCCTAACAGCTCAGTCATTTCCTCCATTCAGGTAATTCTTTGTTGCTGTTTTCTTCTATTTTCTAACTTAACCCTTATCACATCCCTTTGCTGTTGGTTAATTTAATACATCCTTAAATGAAAAAAAAAAAAAAGTATGGTCATATATACTTAAAAACATATAAACAATATAGTAAAGTGGTGGATTGTTATGGCAGGCAGTATATTCAGTGATGATGGTGGCGGATTTCGTGGCTCTGTTCCGTATTTACCCAGCGGTATGTTAATTTGTTGTTGTTGTTTGTTTTTTTTTTCCTTTTAATTGGTTAATATGAGACCCTTCTGCGATCGTGATTTTTTCCCGAATACTCCGGTTTCCTTTCGCTAATAATCTCAAGCGTCTTACTAAATGTCGTCGTTAGCACGGCCAAAGGTAGTGCTTATCGGACACACGTTAGAACTGCCCACTGTTTCAGGTGCTGTGTGAAATACTTCCATCAGCCCACAGTCGGGCTGAGGTTCCGGGTCCCGAAGTGGAAAAGGGGGTTATACCAAAAAAAATCAATTTAATAATGATTTAGGCGATTGCTTAAGTTGAGAAAATGTGATTTTTATATCATAAGCGACATCTGCATATTTCTAAAGGACAAAGAAAAACAAACAAAAAAAACCCGTTCTGTAAATAAAAGAAAGGGGGAAAATAACTAAATCAGCCGTCGATCCAAACCTGGTAAATCCCAACGACAAAAGCCCGTACTGTTTGAAAACGTGGGCTAACCAGCACCGGAGAGAGAACGATCTGACTAAATTAAATACCCAGTTACCCAGCCGACGAAAATCAATGTGCGGTGCTTTTAACTGCACGGAATCCAGTAGATTAAGCGAAGTAAAATTACTCGCAGCGCTAAGTGCTAACGCAAGGATAATCGGTACGCGGTAGGCGGGTGATGACAAGTTAGGGAAAGACAAAGTGCATTTATTATACAAGACGGAAAAAAAGGGGGTTGGGAGTTGGGAGAGTAGCCAGCGAGCGCTGAGTGATAGCCTCCCTTCTCCGGGGGTTAGTGCGCTTAGATCTTTCTCGTGGACCTCCCAACTCGACCGGTCCGTGTTTTCAAGTTTAAAGAATTACCTGCTCAAAAGACCCAAGCAAACCTGAATCGATTTGTCCCCTAACTCAAACTTCGTAATAAACGAAGGGGTTTCTTTTTGTTTGTGTGTGGTGTGTGTGTGTGTGTGTGTGTGTGTGAGAGAGAGAGAGAGAGAGAGAGCGAGAGATGAGTGCTTTTCTATCGAGAGATAGGAGACCTGCCGTCCATCACCAGAGAGACTTTTGCGCTTTAGAATATCTCGTTTGATTATTTTTTTTTAACATTTCGCGTTCAATGTAAATGTATTCGGTAGAAATCCTTTTGATTTATGTACAGATCCAATGATCGCTAATATCGAGCTGGAGCGGTTTGCCATCACCTTCAACCGCCATATTATCCGTCGCACCAAGTAAACACGATGCGGCAATCAATCACCGAACTTTTTTGCTGTTGAGCGCCACTAGCAAGGCGAGTACACCGAAGTTGGTTTGCTAAAGACTGCCCTGATTGAGCAAAGTCTAAATTCTGTATAACAATGGTGGGTCACGAGGTGCGACAATCGCGGAAGGAAGCTCAGAAAGAGAAGACTGGAGATTTTCTGTCAAGGTCGGCAGGGCCTGGTCTCTCCCAAGAGAATTCCTTCCACTTGTTTTGTTTTTTTTTTAAATATAAAAGAAGAATAAGTGCAGAAGATGTGCTCTGACATTTAGCACGGTTTTTAAATGCATCTTATCATCAAACAATTTATTCTAGAAAAACTTTCTCTGTCATGGAATGGAACTTTTGCAATTAAGGAGTGTAATGGCAATCATAACGATGTAACTCTAATTCCGGAATGGCTTACTTCTTCTCCAGGAGCTTTAGCAGAACGACTAGTTAGTTATTTACACGACACACGTCAGACTGAGAAGGCAAAAAAAAAAAAAGAGAGACAAGATGACAGTAAGTTAACTGATAGATTATGGACAATCCCCGTAGACCATCCTTGTAGCTAACAGTCCGTGACGCCATTACTCGTGAGTTTAGAGGTTTCAAGACAGACCAAAGGGAATATAGTTCATCCGACGTGCAACAGATGAAAACAAAAACACCATCTGTTTTCAAATCCGGTCTAAATCGGTGGGCAATCTACTGTCGAACAAACGTCACAACAGTAACAAACTGTTGGCAGTTTTCGCTGTTACGGAGGCGAAAATGTAGCTACGTGATAAACTTCTTTACCATTTATCCATCCACCAGCGGAATCCCCACCCCCTCTCTGGTGTCAGTTTCCCAAACTAAGCGGAGGTCAGCCTGTACGCCGACCGCAGAGAGTCTCTTCTAAAAACGTTTATTTTTCAGTTGTGGGAGGAAACCCACGCGGCCAAATGGTTAAAAAAAAAAAAAGAGCAAGAAGAAGCGATGTTAGAGGGTACGTCAACCGGCATTCGAACCACTTCCGATCGCGCTGTCAGCCGTAGCCTAGTTGACACTGTACCACCGTTCCGGCTTGAGTACCCGTGGGTCAGGGAACCGCTGCATGTCGAAGTTGTTGAAGGACTTCCACGAATTCAGAAGAAATACGTTATTATTTGAACAGCCCGCTGACCGAAGCCATCCATACAGATGCCCTATGAGAGCTTCATCCAGCGCATTTACAGTCACATTCATTGTAAAATTACAACAATTTTAAGTGCGGAAAGAAAACTGCTACATATATTTAAAAAAAACAAACAACCTGCGATGATAATAATTAGCAGTACATCACAGAAAATGTGAAAATTGTCGATGTTTGGTGATTACCGTCACCTGTATAAATTGGTCCGTCCGGGCAGTAATTGTTTACCGGCCGACTCGAGGCCGCTCAGACCGTACACGGGAATGATACCAATGTGCGCTATTCGTAGGCGTGTGTCCTGTCGAGTAACTCGCCAGTTTGGGGGGGGTGGTGGAATGATGTAACCGCTGAACGCCAAATCATCATTCTGCAACTAGCACTGCAAGCACGGCGTGGGAGACATTTGATGGATCCCGTTTGTTACAGACGTCAAGAAAGGTCATCACCACTTACTAATGAATATCATAGACTTCAGAGAGGGTGCACCATCTCACT
The DNA here is from genome assembly GCA_018389105.1 of Nautilus pompilius. NCBI lineage: Eukaryota > Metazoa > Mollusca > Cephalopoda > Nautilida > Nautilidae > Nautilus > Nautilus pompilius. The sequence goes on along the minus strand of JACATO010000027.1, from coordinate 454,840 downwards.
AATTGATATGCACGTAATTCTGAAGAGAGACTGGCTAGGAGGCTCTTTCTCGCAAGCACGAAGTATCTGAATCAATAGAGTGGGTAGACGGTTGGCATATGAAGGTAAAACAGACTTTATGTTTAATGATGCTCGTATCAGTTTCCCGGCTGCATACTCAACCTTCGGAACGCATGTCTACTTGTGTTGGACCAAGAAATCCTCGACTGTAATCAGCATTTCCTTTGAGAAGATGGAACGACATCCTGTATATCCAAAACATTACAGCTCGAAGACAGAGTTCGCATATTAACCTCATTAGGCATCTATGGTAGCATCTTGATAGGCCACTAAGGACCAATCGACCAACACCAACCTCTCGGTACCAACTCTAGAAAACCCATGGCTGAGGGGATTTGCACATACTAAAATTTCTACCTTGTGCAAATTTCAGATCGTGGTCAGAATATTAACGTTCTATTGGCACGCGAAGGAAGAAACAAGCATATATTTATACTGGAGAGAGTAAGAGACTGATATACATGATTTAAGTAAAAGGAAAATGCACTACTTCTCAACTATTTTTCTGCTGTCGCCTTACACCGCTTTTACCCAGTGCAATGGCATAGTATCGCGGGTTGTCCGTTAGGAAACGTTGCCAATCGTGAGTCGGGTGAGGCTCGGTATTGCCGACTTCGGCAGCTAAATGTTCAACTAGGATTTTTATCTTAGATGTGGGAGGAAATCAAAGTGCCTGGAGGGAAACCGACGCGGTGGGCTGGGAAGGGAGGGCTAAAACATGGATGTTCTGTCTTTACGGGAAGCGAACTCGAGCTCTCGACGTTAGCAGTCCAGTAGACCAACTAACCACTGAACTGTCACGCCGCCAAACAATTGTGCCAACTAGTGAAATAATTCTAGACGAACAGTTCTAAATGAATATTTCATCAAGCAAACAAACCCACTCATTCTAGAAAAAAAAATTATAATACAAAGATGAACATTTTCAAACTTTGTTGGGGAGAGAGAGTGAGAGAAAGGTGGTTCAGCTTTAAGATATTTTTTGGCGACATAGGTACGAACCTTTTCTCTTAAAAATAAAAAAAAAAGTTTTTAATTTTTTGAAGTCTGGAAAAGAACAAAACTTTTCTACAACTTTATGTCATCGACCGACTGGAGTCTTTACGATGGATATTGCTCTCAAGTACTTAATTTATTCAAAATTAAATACTCAAATGCACAGACTTCTCTCAAATTATTAAGACTTTCTGAACGATGCTCATTCCTGAACAAGATACTTCTTCTATTCGGCAGGAAATAGAAAAGCGGAGGCGCTGATCGTAAATTCTTACAGTTTACTCCAGACATGAAGCTCTCTTCATTAAGGGAAAACCCTGCTGTTTGTCATTATCTACATTGAAAAACTTTCTTAAGTAAAATATTAAGAAGCAATTAAGTGTGTGATCCCCCCTTTGGCTTTCTATTATTCGCTGTATTACATTACCCCCCACGTGAGGAAAGATATGAGAGAGTTTGAGGCTTAGTTGCGATAGGTCCTCTACGAGTTCAGCTCGCACTATTTCGGTAGACGGCGCACCGTGAGTTCTCTGGTCGTGGAACACGTCCAAGCCTCTCGGTACCCTCCCTGTACCTGAACAAGCCACCCACGGCGACGCACGCTGCCCAGTATCCCACTGGTTTTGTGTTTTATAGTCTGATTTATACTTCCTTTCTTCGGTGTATTATTATTATTAATGACTCCCGATACGGCGGCCGTCTGTAACGTGGGGTGCTAGCTTTAATTAACAATCGAAGGATGTTTGATTTGTTTTCCTTGTTGCTGATGTTATTCCATAGGTTTTTCGCGTGTTTCACTCGCCCGGCTGAGCGCTGCGTTCCTTCTCCCCCCGGGGGGGGGGGTACGTGTAAAGGTCTGCCGGAGTCCCCCGTTCCGGATCGCTGACGCCGTCTTTCTTAACGCCGGGAGCGCACGAGAACACGGCGTTGATTTACCGTCTTCTCGCCTTGTAGCTCGATCCAGATCGACCGGGCGGCTGGCGAACGAGTGTTCTCCGAGCTGTGGAGGAGGAAGAAGAACGGAGTTAGAGAGCCTCATCTGCCCGTCTTTGGCTGGACAAGTATACGCCTATCTGTCTGTCTGTCTGTCTCCACCCTCTGAAATACAACACCCGCGGGAAATAATAAAGCAGTCGGCGGAATAAGAAGAGACGTAATGGTTACAGCTCGTAACGACGGCGTGGTTAAGTGTTTGACAACAGAATAGCTGTGTGAGATACGGGCCTGGATCATGGTGTTGCGTGAGAGCTGCGCCTGGCTGTCAGGCTAAATTAGGCGACCGGGCTGTCAACTTGCGGAACTGTCCCATGCGACAATCTATAGCCAGCGGTAGGAAAAGCGCTCGTGCAAAATTTATTATCATGTACAGAAAACGGGATGCTGCGTACAGATGGAACGCTTTCCGCTCCAAGAAGGAGTCGGAGAAGATAATTGCCCCCGCTGTGGAGGAAGCTTCGCTGGCGAACTTCTGAGTGTAATCCGAAGAAAGGCATGGCTGAGGAAAAGTATTCGACAGATATGCCCAACAGCGCCGAGGGGAACGACCTGAAGATGTCGCACGGGGAGAGTACGGCGATTCCCCTGCGCCAGCGGGAGCGCGGCGGGTGCTACGTAACTCGATTGCAGATAGCGTTGTTCCTGTCCGTGGCGGTGCTAGCGACAGTCTTCATCGCCTTGCTGGCCGCCTTCGTGGGAAGGAGCGCTCAGTGCGCGTGCCGAGACGGATGGAGCCAGGGCGACTGGGCTACCTCGACTGCTGTCATCATCAGCCCGCCGCCAGAAGCATCCATCTCAACGTCGTGGGACGCGGACACCGACAAGCCGTGGACGCGGATGCGTCTTCCCCGGGCTCTGTTGCCTTCCCACTACGACCTGGAGCTAAATGCTCATCACGTCTTCAGTTCGTCCACGGCCATCCGCACGCCCACCACGCACGACCCACCGCTCCTCTTCCACACCAGAACCACACTCGACCGTACCCGAACCAAGGTCCGTCGCCATCTTCGCGCCACGAACTTACGCCAACGCTTCCGTCCTCCGGTCGCGACTTGCTTCTCGCGCCACAGCTACACGCAAAACCACTTTTTCGTGCTGAAACTGGTGCGACCGCTGCAGCCCGGAACTTCCTACGTTCTGCGAGTGGGGAACTACAGCGGGAAAATCTTGCCCGATCTCCGAGGACTTTACAGGGGTTCCTACAAAACCGGAGACGGAAAAACAAAGTAAGTTCCAACTCTTAACTGTTCCCAACATTCTTATTCCACCGCCTGTCGTCACCAAAGCAAGAGAATTGGCCGACTTATGCAACCTTAGGCGTGAGGAGACGTGCGTACAGACAGGACGATATTCGTTATTAGTTGTCGGTGACGACTGGACCACTGGTAGTTCTTGTTCTGTCTATAAACGCATGAGAAACATCCTATTTTTTAAAAAATATTCTGTCTACGTGGTTCCTTAGCTTCTGCTAGATGTTTACGTATTTCATTAAACAAAGAAACGCAGCGAATTAATCTAACAACAAAAGAAACAAGTATTTTGTTGGCCCTTTTGTCATTAAAAGTGTAATTAGCTCTAATTATTTTTGGGGGGGGTAATATTAGATATTTGTGATCCTGAAAACCTAACATTTCTTGCTGTGTCGCTCTGTGTCGAGCTATGGTTCGACTTTCTTGACCCTCTGCTCGATATTATCCCACCACTACAATAATAAAGTAACCTTTCGAACCCAGTTCCATCCCTGTAGACGTGTGCACTTAAACTGATATATATGTAGGTTTTTTTTTTTACAATTTTAAAGTTTTATGAGTCACATCTGTTGTAATTATGCCGTTATAATATTTCATAACTTGTGGCTATTATCTCACACAAACTCCTTGCGGACTCGCGGAAATACACGGTTTACAAGGGAGGCAACCCTGGTGAGGGAAAGCGTGGTGCCACGGCTATTTGTTAGAGAGCGGAAGATTCCGCGTCACAAAAGAGTCCGGCGTTCCCGAGAGGAAAGCCCTAGTAGAAATCTTTATTTTATAGACGTGAGAGGAAACCGGACTGTCCGGGAAATCCCACGCGACTGGCTGGAGCGAGAAGACGCCGCGCCAAAGCGATACGCCAAACAGAGCCGACCGACCCCGTCCGGGTATCAAACTTGGGGCTCTCAGCAGTAGCGGCGTAGTAGACCGAACAATCCATGATTCTTCGGTTTTTGTCACAGTTTCAAAGTAGACGTGAAAAGAAAACGTTTTGAGTAGCATTCTTATTGTTAGTATCGCATATAGTAACAGACTAGCGGCGTTGTTCCACTTGCCGAGATTGTTGATCGAATAAACATTAACTTCTAGATCGCAGGTTCGTGACCGACGTCCGCCAGCCTCATTTCCTCCAGACGGTGTCAATGTGAGTAGGTTAGCGGCTCGAGTTTTTGACGCCATTTGTGTTCGGGCGTCATTCCCACACCAGGGAGTTTTAAGTTTGTCTATTTCCACCATGGAACTTTTTTTAAAACAAATAAATAAATGGTAACATTTTTCAAGGGTTAACCTCTATAAACAGGAATTTACGGAAACGAAAACAGACATTTTGCTTATGTAAACTTGTTTTGACTTTCCCTTGGTTTTTACGTTTTAAATAATAAATATTTTGGTTTCTCTGTCTTTTCTCCTGGCGGGCAGAACCCGGATGTTTTTGTTTTTTTTTGTCTTGTGACGCACCTGGCTATGTCATCCGCGCACTCACCACTCGTCCGTCAGCTGCCGCAACCCCGCCATCCAAAGCTGAGGATCCGGTTGTTCTCTCGGCGTTAAATGCCGACGGCCGGTCTCGTGATAAATCAAAGGCATCGGGCGCGAAAATAACCAGAATAAACCATTTCGTTTACTTCTGCTACGAAGACAATTAACAAATAACTATAGATTACTGTATCGCGCTGATGCGATGAACCAGTCCGGGCCAGGAAGTTTCAGTTTTCCCTAAAAGCTGTTTGGTGCGTTAGTATTCGGAGCCTGGTGACGTCATCTTTTAAAGGATCCTGCGCACCAAAACAAAACTTCCATCTTTAATCAATTTCAATTTTTTTTTTAAAAAAGGGGGGAATTTTCCTTTCTTAAACTGCATTTTCATAAATTTGTTCAAATTCACTTCGGTTTTTTTTTTTTTTTAATCTGGACTCGTCCATCCTCTAATACTTAAAGTACAAACAGGTTCACTGTCAACGATAAGAGTTAGGGGCGCGGTGAGTGATGGAATGACGAAAAGGCTCACACCGACGGCACAAAAATGTAATTAATTTTTCAATTCAACAGGAATGGTATTCAATACCAAAACTGATTCTTTAAGCCTGATGTGCGAGCAGATATATTCTAAATCGACAGTTTAGCTCAGCCGCCACGAGGAGGAAGAAAGGCGTCACGGCCGATGCAGGGCTCCCGAGGAAAAGAAATAGTTGATCTTTGGGTTGATTTACAACACCAACTACGCTAGTAACTTAATCTAATCATTTTCAATTCTAATCTAACAATTATTTTGCTATCGACCGGCGATGGGAGTTTAGCCTGGTATTTTAACTGCATGCTGCCGAGAAAAACCCAACAGTTTGTGACTTTCCACAGCCCTGCTTCTCCACAGACCTATCGGATCTCCCTTCTGCAATTCAGTTTTAATCTCTCCGCATGGACCACATGGTTTAAATCCGGAAACTCTCCAGTCAGTCTATGCTGAACTCTTTCTGATGTTTCGGTATCTTTTTTTGAGATTTGGACGGATTCTGCTGACTAAAGAAAGCTTCCATAATAAAAACTACAATCATTTTCAGTTCCGTTCGATTTTTACCGTTAATTGCTTCCACTTTCCTTGTAGCTTTTTAAGCGGCTGTAGCTTGTCCTGCCAAAACCGTGTGAGATGCTGCACGGGCGGTCAGCGACTCGATGGAGACAACCTTTTGTAGAATTCTGTCCGGTCTGACATTTAATGCAATCAGTCTTTTATAAAATTGGTGTTAATGGCTTTTAATGTAAAAAAAAATAAATAAATAATTAAGAATTAAAGAAAAGCAAAAAAAAAAAAAACTTAGCGATTTATAGCGCCGCGAGACTCTTGATGGATCGAACCCGCGGCTAACTAGTGACAAGCGATATATAAGGTTAGCGGTCCAGGTCGCAGTAGGGGCATGGGACAGAGAAGTTTGAGGCTCTGAGCCGTGGAGAACTTTTAGGTATCGGGCTCTGTGATGCTGTAACCAGTCAGCACCGCTTTGCTGATAAATTCTGGCTAGTTTTTATTCAAGAGCGGAAATTCCGCAGGAGACATAGATCAGGAAACAAATTATCCATTCATTTCATTAAAGCCCGACTGCCCTTTACATACTGCGTCGATCCATGAAAGATTTCGTTAGCCTACAGTAAGTTCTGTTGTTTTTGATGTTTTTTCTTGGCTGGGAGTAAATGGCCGAGTACCAGGCAACGCGGCTCAATGGTGAGTGTGTTGGCTTCAGAACCTAAGGGTCCTGGGTTCAATTCCCGCTGCTGGCACATTGTTGTGACTCTTTTGCGAGGTGCTTTACTGGCCTGGCGTGTGTAGGCGCTCAGACAGATGAACCCAGGACAGGGGACGATCTATAGCCATGACAGAGGCGAGTCTCCTATGACGAGGGAAAAGTCGGATGACTGCTGAAGACGGATGCACTGGGAGCGATCGAAGAAGAGATGGCTGAGTTGAAAATATTCCTAGTTGTTTTGGTTGTTTTTCTTAAAGCTGCCTGTACTACGCAGGGAGACATTTTTGTTTGATTAAAATCATGTCCAGCTTTTTTTTTTCTTTTTTTTAATATCCAGCCGTTTTGTGTTCGTTCGTGGTTTTTCTACGATACCAGGAAAGGCAAAGTCCTCACGGAGATCAATTATTCAGTAATTTAAACAGGGCAAAGAGCTTCAAAAGGATTCACCATTTGATCTTATGAAATCTCCAGAACGGCATCAAAGACACGCTGTAGATAAACGACTGATTTAAACACGGAAGATTCTGACAGCACTGGCACTGTAGCGCCCGAGCAGTGCTAGATCCGAATGCGATGGCTAGGCCGTACTTCAGATATAGAATTCTGAGTAACGTAATACATCTATGTATCCAGTTCTCTCTTTCGCGTTTGTTGAACTCAAAAGTAGCGTCAGAACAAGTTAACCCTTTTGCAGCGAAACATGTAACGCTTTTGTTTTAACAGGATTCCTCCTCAGCGATCAGTCAACTAACCAGACTCCGTGTTTACTGAAACCAGCTGTAGACTCGCGTTGTGCGCTGACTAATCGTTTCTTTAAAATCCCCATGAATGCACTATGTAGGACTGGCTCAAACAAGTAGAAGATAAAACTATCATAAACAGATTAATAACCACGTGCCAATGGTTCACTGACGATGTAACGTATAGTTCGTGAGTTTTTGTAACGTCAGACAAAGCAAGATGTCTTTAGGTTGAGTAGTAGCAACTGGCAAGTCTCATATTTCCAAAAGAGGCGCAGTTAGTCTGACCGCAGATCTCGCATTTGGACTAATAGGAGTTACCCGATTAATTAAAATCGGCCTGAAACCCTTGAACCGGGGGGGGGGGTGACAAGAGAAATAGCTATGTAGGGTTCTGTCTGCATTGTTTCGAGGCTGACCAAGTCCAATAAAAGTGTCGCTAATTTTATTTGAGACGGGAGACTTTTCTCATTTTTCGATCGCATCGCGGCAATTAATAAAGGTATCTGAAACAGTCCACAGATTTCAACCTTAGACTCCAGCAAATAAACAATAGTCTGAAAAAGGAGACCCCTGTCAGATGTAACGCGACACTGGCGCGCAGCTCCGCTACTAATGTTGCCATGGAGACGTTAGACCGGTTAACTCCCCCCCAACAGTATTTTGTTGTCATTTTAGATTTATTATATTCGATGTTGTTAGACATTTCAAAGAAACCGTCTCGTCGCACAAGCGTGCGATCGCCTGACCTTTACAATCTAGTGCTTCGATTCTGGAACCTTCTCGAACGAGTTCGGAATCATCAGATTATTTCCACCCCACTGGCCGAGTCAGGGAGGAGGTGGGCGTCACCTCTCCTCACAGTCGGTTTTCAAAGCAGATTTTGTACACGGACAGCATGCCTCGGGTCACGGTGACCCGGAAGTCTGTAAGTGAATGCGCTTTTTTTTATGCGAAATTAGTTTTTTTTTCTTTTGTTATTTTTGCTTCCGCGTATTTAATTTAATTAATGGTCTTTATCTATAGTTTTGTGAGTTTATCGGTGTCGCGATGATTTCCCTGACATAACCGCAGCCAGTATCCGTCTGGGTTTGGGGTAAGATGTTGGTGGCGCCCTCTAATTGGAGGAGGTTTTTTCTAGCGAAGATGGAGAGACAGTGGTGTTGAGGAGCAGGCGTCAGGAACTGGGGATACCACTGATGATTATCCTTACTTCCGCGAGAAAACTGAGGATTTTCATAGCATATCTACCCTAAGCGAAAATGAAATCTTGAGATTTAAAGACATGAAGATACAGTGGGAACCATTTCCACGACCGAGTCAAGGCGAGGCGTTAGATGCAAATGGTTCCGGAGCGCTGTAACACGTCTACATGGCAAAATCGCCATTCGATCTTTTCATGCTTCCGACAATCACAAGTGTAGGAAATGACCAACATGGAAGGCAGGAATTTACAGGTGCAATGGCGAAGCAAGCACCTGCTAGTCTTCGGAATAGTGAAACTGACCGGACTGTATTTCCTCCTACCGTGTCTCTCGAAACATCGGACAAAACTGTTCGGCTGATTCGATCTGACAGTCTTGAGTCCAGGGCTAGCCGGCATCAAGGGGGAAAACGAAGTTGAGATTCTTTTTCCCGCTATTGTACAACCCAGGGCCAAATGCTACCGTGGATGAATGTTTAGTGCCCTTCAGAGGACGGTGGCCCTTTAGGCGGTACGTGCCCAAGAATCCAGTACGGCAGGTGTGAAGTTGTGTGTGGCCTGCGACACCAAATCCAGCCACACCTAGAACGTGCAAGTGTACATCGGGAGACTGCCTAGGAACGCAATCAGCAGATAGGTGTAGTAATGGGTATTTCCCAGGGATTGCGAAACCATAGCATTGCCGTGGATAATTATTTTCCCATTGTATAGAGTTGGAGCCGAACGTTTCAAGAAAAACCTCACAATGCTGGGGAAAATAAGAAGAAATAACCGGCCGATGTTTCACAAACGAAAGGTTGCCCACTTCATTCACTGATATTTGCGTTCACGCCGACAGCCACCATTGTTCCCTACCGAGCAAAGAAGAGAAAACGTGTTCTCGTCACGAGCACATCGTACACAGAAGCACCGGTAAATGGAGAAAGGGAGAGAAAGGCTTGCATTATTCTTGACTGCAAAGGGAAGCCTGGTGAAACACTCGGCAGACTATTGGCCAGCTATACCACCCACAAACCCATATTTGAAGGGTTTCCCAACATGCCGGATGCGTCGGAACATAATGCCTTTGTCTCGTGAACGGAAATCTATTCGGAGTGGAACTCCAGCAAACTTCACCGATACGGACTTTCATAGTTGATGCTGGTGGTTGGGGAAGCCCTTTTTTTAACTCTTTATCGAAACCCAGATTTGGGGCGGCTAGAGGACCTGCAGCGTTGGCTATGGTGCAGAATGCGCAAAGAAAGACGAATGAACCTGCGCCAGCGGCTCCCGGAATGGGAGGAGGAACGAGCTAGTTGCTGCCCATCTAGCAATGACCAACAAAATGAACATCACCCGTGATAGGTGCAAACAACCCTCCCATTCATCCTGCTAGTTCTGCGCCATGCAGTTAATCCTAGGCACATCTGCAATTGTTATTTATTTTAAAAATCTTATTCTCAATTGGAAGCCTTTTCTGTGTTTTTGGTTACCAGCATCTGCCAAGCTCGTTCTTTTGACTTTATGTTCAAATGCATTAAAAATGCTTTATATTAGACAAATGTACTTTTACATATTTACAATTAAAAGCATTAACCAATATGTCTTGTTCTAGACAGTAAAGACGCAAGCAAATGTTTCTACTGGGCTCGAAACCCGACAAACTCGTCTAAACTCCTGACGTGATGAGGGCCGAGTCACAATGTTATCTTCTGTAAGGTGCGTCCACAAGACAGCGTCATTCGGTCCGACATGGCCGCTACTGACATTTACTCTAACACGGCAACAAGACCAAGAAACAGTGGAATTAATGACCTTTTAACAATTTCTTTGTAGACATAAAAGAGTGCTGTCATGCTAACTTATACAGTTTTTCCTATTTTTTTTATTATTATGTTGGATAAAATTATTTCAAGTAAACGTCGCGAGTAATTCAAATTATCAAACACGTAAACGAAATCTATTTTATTTATTTTTTTTTTTTTGGTTAACTGTCTCCCAATAATTTTGCAGCATCTCGAAAACTGGTTTTAACGGGATTTTAGAACCCCGCCATCATCATCTCCCGTGAGCGGAAAGTGTGCCCTCAGCTGCGCTCATCCCACGCTTCTAGAATTTGCCAAGCAAACAGTCACCGACACCTATTGTTGTTGATGATGGTGTTTTCTACTCTTAAAGTTCAGCTGTTTCTTGGCGAAATGGCAATAGAGCTATAAACATGTCACGAAAAACATACATCCAACAGCTGCGTTCTGCAGTTCGGAAAACATCCAAGACAGGTAATGGTAAAACCCCAAAAATTACATGTAAGAAAATTAACAAGTGGAGTCTAAGTTGGTCTGAGTAATTTTTCTTTGAGATGCCGCTGTCACAACGAGAATCAATGTATTAGAACCATAAATGAGAATCGCGTTGCGGGAAACTGAGCGACAATCATCAGCTGTTGTTCGGAGAACCACTTGATGTGTTTCCACGATAATCGTATTAGTTCTTTTTGGACTACAAACAATTCACTGCTTTAACCCGAAAAATGTTTTAATTCTTGGCATATAGATATAACTACTATCACCACTTCACATCCTCCTACCAAACTGAATCACAGAAAATAATAACTTTGTTGTTTAACTCATTTTGTTTGTATTTACCAACAGCGAGGTGACGATAACAAGCGAAAATTTCATTTTCCACTTCTTTAAAGTCTTTCTACAATCAGCCAGCCAAGTCCTTTTACCTTTGTTCAGCATAGACCAATTATAAGTTTCGTCTAGTCTTTCTACTTTTAGACAACATACTCTGTCAATCTTCGGTTAATCTACTCTCTACCTTTAATTATCCCAGTCTTTCACTTAAGGGGCCCATCTGGTAACTGTAATGTACGGGGGGGTGGGAATCTTGAGTGCTTCATGTAGAAAAGGTTTTATTACTATATCAGTTATTTATCATAAAATATGAACGCTGCACATCAGTTATACGCAATTTTGCACCGGATAAACGCAAAAATACAAAGTCGGCGGCGAACTTTCCCATTCTTGCGTATACGATGAACGTAAAAGTCGTCGCGGCGATTTAAGCCAGACGAAGCGCAAGGTTCGAATCCCATTTCGACTGTGATGTGTTCCAGTGATGGCTTTACACAAACACCCAACTGCCACACTTTCTACGTACTCGCACCTTTCTCTCGCTCTCTAACCACCTTCACAAATAAAAAGAAAAATATGAATGATTTTTTTTACAACAAACTGGTAGTTTTTTATGATTAAAATTAGAATAATTTGATCCATCAAGTGGTACGTCAAAGGAAAGCCTTGCTGTAGAAGTAATTATTGCTCGTGGAAATAATATTTCAAAATGAACGGCGTATACGATACAGGGGTCAAAATAGCTAACTAGTTATCCTAAATTCCCTACTACTGATTGTTCAAGTTCACCTAGACACAGACCTCTATTAGTCGACGATGGCAAGCTAACCTATCACAGTGCCTTGATTTCGCTCTCTAGCTACAGTATCGTGAATCTGTTGTTAGTTCATAATGTAGGCGTAACGAACGATAACTGCCGTCGTCTTGGTAAAGGAACGTACATGCACGCAACGAATCCAATGATTTATGCCGATCAGATGTTTACTTAACTTAAAGAACAACAAAAGAAAAAAAATTTTAAAATCGGTACATTTTTAAGTGTTCTATGGCATAAATCGAAATTTAAAAAATTTTTTTCTCTTTTTGTTCATGCTTTTGATGGTGGGACCTACCTTGTGGCTGCTGGTTAGCGAAAGGTGTGCACTATTCAGTCGATGGCAACAGTTTGGGGTCCAGGGCCTCCTTTTTTTTTCGATCTTCTATGTCACGAGTTTACTAGCGTGGTTTCCACCTCGCCAATACGAACTAGAAGAGCATCTCCATGTTCTCTGTCAGCTCAGCTAAAGTCGGAGCACTTCGGGCACTTTAGGGTTACCATTTACTGCGTTTCTTGGCAAGAAAACTCTTTCCCCGCCCGTCTTAGTGTTTCAAATCCCCCATTTCAAATCTTTTCTAACCGTAACCCCAGTACAGTCAATAATGTGAATCTCGGGTAATAAGGGGTTGGTAACCCGGTTCTCACTAACTTCAAAACTTTTCACGTATTTTACAATCCAATGTCAAAATTCCTTTTTTGCCTCCCTATTTTCAGTCTTGAAGCCTCACAATTTCTTATGGAACAATTTTTTCCTCTGCGACACGTGACCGTGCATTATCCAGTAAAACCGTCTTTTCTTATCTGATTCAATCCGGGATGAATCGCGTTCTTCTCCCCATTTACCGGGCCTCTTATAAGCAAAAAGGGTAGAATAGGCATCAGTTCTCTCTTCGAATGTCGTAATTTAGCTTAGTTGCAGCAAAAACTTTGTGGCTCATAGAGGTTCATAACTTTACGACTAGGTCTTCACAAACACGGACCAGGCTCCGGAAAGACTGACAGACTTCAGCCCTGTGCATCGTTTATATCGTTTTACTCGGTTTTAACGATCTTCTGAAGAGTGATAGCACGTGATTAGCCTCATTTCCTTTCGGCATAAACCAGCAGGGGGGATAATTCTTTCATTTAGTCTTTGCATCCGCACCTTCAGCTAATTTTATCTGGCCTTGTTGCCGGAGGTCTGCTTGTATCTGTTCCCTTCTGAGTTTTTTTAGTGACTATTGGAGTCGAAGTGCAGGCAGTGAGTGCCTGGATCGTCTTCTCTCAATAATAACAATAACAATAATAATAATCTCTTCATCTTCGTTCCTATAAAAAAACAAAATAAAAAAGGAAAGATAGAGACTGTTAAGGTCGCTGGTGCCCTGTAAAGGTAGTAACAACTCTTTAAAATATATATAAATTAACGCCTTTTAGATGCTCTGGTTTCGTACCGTGTGGTTTTTGCCTACCTGCGCTGTCTCCATGGATACATTTTTTCAAACGTTCTTCTATATACAGTGCCTCGCCATATTAAGTTAGTCATCTCATGGATAAATATATGAGGGACTCTGGTCAAGTAACCAATGCGCGCTCTCCCCAGTCGGGCCGGGTCGGATCCCGCGATATTTCCCCGTTTTCCCGAGATCATCTTATAGGCCTTTACGACGACAGCAGATTGCCAGAGATCTGGAATAATGGGTGAAGCCACGACCAGAGCGTTATTAACCGCCGCGTTCGAATTCATCGCCAAAAATTCCAAAGCTGGCATCGCATACAAAGCCAAAAACAGACAAAACACTGCCCAAAGCAATTTGCGCCGATCCGGCTATAAGAACTGTGTAGCTCGTAGGAAATCCCTTGTACACAATACGAAAATATCTCGCCTCCAGAGGTCCTGTCCGTCAAGATCGTGATGATCAAGATGGTGCCGCGTACGGTGTGATAGATCCAGATTTAAGTATCTCACTTCTGGAGATACCACGTGCGTTTGAAGAAGATTTAACAAAGACCCTCAATTCCAATTTCTTCAGCCTGAGATCAGGTGTGGAGACGGCGGTACCCTGTTATCTGCTGCTGTACAACATGGGAAAGACGTCAATTCTGCCTGGTTTATTGCCATTTTGAGAGCACATCTTTCACCCTGTACTAACGGATCGGCACCCCGACCTCCGATGCTTACTGTCTTCGAGAGGATGACACTACATTCCACACGTTGGGCACAACCACCTTAGTCCGCCGCCACCCGCTCTGCTGCTGGGTGCCGATCGTGACGATATCATCCTTGCGCCAAAGATGAACGGAAAGAAAATAACGAGGCTTTTTTTCGAATTAGGCGCTTGCTGACGTCCGCCATTTTGTTTAAGTAGAACATCCCTGCTCACTCGACTGTAAACAAGTACTGTAATCCGATTTAAAGAAGGTTATTTCTATGGAAAGCATCTTGTGTGCCACAATTTCGAAAATAAGCCGGCCTTTTTACAAATTTATGTTTTTCGACGCCGATGCAGCTCCACGCGCTAACGAACTGATTACATATGAGATGTAGGGATATTTTACTAATTAGCTCACAGTCACGGCCGCTGCCCTGCGTGCTGACTGTGACATCATCTAAGAGATTACAGCAATAGTTATTTTGTGGGAAACCCCTTTATGCAATTAATTTTCTTATTTAAAGAATGTCACCATGCTTTTGAATGTTATTGGTTTGCCTGAAGTACTTTTCCACAATAATTCCGAGTGATTATTTCTTTTAAAAAAGGTTTCAAAAAAATAATAGGGAACCAATTCGATCCATTTGAGGCGGCACGTTCTTCCGCCTCCCTTAATAAATCGTCCGGAGAGATGTCTGTTTATCATCGCCAGCTATGCAATCCGCCTGGGCGTCCATCGGGGCTCTCAGCCCCCTCTGGCGGTTGTTAACGGCGAACCCAATCAGTACCAAATTAACTGATATCGATTATTCTTCGTCGTAATAACAAAAAAAGGTCACCCGGCGTAGGAATACACTGGCTCATTTCCCTTGAAAGCGGCTCGAAGTGCCAGCTCTGTGATTTTGCATTGACATGGGTCACGTGATGTTTGCCGCAAATGCTTACAGCTGCTTCAGAACAGGAACCACCGAGCAAAGACTTCATTGAAATCGATAGCCAGCCAGCTTTTCTGAGACTAGACGTTGCCGGGGTTTTCTCTCAAGTTTACAGTAGAAAATTAAACACTGTATACGTTGAAGCTAAACTCCAAGTGTATGTAAGTCTCGCAACTTGATAATGACTCAGAACCGCCCCTGACAGCTATAGTTTGCTTTCTTTTTGAGTCGTTTTAAGTCGTTGACATTAAGCGATTTAGATACTGAACTCGTGTGATTTATATTACCTACTAAGGTTAAGAATGCGGTAGATCATTTACTGTTGTTTAATTACTTTTCCTTTTTGTACAAAAGCCCTTTGCGTATCAGTCACAAATACCCTTCAGCCAAGGAAAATAATTTGCTACCGTTGTTGCATTTATACTTGTCCCAACCAACGTTCAGTAAAACCCGGCAGCAACTAGACTGTTGAATGATCAAGTTAATACACTGCAGAACGCTACTTGCGATTATTACACTGTTAACGTATTAAATTAAAACTGCAGAGCAACAATTGAAATTATTACACTGCTAATTTATTAAATTAATACACTGCAGAGCAACACTTGAGATTATTACACTGCTAACTTACTAAATTAATACACTACAGAGCAACACTTGAGATTATTACACTGCTAACTTATTAAATTAATACACTACAGAGCAACACTTGAGATTATTACACTGCTAACTTATTAAATTAATACACTGCAGAGTAACACTTGAGATTATTACACTGCTAACTTATTAAATTAATACACTGCAGAGCAACACTTGAGATTATTACACTGCTAACTTATTAAATTAATACACTGCAGAGCACTACTTGAGATTGCACTGTTCTCTGACCGAATTAGTACACTGCAGAACACCGCACGAGATTACACTGTTCACTTATCGAGGCCGTAAACCAACTGTCCTGCCTGTTTCAAGTCTTTTTTGTCCAGCTGACGGCCAGGTGCGATTTAATGAGCTGATTCATGTTGGCGCCAGTCTTTTTTATTGTCTGGTATTTCAGTCTTTTAAGAAGATTCTGAGCAGAGAATGAAGAGAAGCAGAGGGAAGCAAATAACGAAATGCCTGGCCGACTAATTCCGCCCTCGGACGGAAAGAACGAGGAGGTGGAGGAGGCAGTTTTTATAATAATTTTAAAACTTTAAAACGCGCGATGGCTGCGGTAGAAGGGCTGGGGAGGGGGTCGTGGCTCACGAGCATAGTTCCGCCACAGAGCCAGGGAGACGGCGCTTCCGTCGCTCTGTGCTTAATTGCATCTTCTTCGCGCCCCTCTAAAAGCTCGGTCTACACTCCGCAGCAATTACCGGGCAGAGTGTGACCGGGAGCCAATCAGGGGCTGCTCCCTCCCGCCACTGTCCGCTCGCCCTGATCGCCACCTCCTCCAGCCTCTTGCTGAAAGCCTCGACGGTGCGCCCCGTGCATGCATCTCTTCCAATCAAGGTTAAAGTGGCTAACAGAGTATAATAACAGCTGGCGGTCCGCTGTGAGTGCGGATGCATTATTTCCAATCTTCTCTCTCTCTCTCTCCTCCTCTCTCTCTCTCTCTCTCTCTCATCTCTCTCTCCTCTCTCTCATCTCTCTCCCCATCTCTCTCGCTCTCTCCCCATCTCTCTCTCTCTCTCTCTCTCTCTCTCTATCTCTCTCTCTCTCTCTCTCTCCTCTCCGCCTCTCTTCTCTCTCCAGTCTTCTCTCTTCTCTCTCTCTCCTCTCTCTCTCTCTCCCCCCTCCCTTCTGTTTTGTTGTTGTTTTAAGCGCTAAGAAAGTCTGCGATAATTCCTGGAGCGACGGCAAAGCGAAACGAAAGCTGTCTCTGACATCGGAAGATCTTAACCCTCGCCACACCAGATCGGTTTTTGCCTACCTTCCACTCCGGCTTGGTAGTAAACTGGCTGCATGTTTAGTCTCGGAAACACATGGGAGAGAAGACACAACCATTGGTCGTTATAAAGGGTTATATGAACCGAGAGAGAAACTGTGTCATAGCCCCTACGGCTCAGCCTGTGCTGGGTAATACGGCTTGGCGGGGGGGGGGGTAGCGGACTCACCCCGCGAGGTGTATATAGTTTAAAACACTAACTCCGAAGCTGGAGTCTTTTCAGCAACAGTGATCACTTCATGCTGATGTGCATCTTACTGTTCGTGAAGAAGCGTTCATCCCTGTAACTGCAGTTGGGTTCATCCTCAAAACCACTACAGCCCCGGAGAACATGACCTCGGGTATTTAGCATCACATCTGAGCGGTTCTGGCTTTCCTAGGCCGTGTCTATTGTCAACAGAACCAGTTTCGCGTATCTTTCTCAGAATCCGACATACAGCTCCCTCTGAAAAAAAACACAACCAACAACAGCACGAAGTCTAGCTGCGGCAAAGAGTAACTTTCACTAGTTAAGACTTCGACTTCATGTGGCGCTTCGTTCTCGGGAGCCATGATATCCACCACATTACCGTACTGCGATATCGCTGCCTATACTTTTTATAGTCCGGTTTCACAGCCAAACTGATATACCGTGAAAAGTAGATTGGTCGTAGATTTGATGTTGAGATACTGGACAACTTGGCTCATATCTGCAAAGTGTCGCAGTATTCTAAAGATAAGGCTGCCATTTCCTTTCCAATTTTATTACTTTTATCGTCGTCTATGAACGAATGTTTTATTCTTCTCTTCGCCGTAAAAAATAAATTGATTTTTTTCTTTATATAAATTGAACTCGTTTAATAGACAGGGGAAAGGGAAAGCGGGCCATGTAGTAAAATCTGAAATAAAGTCCGTGGTAAACTGTCTCTGCTCCAAGAAGTCCGGACAGATTTCAATGCGTGCATTTTTATCTAAAATATCCAGCAACGGTGAGATATTTCGTTATCTAGTCTAAAGAAAGTTGGTGTTTTTCCCCAGAACTCTCGTCTCCTTCTGGTGGTTTCACGATTAGTAGAGAATTAAACTCTCTTTTCGTTAAAGAAATACAATGAAAGGACTTTTTAGAAACTGTGTAAGTTCTTTTACATGAGATTCCGATCTACAGGCGAGCAAATATATCGATTGGAATTTCCCCAGTTTATCTACAGGCCACTTCATAAAGAAAAGGAATTTTCAGAAAACCTTTAAACAGGTTAGCAATGAATTTGATTTGTGCCATGAAAACTATATTATTTAAATTAATAGCTAATCAACAGTTTTAAGCAGAATTGTATGAACTATACCGTGGTTGCTACTTTAGAAAAAATATACCATTAAGAGATGAACATATTTCGAAATCCGAGTTTTGTACCATTCCAGGGGGGGGGGTAAATCATCCTAAATGCGCTAATATTTTATTATTAATTCTACTTTCTACTTTTGTAATAGTTAATTTAAAATACATAAAGTAAAAGTCTTGTTACGGAAAACTAATGTAGACGAGGTTATTTGAAAGTTAAGCTTCGGAAGCTTCGAGGCGAAAGACAACGCATCCATAAAACAAAAACGATTTCTTACTGACTCTGTACTTTAGTAATGTCTAGTTTTCAATTTAAGAAACAAAGAGAACTTTAAGGTTAAGTCCGTGGGTGCGTGCGGGCGAGTAAATTATCGTGTCTTTCTGGCCCCTCCGCAAGACGTTGCCCCAGTCCGCTCTCGCTAACGAGCTGAAAAGGCGACATGGTGGTGATGTGTGACCCCTCTAGTAACTTAGGGGGGGGTCAGCTTAGAGCGGAAAACCACATCTGACTGATATATTAACGGTGCCGGACCGACTCACCGGAGCCGTGGTTCTATTTCGCGGACCCTTTTTGTCTTCTCCATCTCAGAGGAATAAACCCAAAGAGAGAACCGAAGATGACAAAAGGGAAAGCAAAAATCCCTGCTAATCCGACCATCGCTTAGCTAAATCCCAATCTACATCAACCAGACAGATAGGTTAGTGAATGAACTCCAGCAGCCCCGTAGTCCGTCCTATGTATCTATTTCGATGCGGTTAAAGCAGAAGTGATCGCAGAGAATTGTTCCATATTTAGAACTTTTTGCGCTTCTTTGTTCTTAAACGTCTTCGCATTTACTTGTTGTTTTTCTTCCAGAGAGTAGTAGTAATAAATCTACAGGTTGTAAGTCTGTACCGTTATGCAAATGACGCCTCCTGCGGTTCGTGGTTCCTCGAAACGATCAGTGGACGACAGGTTTTCTTACTCCCTCCCGACTGCTGGTTCATCCAGAGGTTTTTGCAAAACCAACTTAAGGAAGCAGGAAACGGTTGTTGTGTTTTTTTCTTGCAAACAGAAACAGTGACAATAAATCTGAAGTTTTTGATTTTTCTTTGCAAGAATGTAGAACATTTCGGGGTTTTTAAAAAAAAAAAATCGGAAATTTGGTTAAATAGGTCGAAAAATTCGGGATTTTTTTCTCATGTGTTACGTGTGATTCGTGTGTGAACGACCTCAAGACTGGGCTGTAATCCAGCACTGATGGTGTACATCGGCGCTGTATCGAAACTTTGTTAATCCGAGGTCCTATTAGCGAACTGTCGGTGTACCCAGACACATGCGGAACTTCCTGGCAGTTTTACCTCTCCTTCTTATTAGTCTGAAATCTCAGGTCCGGTCGGCTGATAATTGCCTCTATTAATATTTTGGTAAAATCATGATAAATAAACCGCTTGTTACATCGCCTACTAACTATCAATAAGCACGTTCTTATTATTATTATTATTATTATTATTATTATTATTATTATTATTATATTATTATTATTATTATTATTATTAAATTTCATATTTATTTGTTGTATTAATTATTCTGGGGAAAAGGGTATCTATGGAAAAGAGCTGAGTGTTGCAGGAGATAAAAGCTGCCAAGATCTTCGTCTACGAATCCTAAAAAAAACCAGAGGGGCGACCTGATGAGGAGCCAGCAGCCAGGATAGTGTAGGTAACAGCTTATACATCACTTAGTTCACTTAACAACAGCTCGGTGCCGTACTCGGCTCCTCTCAGCTGTGCTTAAATAATTATCCACCAGTGGCACATCTTCACAAACAAAAACACGCACCTGGTCTAATTTATCAGGAAGCCTCATCCGTATCTTTATGCACCTGACTTTCATTTTTTAAAATTATTTCCCCCTATTAGATGATAAGCCATTTTTTAAAAAGAATTCCCAACGAAAATTACTACCCTAAACCAAACTGTGGTCGATCTACGTCTAATTTATGGATTATTCTGAAGCAGTCACAGCTCGAAAGCTTCACCGACTGACGCACCTGTGTTTTTACAGTACGATTCTAAAAATACTCAAAATTCCCAAAACGAACCATGGTGTTTTACTTACAAGCTCGTTCGTTGTCCTTGTTTATACCTACATCATCTATGTACAGCTGTTTGTTTATTTACTTTATTTACTTGTGTTTTACTCGTTTATTTGTAACACTTCTTTGTTTCGTATTTTACAGTCCGATTTCAAGTTTAGCATTTTTACTATTAGCAGTAATACTCTATCCTCCGGTTCCCGATTATTATTATTATTTATTATTATTATTATTATTATTATTATTATTATTATTATTATTGTTGTTGTTGTTGTTGTGGTGATAGTAGTAGCATTCAACAGCGCTGAGGAGCTAGATAGATGGAGATTTCCCAGAAGTATAGAAGGCAGGACTAATCTGCAGACAAGTGTGGGACTGACTGTGTGGTGCCGTACTCTCGCTTTGTCTGGACTTGCTCTTGTATTTCTACTTAGTCCAAAAACTAAGCGTTTCTAGACTGGACCAAACGCGCTGATTAATGCCGTCGAAAATACGAATCTGTTAGCAAAGAATCCAGTAACTCAAGTCTCTTCGAGCATTATCGGGGAAATCGTTAATTAGCTGGCAGTACAGACTACCCGAGATTTCAGTAAAACGCGCGGCAGAATGAGAGCGGCGGGGAAAGGGTCAATCTTCGTCCCTGTGTTAAGTGGAAGAAACCAGTCATTTCCGCGAATGAAGCATCTTCAGTTTCCAGACTTTGGAAGGCGGAGGCGTCGGAGGGAGGGTGGGGAGAGGGCTACGTCGCGTGCTAATCAGAAAGGCTGCCAGAGAAGTAATTCTAGCAGACTTGATGCGTGTGTATGGCCACTTTGCCTCATTCTTCCTCTCTCGTGTCAGGCGCCTCGATCGACGCCGGCGCTGATCCTCCTTCCGGCAACAGAGCTCAGTCACTGGCGAGAGAGGAGGGCGAGGAAGAACTATTACTATCTATCTCATCGATCCTCCAACCGAACGGTTCACGAAGTATAGGGGAGGACGGATATTTCAACCCTCGAAACGTCCGTCGCTAAAAATTTAGAAGTTTGTTTTTTTTTCCTTCTTCTTTTTTTTTCTTTACGTGTACGGAATGTACAGTGGTCGGGAAAGGGTGACAAGCCGCTGGAGGTACGCGGAGCTGAAGACGGAGCGATGGAGTCAGAGGGGAAAACACCTGTTGTCGTTCCGTGCACTAATAAATATGCTACATTATAATAAATAAGGGCTATTCCACCAGGAAGTCCTCCGCAATTGTGGGAACCTAAATGAAAACACAAGGCATATTTTCCTGGGAATTGGGATACAAAGACTATGGCAGAGCGACGATGATTACAACAAGAACTACAAACAGGCCAGAGTAGTTTAGTCGATTTTAAAATTGTCTTATCCGCCTAAAAATCTCAAATACCTTAAGGTCTATATGTCCACCCAGCAAATCTAAAATTCAGGTAAATATTTTCCTTTAAAGAAAACTATCATACAGGAGACTAATTTGATTTTTTGTTGTTATTTTTTTATATTGTAGAGAAAGGGTTAACCCCGCAGCTCTTCATATATCGTACGGTTGCAAGAAATGTTTGTCTTTGGTTTGGCCTGGACTTCGCTATTACAGATATATTCCAGCTTTGTCTTACGTCAATGGAAGAAGTCCTGTTATCTTTTACTGTTATTTTTCTGTGATATCTCGAACTTTATTTTATTAAGTTTCTTTATCTTAAAGAATCCATACTAAGCTGACTAGAGTATCCCTTCTTGGCAATCCCCTGTTCGGGGTCAAAGAGCACTTCACGGTAGGAACTTGGAAGGGGAAGAGGTAGAGCATCAGTCTTGGTGACTAAGGAAATTGCCTGAGGACGATCGAGTGGGGCTCTTGAGCCGTACCACCAGTCGCTATCTCTAAAGTATTAAATCTAAGTATTATTATAGTCCATTCACCGCCACTTTGTTTGCGGAGGGGAGATTGTTTATGCATAGTTTGTAGTTTTAAAAGAATAAGCTACGGCACAGTGAAATTCCAGTAGTAATTGCCTTTTTAAGACTTTCAAAAAAAATACCACTGTTCGTGTTTAAAAAGTTAAGTCGATTATCTTTCTTTATTAGCTCTTTGTGTAGAAGAAACAAAAATGTATACCAGCCGGGCATTAACTAAGTGTAAACGGAATTCTTTCCGATGGAAGTTGTTGACATAAAAGGAGATTTTCGGGAAAATAAACAGATGGTCTAAAGAAGCTGATCAAGCAATACCGATATTTTCCGGGAGAAATTTCTCGTTGCTGAGGCCATTCTAAAACAATTTACAGCCCAGGTTTCATTGGATGAATTGAAGTTAAAAACCCGTTACTGTTTTGCTCTGCAATTCCCATGGGTGATAGTAAATGAACGAAAGACCGGTTGCAGCTAACCCTGTCTCTGATCTGGCGCCCTTCTGAGTTTTAGCAACAGTGTAGCACTAATTAAAGAGGAAGGCGACTTTTCGGCCGCTGACAAGAAGGACAGAGATCGTTCGAAATACATTTCTCGCCACAACTACACGAAGACTACTCGTTGGTTTGCGCCTTCTGCGCGAAATTCCAGAGTTCTGCTTACGGAAATATCCGAAGCGGTTCTCCGTTTACTTCGATTTCCGCAGCCTCGCATGGCGGCGCGTTCCTCGACAGCACCAACCATGCGCGCCCCCTACGGCGTGGAAAGGACTTCGTGACTTTCACATACAGATAACAAAAAAGAAAAATGCTTGAAAACGTATGTAGATTATTAATTATGTGGTTACCATAGAAACCAAACTACTAACAAAAGTTTCTCCTTTTCAATGCTGCTAACACGAATCACTCTAGCGGCTATTTCGTTAACCTCGGTAATAACGTAAGCGGCCTCGTTGTAGACAAATGAACAAAGGCGAAGTGAAATTCGGTAATTATTTTGGGGAGCAGTTTCAAAGAATTACCACAATCTGTAGGTTAAAAAATATATATATATAAAAATCTCAAGTGTAAATAAAATCGGCAGGATAATGGTGTGTGCGGCTCTTTCCTTGTATTGTTTTTGATATATTGTGCGTTAGCTAAAACACACCCGGTGCCCGTCTTACGGCGGATTATTTATCGGACCCGCAAACGTGGTTCGAGTTATTTTGCCAGATTTCTCCCCGAGCTATAGCTGGGTCTTAATTACATGCGCAATAGCAGAAGAGCTTGTGATACAGATCCCTCCCCCCGCTTACTCTATACCCTTGAGCGAACACCCGCTCCAGCCGTCAGACTTCCGCCAACCCAAACTCCTCACCAAGGCCGCTAATGATCTTTCCAAGACCGGCTCATCACCCTAAAAACGGCTGGCTAATTTTAAACTTACGCTTGTTCCTGTCAAAATATTCACTTCAACAAGTTCTGGGTACAGCAGTTATCAGATGCAGAACGATTTAATTTGTAAAATATGGAAAATATTACTCGAGTAGAATTTTCTAGCGTTTAAACTTCTTTTACTTGTGTGATGCTTATTGATAAACGCCATTTCGTATCGTCTTTAAAAAAAAACAAAAACAAAAAAAAGCATTTAAATAGTGTGCTTAGTAATTAAGATTACAAGAACTCTTGGCAGAATAAGTAAATTGCCGAAAAAGTTTGTTTTGCTTTCACTAACGGTTCGCTGGAATCAACAGCTTTAGTATAACTTGATCCTATTTCCAATTAATTGTCGAGTATATATTAAAATTAATTAAGTATTCTCGTATCTACAATACGAAGGTTGCCAGTTTGAGCTTTTTCGATAAAAAGTGAAGGACGTCAGAGTCTATACAAATGTCATGCAAAACATCATCTTGAACATTTACGACCCACAACCTAAGATCATCCTGAACATTCATGGCCCACAGACTAACGGGAAGAACTATGGCACCCGCCGATGCTTGTTTTTAAAAGTATCATAGGTTTTAATTTATTGAACTTCTTTTGAAAATAAGGATACCTGATAAGTACAGCCCTTTTCAGTTAATGAGTAAACTAGATTTCTTTATTAAGGAAATATACTTTTCGTTTAATGAAATTCTTTTGAATATTCAGTACAAGAAAAATCCATGATAAAAATTAGATAATTTTATGTTTTAAAAGGTGATTACTCCACGAGTAATGCAGGGTTTAAACATGTTTTGATTGCTTCTTTTATTAAAAAAATAATAATAATATTCTTTAGACAAAACCATATTGCGGTGGGAGGATTTATTGAAATTTACTGCTGTATTACTTCATGATATGATCTAAATTATTTCATTATGTAGGATGTGCAGAACCTCTTAGAATATAAAGCAAAGGTTAACTGGCTATGTTATGTAAAAATTGATTTTTTAAACATAATAACTCCAAAAAATCTGGTTAAATACATAAGATACGGTGATGCATTAACTTTGGTCACTACAGTTGTCCTCCGGTATTCGCGGGGGTTACGTCCCTTGAGCACCCGCGAAGAGTGAAAAACCGCGAATATTGGACGTGGTCCATATAAATGCCTATAAACGTCAAAA
Organism: Nautilus pompilius; assembly: GCA_018389105.1. Taxonomy (NCBI): domain Eukaryota; kingdom Metazoa; phylum Mollusca; class Cephalopoda; order Nautilida; family Nautilidae; genus Nautilus; species Nautilus pompilius. The sequence goes on along the minus strand of JACATO010000027.1, from coordinate 430,029 downwards.
TATAAAGTAAAATATAAGTAAATATATAATAATAATTTAATAAAAAATACAACACTAAGAGAAACACTCGAGATAGCTACACACGGTAAATTGGGATGATGCGGGGCTGCTGGGCTGCATTTGTCTGAGACAGCGCCTCGTGGGGCAGCAGCCAATCAGCAGCAAGGAGAAATGAATAACGCTCTCGGATTGGCTACTTTCAAACCTCCAGCCAATAGCGTTTATTTCATATTGATATTTTGCTGAATTTACGTTAGTATTTATATTACAAAATTAGTAAATTATATTGTTATTAATAATTTAGCGTTAAAAAGCGTGAAAAAATATATATTGCCACAAAAAAGCCATAAAAATCGCGGAAGATATTTGCGCTTCCGCGAATATCGGGGGTTTCCACGAACAATTATTAGTTAGGTTCTAAGGAAAATTCCGCGAATAACTGGGGGCCGCGAATGCCGAACCGCGATTACGCGGGGGTCGACTGTACCGTGTTTAGAACCCATGACCTTTGGGATAACGGTCACGTGTCAACGCATAAAACGAGAACTGAAGAGAGGCTGCTGTTACAGTATTAGAAGCAGATAGAAGTTAATGCTTTGTGCGCGTTTGAAGACGAAATAAAAGTATTGCATTATGGGAAAAATAATAAATTTATGGGAAATAAAAATGTGTGATTTTTATACAAGAATACGGAAAATGAAAAAAAAAAAAAAAAGGTTTGCAGAGAATCGTGCGAAACTGTTATTAACCTCTACGTGTAGCTCGGATTGTATGGAGCTATTTGTTCTGAGAACAATGTTCTCCAATACACGCAAGCATGGCTATCTTTTATCCGAAAAAGTAGCCAGGCCTGCGTCTCTAATAGGAAACAACTTTATCAGGTTACCGGTATTCTCTTGGGATCGTTGCAGCTCGGGATGAGACGGTGGTCTGACAATATGGCCGGTCACTCGGCGTTCGTTGTCAAAACTGATTTGGCAAAGACTCCATTTGGTTATTGTTTATTAGGCGTGGAATCTCCGCGCGTCTGTAGTTCTCAGACGAAAAATAGAAGACGCCTCAGTTGTCAGCAAATTAAAACATCGAAGTCATTGTGGTCTGATTCTTCCAGCCGTTTGGCTCTGGGAAAAGAAAGAAAGAAAAGGGAGCCAAACGGCTGGAAGAATGAGAAGAAAATTAATGTCGGCTTTAAGATTTCATGGCATCACAAGAAAACTGATAGTGTCGTGGTTTATTCTGATAGATGGCGCGGGGCGGGTGAGGCACTAGTTGTTTAGAGCTAGTCTGCGCTTTATGAAGCTCCTAAGGTTTTTGAAACATGTCAGACCAACTTTGCCCTTCGTCGGAAACGCGGTCGTGCAAGAACTTCGAAATTACGCCATATTATTTTATGATGATATAAAATTAGAGAAACCTGAAGATGCAAATTATATAAAGGGCCCTCTAAAGAAATATTTAAAGCGCTTTAATCTAACTTCCAGCCTTAGAAAGTTTACTAGATAAAGTACGTTTAGCGTATGAGCGATGGCTAAAACAAAGAGCACTTAATGTAATATTCGGTCGACTCCAGCAACTTTAAGGACTCACGCCGGTAACCCCAGTAGACCATAACGGAAACCGGAGGGAGGTTGATACATAATACATGGCGAGATTAAGCTAATTTGCCTCGTGTTCGCTATGCACAACGATGATGCAGACAAGTGTTTTTTCGCTGAGATCGAAAGTTTACATTTACTGAAATTTCTTTGAAACCAGGTATGTAGAAGAATCATTACAAAAGATAGTTTTAGTTTTGGAAAATATTAAAGGACAGTGTATTAATTGAGTTTGGTATTTCTATAACCATCAAATGCCTTTCCTGGGTTGAACTCAGCAGTCGTGGACCACGTCCATTGCCACCCCGCCCAGGAAAGAACCGATTGAAAATCCTCACTAGAGTTTTTTTTTTTTTATTTTAGAATGGGGAGAAAAGTGAAAAGCTGGAGAGGTCAGATTTCTTAAGTCGTATATAAGTAAGGCAAATAAAGTTTAAATTATTTATTATGTTTTTCGTATGTTGCTTTTATGTTTCTTTATTTCGTACGTACACGGGAGTTTTGGGAAATCTCAATTTATGGCACAATTTATTAAAATTAATATTGTTTCCTATCGTTTTTACGGAAAGACGCGTAAACGTGCAGAATAAACCAGATGAGTTATCTCCCATAAACTTTGACTGATATATTTCTTAAGACACGATACCGTCCTGTGACATGCTACGCTTTTGTGTTGCCATGCGGCTCTTACAACTGATCCTTTTTAAAGAACAGTTTAACTCTTTCTTCCCAAGACACTGATTAAAAATCTAACAGCTTTTAAGGTTTTCGATCTGTCTTATACATGTCTCTCTCTCTCTCCATCTCTCTCTCTCTCATCTCTCTCTCTCTCTCTCTCTCTCTCTCTCTTCTCCTCCCCTCCCTCCCTCTCCATCCCCCTCTCCTCCTCTCTCTCTCTTTCTCTCTGTCTCTCTCTCCTCCACCCTCCCATCCCTCTCTCTCTCTCTCTCTCTCTCTCTCTCTCTCTCTCGCTCTCTCGTCTAAATTTATTCTAATGACGTTTTTTTTTTAGGTATCTAGCATCCTCTCAGCTGCAAAGCATAGATGCTAGAAAAGTGTTTCCCTGTTTCGACGAACCAGACATGAAAGCCACTTTCTCCGTGACCATCATCCATGATCCAGGTAAGATGCTGTGCATTTTCTGCACTTGAGAACTGATCGACGCCGCTCTGCTCTTGTTTAATGTTTTATACACGTGTAACACAATACTGCTCTGTTGCTTCCCCTATTTTTTTTAATTACAACAAGCTAGACTTGGAAGCGTTTACTTGATATTACCGCACGGTTGCCTCTCGTTTCTGGAACGTCCGATACGTAAGCACTCTAAAGACCGCTCGGTCAGTCTTCTAACGCTGACTTCAGCAGTTTGTCAGCGGCAATCAACTTGTCGACACTTGGTTGTTTAATTATGAAAAAAAAAAACAGAAAAGACACCAAAACCGGGCTTAATCATGTGAAACGGGAGGGGGTGGGGCGCCACCGCCGACAGGAAATCAGAAGTTCCCACAATACAAAGTTAAAACTCTGTTCCGCCAGGAAGGAAGTTGGCCAAAGGTTAACAGCGGGGCCAGAGGCGATGACGCAGATTCCGAAAACTACAGTCACCACTTAAAGATGATTACTCCCATGTTAGATATAGGGGGGGGTCAGCTTTTCGTACCAATGCAGTGTAGAGCAGAATAAGAGTCGCGTTAAATGTCTGCATTCTCCGCAGTTCCCTTCTCTTCCGTCCAGCTTCCACATTCCACAAGGTTCGCGTATGGCCGACGTCAGGCACGAGGAGACATTCGAAGAGAACCACACACGGTGAAGTGTCGGAGGCGAATACAACAGAGTTGGTAAATTTAGAGAAGGAAATTCTCGCAAAAAGTCAGGGAATTTTGTCTTGGTTACGGGCAGCGAATCAATTAATGTTTTTTTCTTCTTCTTAATCATACCGCTGCTAATCTGAATACGATGTTAAAAATGAAACGAAGATGTAAACGTCGATATTTTCAAACAAAAAGAAACAGTTTCCGCGAGAGAATTCTCAATTCATCAGACCGCGTTTAGAAGCTGCACGTTTTCCCGGACCACTAGGGGCCGAGACATAGCTGAACGCGTTGGCACTTCGGCTTTCGTAGTGGTCTGACATCCGCCAGCGCCGTTCCGACTGACTAGGTGGGGTCGGAGTTCCAGGTGATCTTCCAGCCTCGTCCGAGTGGTGCACGGGAAAGAGCGAATCGATACAGCTCGAGTTTTCCCCCCTTCTTCCTCCGTCAAACGGAACCTGAACGGCAGAGCTCCGACCGAGCGATGTCAGCTCTTCGCCATTCAATTATAAACTCGGGGATTTCCTGGTAGAAATAATTTAGCTGATTTTTGCGCAGTCTGTCGAGAATGTTTATCGTCGAGTATCGTCTGACAAACAACTATCACGAATTCCTGCTGTCCACATTCCAAACTCTGTCATTATATCTACGCGGAACATACACTCGGGCACGTTCGTGCACGGAACCAAAGAATAAGTAATGTATCATCGTATTTCTGCGCTCTCGGTTATACTACAATGATTAAAACCCATTTTAATGCATGCGGCGTGATAATTATCTCCCCTGGTATGGCTCCCTTTAATTTATTCCTAAAAAATACTCGGAAAGTTCGCATATACAATATCCCCCACCCACCGCGCGCCCTATTAAACAGACTTTGCAGGTGTCAAAAATTTTCTAAATATTTGGTGTTGTTGTTTTTTTTTTGGTGCGCAGATAACCGAACCAAAGGCGCAGCAATTATTTTAATTATTATTTTATCGACGTGGGTGTCCGGCGCCTGCACGCAAATGGGTCAAATACCGTCGACTTTAGCCGAGGAAGAACCGACCAGAACTCTCCTGAACAGACAGAGGAACTTCTCGAGGAAATATTCGTGGGCAATGATTCGCTGCGGGAGAAGCCGGCTTATTGGCTGGAAGACGTCAACAATCGTGGACTCAAGTCTCCGGCCGCCGCCGTGACGACTGGGTGCGCTACACGTTAGGATGACCCGACGGGGTTGTTTAAATAGAACGCCTCTAATCTTTGCGCTGTAAAAATTTTACGTAAAATCTTATTTTTACATTCGAAAATATTTATTTATTTATTTATTTTTTGCCATTCAATAAATTTAACTCTCGAGTGCAGAGACAAATCGATTTATGAATTGATCCTTACGTTCCACGTCGATTGTTTTTTTTTTTTTTAGGAAAAACGGTAAGTTGATTTAACTGTTTGTTTCGCCAAATAATGGTTGCCGTTAAAGTCGCCCGTCGGTGTTTCGAAGATTCCCCCACCAAAGACTTGCTGGACAAAGAAACTCATCTTTGCTTCACTGACTGGCCAATAGTAAAGGGGATATAAATGCCACGTCTTCTGAATCTCATGGTAGTAGTTAGGGACGACCTCTTCATCCGATTCCGTGTCTTGCTATTGCAAACGAGCTGTGGCACCAGTTTTCTGGTAAATGTTGGGATCGCCAGGAGGGAAAACTGCACCGTCAAAATCCTAAGTCAACACCCTATCTACAACCTCCTACCTTCCCAGTTTGTCATTCTTGATTTGTTTGCTTTACTCGTTTTATTGTTAATTTAGGAAAGAGTTTTTATTGTATTTATTTCTCCTGCCCGTAAAAACTTCTATTTTTTTTTTTCTTTTCGGTATTTCTAGGTTTGTCTATGTCGGTCCGACTACAAGTTACGTTGAATACTTAAGAACAAGGGTAAACTATGAAATGTAGGAGGTTTTTGCAAAAAATTAGTCCACCACTTTGTTCCTTCTGTTCCGTGTTAAAAGCATTTTGATCTCCATTTTCTTTGTTTGTCAAAGAAACCAAAACGTTTGGAATTATTTGATCACGTGTATTGCGGAGATGTTCGGGTAGGCTGTTATGTTAAAGTACAGTACATCTTTCTTCAGCAGGTGATTCTGCTTTTTTATTGTGCCTGGGCTGGTCTCGAACCCGTAAATAATGGTTGCTAGGTTCTTCTCGCGGTAAAGACCCTTCGCGAGTTCGATCCCCGTTGGAAACCGATTTCGTTTGACAAACCTTCCGTGGCATGATAACTGACCGCTCTCTTCTGCACCAGTCCGTCCCGCCATTCCGATTACCTTCCCCGTGTAAACGGAAGAGTTTTAAAACAGACGCTTCCTGCTGGAGACAAAAGTGCCAGGGTTCATAAAGCGTAGAAATGGCACTAAACAACCTTACTGGGTATCTGCTCGATTAGATGCTGTATCAGCGAACACCAAGTCAGCTCTCGGAACTGAAGGCTGGTGATGCCGACAAGGTGGGGAGGTTTCTGCGAAGAATGTTCATCTCCAGGTTAGTCTTTAAGTGGATTTCTGCAAACTGGCGATCAGTCAGTACAATAATTTAACATGGTACATTGAAATCACGAACGTCGGTCGCTTCACGCTGTAACTGTTTGCTAATCCTCGAAGATCTGTGATAATCTGTAGTAATTTGAATATCCGCTCATCTGCGTCACGATATTTTTTTTTCAATTTTTGTCACTAATTGTTCGCGCACCCATAATTCGCTTTGCGGAAGCCACGTATGGCTTCCCATATTGTTGGGAGTATTTTTCCCAATTCGGCTCGCATCCTTCGATGTGCAGCCTCCGCGTGGTTTTGGACCTGTCTTCTCTTTTGAGGACCCTGTTGTACAATCAAATTCTCTTTTCCACGCTTGGTTGAAACTATTTTCCATTTCAGATAGGTAGGTTACCCGCCTGTCTGAAAAGTACAGACTACAATGTTTTGTCAGTGTCGCGGTGGCGAATGGTAAAGGCTTCTAAATCTACTTTCGGGAGGGATCGTGGTGCAGAAGAAAACACAAAAAAATAGGTTTGACTGCTACCACCCTGTGTTCGCAAGGACGTATCGCTTCATGCGATAAGGCAGATGTGATACGGACGTAGTAGGAAACACTCCGGGGAGATCTCGTTGAGAATTTTTGGCTAATCAAATTTGTTAAGGCAAGAAAAAAATAATAAATAAATCTAAAATAGCCGAATTTCATCCAGTCGAAAATTTCCGCCAGTAATGGACGTCGGCGCCCGAAGATATTCTATAAACTGGCTAATTTTATTGCTTCCTTATTCTCTCTCTCTCTCACGCTTGTCCATTGTCTTTCGCTCTAAGTCCCACCCCCGTCACGTCCTGGCCGAACAATCTCGCGGCGAATTGTCCCATCCGGTCGGGGAATGTTGGGATAAAGAAATTAAAAGATAAATTATTGTTTTACGGAAAATTTAACACTTTTTAAAAAATGCATTAAAACATGAATTAAAAGTTTTGGCTTTCGATACGATCTATCATAATTATGGCTGTTGATCGGCGTAAAATTATTTAAAATTAACAAAAGAAATGTCTATGCCGGTTCGGTGTGTTTCACCTTTACAGGATCCTAACTAGTCTGCCTTGTAAAAGTTTCATATTTCAGTTCATACTCTTTTCACTATACTTAACGTTGTATCATATGCAAGCCCCATATTGTTTTGCCTTAGTAAATAAATCTTTTTGAAACGTTTTATAGATTACACTGCCCTAAGCAATATGCCAGCGATAGAAACCACAGTGCTTCCGTCAAATCTGGTCAAAGATGTGTTTGACAAGACACCTGTGATGTCAACCTATCTGCTCGCTTTTGCTATCATTGACTTCCGCTACCGAGAGGCTGTTCTGCCGGGTGGATACATGGTAAGCCATGTCTCATTTTTAAAATATCTCTCCGTATCCCGAACTTCTGTAAAAAAAAAACTCGCCAAAGAAACTCTCTAAAAGCTTATGCTAGCGAATGACTGAGCCAAGATGTGCAAACATCAGCAAGTGTATCTTTGAACGGGTTGTTTTTTTCCTTATAAAAAAGGCGAAGAGAACGTATTAAACCATTCTGAACAGCAGATGTTTTGAATGATGAAGAAGAGACGTTTAGAACTGTGCTATACATAGATCAAGAACTGACACTTAAAAATAATTACTTCATCAGCTCTCTCTCTTTCTACTAGATCACAGGGATATCTTGGATAACTGAGATTTTATCATCAGAGGTCACATTCTATTATCGTCCACTCTTAGTAGGAAGACATCCGATAGGCCCACATATATGCATAAATTTCTTGAATTCTCTACCTGTCCAACATCCGCAGCTGATTTTCCTCTTTTTTTTTTTTTTTTTAACCTAGATACAGAGCTGTTCTCTTCTCTTCGACATTAAATTCAGTTGGTTTCCTTGTTTCTCCAGCGCATCATTTTATTACCCGTGAATACATAACCGTGTAGAGTTTCTTCTCGTTGCAAACTTCTGCTTTCAAACAAAATCAATTTCCTATTGTTGTTGTTGTTGTTGTTTTTACTTGATAGTAAAAAATTTTCTGCCGAAACTCAGCCAAAAGCTTTTCAAAACCTTGTTCATCAAAACAGGTGCTCGGTGCGGCTCGCTGCACGAGTGACTTGTATTAAGTGTAGTTTTACCGTCGCTTTTGTCAGCTCCGAATGTGGTCACAACCCAAGATGTACAATCAGACGGAATACGCCATGAATTTTTCTATACAATGTTACGCCTTCTTCACGGATTATTTTGGCATTCCCGATGTCATGAATAAATCAGGTAAGATTGAAAATATATCTTTAAAAAAGTTCATTTTTTTAAAGTTTTTTGTTAAAATGCATTTAAATCATTCATGAAATCGGAGACTTAATTTTTAAAAAAAGCGTTGTAAATTTGGATTATTAACAGCGCATCTTTATAATGTAATTGGATAATCTCTGTTATTTCACAAATACAAGAATTAAAAGAGTCAGTTTACATCGTCAGTGAAGTAAGCACAGGTTTTGCTAGAGAAACCTTTTGAGCGGGTAAAACTTTAATGTACCTATGGATGGACACTCAGTCGTGATGACGTAAGACGCCGGCATTTGTCAAAATGTTTGCCATGAAGTTAGTCTCAACTTCACTACTTATTTCTGCGAAGCTTTCATCTGATTATAAACATCAGAAGGGATTTTTGTGACCCAGAGTGAAAATGCATGTACGTGGATGGCGTGGACACACTTACGACGTGTATACTTCGTGAAATACTGAGATATTATTTATACCGAAGGGTGAAAATGCGTTTGGAGAGACGTTCATGGCTGGAGCGAAGTCGGCCAGAAAGGAAAGCAGGGTGCTGCGTGTATCGTTCGTTAGCTTACCTGGTCACCGACGTATAATTAACCACGATTTTCTGTTTGCGGATACTGTGATAGTCTGCCTCAGTTGGCGTTTATCTTACTTGCTCTGACGGTCCAACGGTAGATCATCTGCGGACCGGTCAGGAGGAAATGGGCAGAAGAACCACATCTGCTATTAAAGGGGACGCGGCAGTCAGCTGGCGGGGTTAGTTTGAACTTTCGCGTTGTAGGTTTATGGATTTTTGTTTGTTTGTTTGTTTTTTTTTTTTTTTTTTTCCCAGATCACGTGGCAGTGCCTGATTTTGGCGCGGGAGCCATGGAAAATTGGGGTCTCGTGATTTATCGCGAAACCGCGCTGTTGTACGATCCGCAGGTGTCATCAAGTCCAGACAAGTATAAAGTGACGTTAATCAGCGCCCACGAAATATCCCACACGGTAATAAAGCCACCAGAAACACGGCGCTCGAAACCTTTCCTGTTGGTTTGAATTTCGGACTTTTAAAGTCTAATTGGGCTTTGTCTTTTATTCCTTTCTCAGAATAATTAGGATTCTCTGTCGGACATACGAGAACAGACCCCTGTCCCCTGTTGATAATCGAGAGGTCGGAGTTACCAAGTAGCTACGATATTAGCCCGAGAATTTTTAAGTGGTAGGATAAGTGAATGGCAAATGTCCTAGTTGATAATACTAAACGTATTAGTTAATTTGAGAATCCTGTTTGTGGCTCTATCTCTTCTCTGGGCTTTCGCGAACCGTGATGGGTCCCTGGCTCCTGGTAAATACCAAACTCAATTGAACTGCGCTGTGAAATGTGTTCTAAAAACCAGAAAACAGGGATGGTTTCGTGCCTGGCTCTTTCGCGCTGTGACCCTCACCTTCGACGTTTTAAAATACTGGGGTCGAGAATTAAATTGAGGGGCCTGCGCCTCTCTGTTTTCGCGGACTCCCCTTCTTTGTCATTAATTCTGTAGGGAGCGGCGAGGGTTAAAAAAGGGGGGCAGAGGACTCGGAAGAGTCCGCCCCCCCCAAAAAAGAGAGATAACGGAAATTTATTTAAAATTAACAAAGTCTCCAAAAATAATTATAAGAATGTTCTCTGGCGAGAAGACAGCTACGTACGCCCAGGAGGTCTGATCCGTGCAGCATCAGCATCAATAGGGAGAAGAGGGTTGACGAGCACAAAAACATCCATTAACGTGCTGCTGAGGTAGAATCTGCTGTCTGTGGATAAATCTCAGTCTATTTTTATCACATGATTGGTGGGGGGAGACTTTAAAAGTTACAAGAATCCAGACGCAAGCAGCCATTTTGTGAACCGTCTGTGTGCGGCGAGAAATAGACAGCAATTTGTTGTTGTTGTTGTTGTTTTAAACACTTAGACCTGTAATTGTTAGGAAGATGCTTTTTTCTTCATGCACCCGAACTTTGAATTACAGCCAATAGCCGCGCGCGTAACAAACGTCTTTGGTAATAATGCCGCCATGATAAGTTCCGATACCCCTTAAAGATCCTGTTGTTTTTTTTTTTTTTTTGGTTTATTTATTACTAACGGAGAATCAAAACGACACTGGGTCGATCAGATGACTGCAGCTTCCGGTGCTGAAACACCTCTCGTAAAGAAAGAAAGAAAACGAGAACTTTCTCCATCCCCAAGAACAAGCCGGCCAGGTGGGGCAGGTGGTAGCAGGTTAGCTCCGTAAGGAGACCGTTGCTCCTGTACCGGGTTCGATCCCAGGCTGGGGTCGGAGGAGAGTTGTCGCTGATGATCGCCATAGCGTGAAACAGCTGTACGACATTTCCTTGGTGTCCTACGTGAGAGAGACCTCCCGGGTCCTTGGGGCCCACGGTGTCGGGGACCGGGCCGTTTTGTCGGCTCGACGAACATCTCTCAGTAACGAGGTGGACTCGACAGAGAACAGGCCACTTATCTTTACGGGATGCGATCCATTGAAAGAACCTCGTTCGGAAGTCCAAACTCGCTCAACAACAACAGCAACAATCCCCAAGAACAATAAAACAAATGGTAACGCTGACGTAAAAGAAAACTTTCAACAACAACAACAAAAAGAAAAGAAGTAAAAGCTGCCAAACTGTACTAGGAGAATGAGACGATTGTTAATTGTAAAATTTGGTTTTAAAAACTGACTTATCTCCCTTGTGAGTGCGAATAACTTTTATCAAATATGTTACTGAAGAGAAGTTCTTAGTGGAATTCAACTCGCTCGTGTAGGTGTTGATTGCTTCCACGAGCTCTTCGAATGGAGAATATTATTGGTGACAGCATCAAGCCCCCTTTTTTTCTGTCAGAACGAAAAGTTTTTGGCTGTGTTATTTTCGGAAAGCAGTGCATCTGTTCGGATGTTTCTCGTCGCCTTACACAGCCATCTGATGAACCCGTGTTTCGGTGATCTTTCCCCGCGGCCATCCGTCGGCAGGCTTTACTGGCTGGGCCTGATCTTAAACCCACAATCTGGTGATTGCCAAGATTTTTCGGTCAACGCTTTAGCCCACCTCAGCAGCGCAGGGGGTGTGCCCAACAAGGTAATTTATGGAAACTCTCCTATCAATTAGCATGAGTACCTAGATTCTACTAACCTCACACTAGCGTAATTTATGGCCAATGGAATCCTCTCTTTTACTATTCCTGGCTCGTCTATAATTTAGTTTGCCTTTAGTCTCAGTCAGAGATCTCCTTGATAGAAATCTTACGGTGTGGAATTGATGCATCCTGGTCGAAGTAGGTAGATCATATCGGTCAGACATTAGCCTCCATTTAAAGGCATTTTCACCCACACATTGTAACTAATATTTGTTGTGCACGGGAAGTTACTTAGATGCAGGTAAACGAGGTTCATCTTTAAAAAAAAAAAGCGAATTACAAACGTTTTATAGACTGAAGTGATTGCACACTAATTCTCGTTTTAATTTTAGTGGTTCGGCAATATGGCGACCATGAGATGGTGGGATGACCTCTGGCTTAATGAAGGCTTTGCTAGCATTTTAATGTTTTTCGCGATGGACCATATCTACCCAGAGTGGAACGTGGTAAGTGTCGTGTCATGCTTCTAGAAAATTCCTTATTATAGTACTCGAACTCGCTTGCCGGCTTGAGCCATGGCTCGCCACAAGAAAAGTTCACGCGTTGCCATGGCGCCGAACAAGAGCCACGAGCAGCAATTTCTCGTCCAATAAAAAAATGTTGCCTCGAGGACGGCTGAGACAAAACCGGGCCCACAACTTTCGGCAGGCAGTCGAATCTCATGGCAAAATGTCTGTGCTCCGTCGCTTTTGCGCAATGAGAAGATGTGTGAGATTCTTGTCTTAACTAAGTGCACTGTGAGATTTATCTTAATAATTGACCGTCATCCCCAGTTCTGCACAAAGAATCCTTTAAAAAATGAGTCCCGTTCGACATTTTCAAACATTCCAGATATATTAATTTATTTTCTTCCTTCAAATCTTAATGTCTCATATTTCTCCACAGGAGAAATAGCGAACGTAAAGGCAAAACCTGCTTTTTAAAAAAAAAATAATATTAAAGTAGTTTTATATGACAATCTCGAGCAATGTCCGCTTTAATTGGTAGTTAAAAAAATAAGACGACGTCGTGGGCTAATCTTAGTTTAGAAGGCGTTCTGTCTAATGGGCTGGTCTATCTTTCCAGTTTGAAATACAACTTGTGGAAGCAATATTTCCCGTTATGGTCGAAGATGCACTCCTGACCTCTCACCCGATATCCACTCCGATCGAGCAGCTGGAGGAAATAACACAATATTTTGATACCATTTCTTATGCTAAGGTAAAGTGGATTCGTAATGTTAGCTTCTTTTTTTTTTTTTAAATAAAGAAATTATGAGAAATTGCATGTTGTTTCTCGCTCGTACCATCGAAGCTAAATGCTCGTCTTTTGTTTCAGGGAATGGCCATTCTGCGCATGCTCAAAAACTTCTTCGGTTGGCAGCAATTTCGCCAGGCTCTACAAGTACGTACTTTATTCGTAAAAGCAAAAATGAATTGTAGGGCTCTAACAGCCGCACTTATTCTCTGTAGCAAGCCATCAACAACTTCAAATTACCGTCTGGTCAAGAGGTTACAGGATCTCCAAAAACATTATGCAGAGTTGCGATTTCGGAAAAACCTAAGCACGGGAAAAAATTTTTTTTTTAAATTTAAATCTGCACAGTCGGGTTAGAAACACTGCAAAGGTTTATGCAAATATAACCACGTGATATTTTTGGTTTTAATTTGCGGTTGATACCTTAAGACAGATATGTCATGATAATAAACTGGTGTTAGCTAGGCCTGGCAAATCCCATTTTCTCTTCCTGTGAGTGACTTGTTAAAGGTTTCAAAGAAAGATTCCGATCCACACTATGATGCTGCAACGTTTAGATGTCAGCCTGATGCGCACTGTACATGGCATAACACTCGTTAATGTTTGCATTACTAATTCACTTTTAATTGTCCCCGTGGAAAATAAAATTTCCCATTATTTAAAAAAAACAAAAAAAAACAAACAAACTCTGAAGTGAAACTTACATTGTTTAAAAGAACCTTACGTTTCTCGAGTTAGGGCAAATGCCCAATTTGGTCAACATGACATTAGTTCAGAGATTACTAAACAGCTCCAACCCTTTTTTAGCTGTTCAAGCTAGGAGCCAATCCTGTAAACGACGTAAAACCTTTATTTATCCTGTGCCGGGGCCATAACACGTGACTTCCGGGTATTAAGACAATTCTTCTTCGATCTGCGCTGATAATCTCTATCTTCTAGGTGTTTCCAACTATAAAAAAAAAAAAATGTCGGTATCTGACAAATTATAAATTCGTTTTAACAAAAAAAGTAATAGAAGTATACGGCTAACATTTCTTTGCTTTCTGTTTCAGACCTTTATCAGAAGATACAAATTCAAAAATGCCAAAATGGATGAACTATGGCAAGTCTTCGCAGAGGTACAGTAGAGAAAACTAAGTATCAAAAATATGCTGCAAAGTGTCGTAGCGTTTATAGTTTTGATTTGCATTTTGAAATTTGGATAGAATAGCGGTTACTTTTGTGAATAGCGAGAGTCAGCCCAGCTCTGCATCAGGGAAGAGTAGAGGAACGTACATTTCAATCTGTTAGCGAGCATCGTGCGAGAGCAAATAGCCAACATTCGGCTTGCGGAAGCAGTAATTTAATTACAGGAACATTAAGGGCCACAGCCATTCATGGGTCGGCTTCAGTGCTGAAACTGGTAACCGCAAATTATCGCATTCGCGTAAGCAACAAGTCAGTAGATATTCCAGTGAATGTAAATATGTAAGTGCCGTCTTTCGTTCTTCAGCTCCTTTTGACTGAGATTAAAAGAAGCAGCGACATCGGAATCCATACGTCCATAAGCTTTCGGTCATTGTCCTTGCTGCTGTTGCTGTTGCTACCATCTCTATTCTTCATTGCGTTTTGTTTCTTTTACAGGAAGTAAATAATAAATACAACGTGAAGATGATAATGGACACGTGGACCAGGCAGATGGGTTATCCATTAATAAGTGTGATAGCCAGGGGCGATCAATTCGTTCTAAAGCAGAGGAGGTTTCTGCTGAACCCAGATGAAACGTACAATCCGGCAGATTCTCCGTACAGGTAAGAGAAGCCACCGTCTCCTTACACGGTGCTTCTTTTCCGTTCCTCCGGAACCTGCTCGGGCCGTCTTGTGTTTTAGCATAAATGCGTTGGCCCGATTATCACCACCTGTCCGGTCGGTGTAAGTTCATTCACCTTCTCTCCCCACCCCCACCACGAATACAGGTAGGCCGGAGAATAACTGCTTTCCAGTATAATTATTTCGGCTCTTTCTTTTATGTTCACCTTTAGGTACAAGTGGTGCGTACCTTTCATGTACGCTTCGTCAGCAGAACCAACCCGAGTTAAACTGAAATGGCTGAGCTTTGGTTCGGGTAAGCGCTTTTGTTGCTTGGCGATTGACGAGTTTATATAAAAAAAAAAAAATCGATCTGTTGTCGGTACTTTCAATTTACAAATAGGTGTGTGTGTGTGTGTGTGTGTGTGTGGTGTGTGGTGTGTGTGTGTGTGTGTGTGTGTGTGTGTGTGTGTGTGTGTTGTGTGTTTTACATCAAGAATGCGAAACCAGTAATTTCATATAATTCTGTAATCATCTAGGAATTCCGCCGTTTGAACAGTTCGGACTAAGTAAATATTTAAACTTGTAAAATTTTTAATGTTGTATTTACGATGGAAATTTTACCGACGAACCAGTAACACTTAACATACAGTCACGTGACGCGATCATTTCACAGACATCAGAAGAGGAACCTGAAGAGAATATTTTAAAATCCAACTGGACTATGTTTTCTTGTGTGCGCGCTATTCCTTGTTATCTAGACTCCTCTGCATTCGCTGAAATGGGCACGTCATCCAAGAAAGGAAGGAATCTGTATAATACACGATAATTACTCCATTTCTTTTTTTGGTGCGCATGACACCAGCGTAGTTCCGCCCGAGCTGCTTACAGAAGATCAGGGGCCGATAAGTCGATACTTTCGCATGCAAGTCTCATGTAGGTCTAACCGAGCTAGGGAAACAGCGATTAAAGGTGTATGGCCTGCTGGACACAATCTGTTGTTAAATAAACAGATTGCTTAAGTACTTAAATGAGTTTATTCAATCCAGAAAGCTGTTCAGAAAGGTAACAATAGTTTACGACACTCTAAACGCTATTTTTTTTTTCTTTTTTTTAAAAAAAATTTTTATTTTATGCAATAGTGTCTTCATACGCCGATCTCCTCTACATAAATTTATGTTATGTAACAATAACTATACACTGCCGCTCAAAAGTCTTAAGTAAATGGATGGAAACCGTTTACAAGTGTTTATTTAAATTTTGCAGTTATTACAACATGAATAAATGGATTTTATACATAAAAGAATTACAGAAAGAAAAAAACAACTTTAACTGATTTTTTTAAATTTTATTTTTGCATTTATCAAGATTAAGTTCCGTGGTATTTATGATCCTGTTGAAATAATGCTTCATTTGGTATATTGGTCAGGATAATCAGAGCAAACGTCGAGTTATTCCCCCTTAAGATTAAGGTTAAGAGAGAGAAATGGAAAAAAAAAAAGAGAATTAAGACTTCTTTATTCGTAAAGTACAAATAAACTTCAATGAGTAATGTTGTTTTTTGTTTTTTTTTTCCCAAATGTTCGTTACTTCAGCAACTATCCCACGTTCGCCAGACGGCTGGGTTCTTGGGAACTACAAATACGTCGGCTTCTACCGGGTCAACTACGAACGAGACATGTGGAACAAACTAACAGAGCAGCTGGTCAACAACCACACGGTGAACAGCCACTCTTTCCCTCCTTACCAAGTGTTCCGCTTCTATTCGTATTCGTTTCAGACTTATCTTACAGGGAATGTGGGATTTTTATTCACACAAGATAAAGGGATTTTTCTTCTGCTGCAGATATTGTTTTTTTTTTTTATTTGTTTATTCGCGAACACTACGATAACCTAGCCTTACTCTGGTACGTGCAGCAATAATTGCAGATGTAGAGAGATTCTATGACGCACCAACGTAAGTTTGGCTTCTATAGAAAGTATTCTACTTTCATTGTTTTTATGCTTCTGTCTTAGTCGGCTGCCCCCTTATTTTATATAAAAAAGGAAAACCTGCTAAATCAAGTGTAAAATATAGGCTAATTGAAGAACCAGTTTGTGTGTTGGCTCTCTTCTAAGCTTATTTTTAAAAGATAAAACACATGGATCTAAATTAATTCTAAAGATTACATCTTATATCAAAACAGCGTTATGATAGTAATGCGGAACTAATTATTGTTCCTGGTTTAAATAGCGCTCTTTTGTGTTTCTTTTGTTTTTATTGTTATTAACTATTGTTTTTTTTTTTCGAATGTCCACTGGTAGTGCATATACAGACACGTGGTTTATGAATAAGTAAATAAATTCCAAAATATTTATGAAATTTTCTCTACTTTATATAAAAAACACGTTATTCAGAGTTTGGTCTTTTAATGTCTCGGTGTGTTATAGAATCCATAACCAATAGTCCGACCAACTCCTCGAGTGGTCGGAGCAGGCAGGCTTCTTTAAAGGTAAACATCTCCTTCGATTAAAGGTATGACATCCAAACGTACCATACGATGCCCCCTGGTGGTGTTACTGGAATTATTATTATTAATATTGTTGTTGTTATTTGGAAGTTAAACACCAACCAGATAAAATATCGCCAATGAAGTTTCGATATAATAATAATAATAAGGATTCTATTCGGGCAGGTTGTTCCAGAAGCGAACAGAGCTGGTCTGATTGAAGACGCCTTTAACTTCGCGAGGTTTGTACGATATCTGTAATTTTATAAAGTTTTTTTTAAAATAGTTATTGAAATCTTCCACTTTCAACAATACCGGTTTTTTTACTCTATCGAAAATTAACCTTCAATCGAGTTTATCATTAAAATCATAAGTTTTCTATTTGATATTTCGCTTTATCCAAAAATAAATCCAAATAGGAGACACGCAGACTGCCATCTTTAAAGGATCAGTTTTTGTGACGTCATCTTAGGTAATAATAGTAATATACATGAAGACTGAAGGTCAGAGTACACGAGATCGTATCGGTTTGACGTACCTATTAGGCGAGACATCTTTCCGCTCTTCTTCCCCAACCGGTTATGTGGATTTACTTCAAGCACTCCGATTCCTCCCACATCTAAAAATGTAGAGTTCTGGTAGAGATTTTCCGATGTGGAAGTTCTGGGCGGGTGGGGGGCTGTGGGGCTACCTTCGATCACTGGCAGAATGCCCCAGGTATTATAAACTATGGCCGGAGTAAGTCGGCGGTGCACACCCTGGCCAAAAGCTACGCTGTTTCTCTTTCAGAGCGAAACTGCTCGACTATTCGGTGGCCCTGAACGTTACGAGATACCTGAAGAGCGAAGATAATTACGTTCCGTGGCAGGCATTCTTCGGCGCGGCGAAGTTCCTCACCGACATGCTGGCTACCACCGAGACGTTCGGGCTACTCGAGGTAATAATCTATACTTGTCTTGTCTTCGACCTGTCCCGACTAGTGACAACCCCAGATCTAAACGAGAAAGTATCGCCTTTCCACTTCATCTCTGATAATATGTTTTCTAAGACTTCGCGCTATTTCTCGTGTGGCAGATAACCCATTGGAAAATGAAACTAAAGCCGGTGATAATAATGATGACAGAATAGTTGTGGAAATGCTTTAAGAAACCACGTGATTCTTAAAAAACAAAGCTTGTAGAATAAATGCCAAAATGTAATAACTACACTTTAAATTTATCATGCAAAGAGTCATGAAGTTATTGTGGGCTTTTCAAAGCTTCTGTATATAACTAGTTTTACAAATATTAATCTGTTGTCTGTTTTGCTTTTTTAACATATCATAACTGTGCAGTTTGAATAGTATATTTAGATAATAACTTTATGATGACAGGGAGACAACTTTAATTCTCCTATTGTCTATTTAGGCAAAGGGAATTAGTTAATAATTAGTTCCCATTCAGACATTCTGTCTAGTGTAGAATGTAAGTATAAATATCTATTTCCCTTTCTGAAAACCTCAATTTTATAATTAAGTAATTGAGAGAGAGAGAGAGAGATATGACGTCAGTACAGAGAGAAAGAGATGGCGTCAGTACAGAGAGATATATGATGTCACTAGAGATATGACGTCAGTACGGATAGAGATATGACGTCAGTACAGAGAGAAAGAGATTACGTCAGTACAGAGAGAAAGAGATGGCGTCAGTACAGAGAGATATATGACGTCACTAGAGATATGACGTCAGTACGGATAGAGATATGACGTAAGTACAGAGAGAAAGAGATTATGTCAGTACAGAGAGATATATGACGTCAGTACGGATAGAGATATGACGTCAGTACAGAGAGAAAGAGATGACGTCAGTACAGAGAGATATATGTCGTCACTAGAGATATGACGTCAGTACAGAGAGAAAGAGATGATATCAGTACAGAGAGATATATGACGTCACTAGAGAGATATGACGTCAGTACACAGAGAGAGAGAATCAGCGCATCTCTGCTTTAATGTTATCAGAGTTTACGTTGAATCTTGACGACCAATAGGTTTTCAGAAGCCGCTGTATTTCTCACAAATTATACATAAAGAAAACATATTTTAGAACTAAACACCACATCTCGTTGCTCGCTTGTTTTCAGAAATACCTGAGGAAGCTGGTGACCCCGCTGTTTCACAGAGTGGGAACACAGAATAAAAGTGAGCTACTGGAAAGGTAAAAAAAAAAAAACTTGTCTTACATTTATTTTCGTTCAGTCCAAATATCAAAGCGAACATCAGTACCCTGACACTTCGCTTTGCTCTGTAACTTTAACCTTTGCTCGCTTCCTTCTCATCCTCTTTCGTTTTTTTTTTTTTTTGGACAGATATACGAGACGAATAATTCTGAAGGCTGCTTGTACCGTCGGCCTGCCGCCGGCCGTGAACTACGCCAAGAAGCTGTTTCGTCTGTGGATGACGAGAGGAGAGAAGTAGGTCGCTCGCTCGAACTGAACAGGATGGGGGGGGGTGGCGGAGCGGCTACACCGAGCGAGAAGTGGGACCTCCAATCTTTCCTCTTCCATATCTATGTCTGTCATCGCGGTTCAAGTAAAAATAGATTTTCAGCCGGTGCTTTTCCGCGTGATTTCGTTTGCTTCGATATGCACCCTTTTAAATTTGGGGCAGCGAGCCCGGCTTATCTAACGGTTCACCGATGAGGGAGTAAAAAACTGAAACGAACATTAAGCATGTTAAACAATAGCCAGACTAGTTCTTCTCCAAGCAGCGGTCAGAGGTCAGAGGTCAGAGGCTAAAAAAAAAAAACATAAAAAGAGCGCCGGGAGTTGATGAATCAATAGTTAAGCATCCGGCCAAACCAGCTCCAGTCTACATGAGGGGTTTCTAGAACCGACCTCCTCCAGACGCAAGGTTATTGGTGTTTTGTTAATTACTTGCAGGAGCTAATTACCGCCACCACAGCAGCTGAGTACTCGGCACGGACCCGGTAAACGTTTTTCCGATTGTCCTTGTCTCTTATTGTCGTTATCGATAGCTTTTACGTGTTCCTAGGCAGGATGGCTGACGGTAATCACCCCACCAACGACGCAATGTTAACTCTTCTGTCCTTCTACCGGCGCCGTGCGAATCTTCAGTTCCTCCTTAGGATGACTTTTGCTAATAAATTCTCTGAGCAATGGAATTTAACTACATCAGTTTAATTTCTGTTTTCTTTCCTCGCTGAACTTAACCATATACCACCATCCATTAGTCCATACAAGTTACCTTCAATGAAATACGAAAACCGCTTCTTTAAATCTCACAATTGTAATATAAACAAGGATAACTACACATTTTTGTGACGTCACTATATTTTGCGCTTTATCCCCGGTTTCCTAAACAATTCGATGATGGGGGGGGTTGGTCCGAGAATTACAACGTAAAAACATTACTCGGTCATTATAGGGAAGGTCCTACCTATCGAATAGTCGGGCTAGGGTTAATGACAGACTGACTGCTTTTTTTCAGGTTGCCACCCGACATAGCCCTGACCATCTACAAGGTTGGAATAACAGAGGGAGGAGAAGAAGAGTGGGACTACATCTGGAACAAAATGCAATCCACCAGCGTAGCGTCGGAAAAGCTGATGCTGATGCAGGCGCTGGCCCATTCGAAGGTGCCGTGGTTGCTGTGGAGGTGTGTATCTGTGTTACACTGGTCAACCGTCTCTGGTTTGCCAGACGCCGAGTCGCGTTCACGCGAGACGAGATCCCCTCGTGTCTCTCTACCTGCCTCTGACGTGTTACGCACATCTCCGGATTTCATTGTGCACCAGAATTCAATCTCTCACCTGGACGGAGACTTTACTAGTTCTATTTTTCTCTTTCTTTTCCTGTCTGATATTCTTCGATAACCTTAAAAAGCGCACTGCAAGAAAATTTCAAACAATAGCAAAGAATGCATTCCTGGAACATCTGGACCACTCCGTTTCTCATGGCCAGATGCAGGATCTGAGAAAGGCAGTTATCTCCCTTCGAGTTCCGACCACCGCCACGACCCGGATTAAATAGGCAAAGAGCTCTCGGCGCTTTCAGGGCTCATGTCTACCCAGGATTCCGCACAGCACCTTAGTACACAAGTTTCTGATCTTTAGTCGTTCCTCTTGACAGCCATTGCCACTATGGTTAATTTTGTTATGACCACGGAAAACTCTTAGTGTCTTTTAGATTCTGCGTTTGTTTGCAAAGAGATATATTTTATACATTTTAAGCGAATTTACACACTTTGAGGAATGCGGTCGCACCCACCACCCCCAGCCAAAAAAATAGACTTAACCACAGATTTTGGAGCGGCGTGGTGGTCCGGTGATTAGTCTGCTAAGGTGTCGAGGGGGGGTCCAAGTCTGCTTCCTGCGGGTACAGCTCGAGTTGGCAAAACTTTCCGATGTGATCCCTTTTCGATCTGCTTCCCGAGCCAGCGCCTGGGGTTTCCGCCCACATCCAAACTCGATTATCTTTATTCTTATTGCATTCTTCGTTTCGTTGTCAGGTATTCTGGTTGATTTACTTTCATTTCCAGGTATGCTACCTGGTTATTTGACAGCACGAAGATCAGACAGCAAGATGTGCACCTGGTGGTTGGCTACCTGATCAAAAACCCAGCAGGACAGACAATCATCCTGCAATTTCTACTGAACAACTGGCTCAGATTCCTCGAAAAGTGAGTGGTGTCCGCGCGCGTGCTGCAGCTACTAACGAACACATCAGACGTCGTTCTGATGAAGACCGTTCTAATGTACAATAACGTCGGTTTACAAATGGTATTTCTATTACGTTTCCTATTTTCATATAGTACAGGTGTCTGGAGCTAATCTTGAACCCGATGCTTTTTGATTCCCTTCTTGATGTATATTTAGACCCATGACACTACCGGAAAGGGGCGTATTTACCTGCCCGTCTTTTTGTGAGCCATGTTCCATATACCATAGTGTGCGAAACATCGACATTTGGAGGAATAGTTTCCAGATCTAGAAAAACGGAAGAATTTTCAAACCACGATATACAAGAAACCATAAACAGGGCTACTAATCACGGGTCGAGAATTTTAGAAAAATCAAACTCGACGCTAAATTGCTATTGGAAGATCGCTATTTAATTACAGACAGACGTTTACGCTGTTAGTCGGGTAGCCAAAGATGACTTCTGACACTAAAGCCGTTCGAAGCAAAACCAAAAATTGCACTGACCAGCTCTTTTACATTCTAAATAAACTTGCCACCACCACAAGACGTGATCGAATATGGGATTAATGCTAACCCTGACAAATCAGGGGAGCAATACCACTGAGAAGACCCCATTCCCCGAAAAGAAATCCTACAAAAGCTGATATAACTGCGTAAGACAGCATCATTATACTTAATCCCAAAATCTAATGGAAAGGATATAGCAAACAGCCTTGGCTAATCCCTTGTTGAAGTCGAACTGGATTCGACAAAAGGTTGACTGGGATGCGACCATTTGGGTTGGTGTATGATAATACGAGTTCAACGATCTAAATGCGATGGAGAACTGAAAACAGAAATGACCAACCGATCGAAAGCATTTCCGCTGCCGAAGGATGAGCCATGGGACAATAAATGCGGTGGGCGGTCTTTTCGGCATCACTGGACTTTTCGAGCTCCGAGAAATACACGGCTGGCTTCTCGCCCTTTGCCGGCCAGTCGACGGAAGTCGGTAAAAGTCCGGCTTTTAGCTCGGCGAGAACATTGCGATGGTGGCTGCTTTTACGTTTCCTGTCGGCGCTGGCGCCTCATCTCAGATACAGGGAGGGAGGTCGCGCAAAATGGTCTGAATCTCGAATCGTCTTCCTCCCGCGAACTGGAAAACTCTTGCCAGCCGAGATCGTGTCCTCCTACTACCGAGCCGTGATCGCTGAAGAGCCGGGGGTACAGTAGAAACGATCTAGACGACTGCAGGAATCCTCGGTTGGCGACGCCCGAGAGAAGCGGGCAACGATAGTAAAACGGCTAATCGAGACCATTTCGAGATCAGAGCAGCCATCAAAAGCCTTGGAAGCCGTCGTCCAGAACGCAGTTGAAGTCGGCACCAAGAACCGGGTTTCCTTCGAGGGCACCAGTTTTCATCGATCTGCTATTTGTATCGCGGAAACACGAGCCCGATTCGGTGGCTGCGCTGGCGATTGGGAGAGTGTCACCAGGCGGCGACACCGGTGCGGGCTCCCCCCGCCCCCGTTCAGACCGGCAGTCAAAGCGGTCACGGTACACAAACGACGCTGACAAAACAGACATTACGCTTTAGAAAAATACACCTTTACGGTTTCTTTGGTTTGCGCATACGTGCAGAGCTTGAGCGCTAACTGTCGCGCCCACTTCACGGCCAGAACCCGGCTGGACGAGTTCGGGAGCGACCTCCTCTCGTAGAGCAACAACAGAAGCCGAAGCTAACAGAGTCCACATCGTCAGCTTCGAGGCGGTACTGCCTTTCGGACATCACAGAGGCGCCCCGACACCGTCCGCGTGTGCCGGATCCGCTCCTCTTCGAAGGCTGGCACCAGGACTCGACTCGTCTCTCCACACAAACCGGATATCCGGCTGGGCTTCCGACGCGGATGGGCGACATCCCCACCCCCTCTCCTCCCTCCACCGTTACGCAAACAATCATGGAGAAAATTTACAACAGATTTCCAAAAAATAACAAAAATACTCCGATTTCGAGTAAGTAAAGAGATTCTGCCCGACAACTGATCCCAGTTAGACTGCGAATGAACAATTAGGCGGCCAGTCCGAACAGGACGCTATCTTTACAACCGAAAACGTCACGAGCGAACGTTTCTGACCTTATGAACAAGAGAGCTCTGGAGTCTCCCATACCTGTTTGAGAAGAAACACATAAAAATATTAGACTTAATGAGGTTTCTGTAAACTGAATGATATAGGTAAATTATTACAAAAAAAATGATTTTAGCGTAGACTTTTGCGGTTCCTCAATTCTAGTCTTTTCTTTTTAAAATATAAATGATAACTGTAGCAATAATGGTTTTACATTAATGTGACGACAACTAAATGATGACAAAAAATATTACTTTAGAATAAATTTTTAAAAAATGATTGATTTACAAAGTATTTCGCCATAGCAAAGCATTAAACCTCTATAAACTTTATTATTATTTTATTATTATTATTATTATTAATTATTATTATTATTATTACTTAAGAAAATTTGTTAGAGTAATCTCCCTTTGCACATTTTTGCCTTTTTCAGTTCCTAAAGAAGTTTGCAAGACTTTATAATGATAATTACTGCATTTACAATGTTAAAGTGTTACCATTTAATAATCTGTATATAAACATTCCAACTAAAAATAACCTTCGACTTTATATAAAATTATACTTAGTTGTTTTTATTTTTTGTTATTTATTAGCAAAAGCGTTTTACTTCTAAAGACCGTGCATTTAAAAAGAAAATCATCGAGACGTTTCCAGGTTTGTAATATAAACAAGATTTGGTTTTACTAATAATAATTGTATTCCTTGAATTGCAATTATATTTTTAAAACTGGATTAACCCCCTTACACCGAGATTGCCGTTTTCTCTTTAACTCTAAAACAAAAGAATTTTTAATCCATATGTTTTTGATTTTTTAAAGAATGCTTAATTTTATTATATGACGACAATTTTTTTTGTATTAATCAACATTACTTATTTATTTAGTTGCTTGAATTAACCACTCAGAGCATTTGTTAAAGAAATCTACTGATATGACGACAGAATTCATTCAGTCCCTTTTACCCTTCTTTTACCCATAACGGCTATCGTTGACAGATCTGTTCTTCGCCACGTGAGAGTTCCGTGGCGGCTGTGAGAGACTCCCAGTTTAACGCTACCTCTAAAATAAATACAATAAATTAATGTCAGAACTCAAACCATTAAAAGTTTATTGTTGTTGTTTGCTTGTTTCGCTTTAACTCGCTGTAGTATAATAAACAGAAACTGGAACTTCGTGCTCTTGTGTTAACTTGCTGTCTTTAAAGCCTGTCATTGAACCGTATTTGTACCCGACAACGTCGATAATAAGCTTCTTTTCCCACGCTCTTCTTTCAGTTTTTCGAAAGAAATTTTTATTATCAAAACAGTTATTAGCGAGATGTCCGAATGCGTTAACACCCAGTACCAGCTTAACCAAGTAAGTATTATATCTTCCCCATTTAATTATTCGTTACTCTTTTGTTTATTTATTTTCAATGCAGTGACAAACGATTTCTGTAATCGAGATTAAGTTTAACGCATTACTTCATGTCGATACTGGATATATCCAACGAAACAGTACTTCCTTACTTTTCGCTTTTATCAGGATTGCAAAGGGAAAAACTGAATATAACAAAGTTTTTAAGTGTTTTTACTGTCTAACGGCCACCTTTATAATTTCACATTCAGCGTGAAAAAGTAAATTTTGGAAATAGTTATAGATTAAAAGTTAACCGTCGAATATTTCCCAGGGTAGAATATTTTTTTTTAAAAAAAACCCAGCAACTTTTAAAGATTCACAGTGGTGTCGTGTTTCGAGTTTATATAAATTACAAATTCACTAGCACTTTCCGGCTAACTCTAGTTAGTAGATCAGAAACGCGGAGTTGTCTCCCCCTAATTAGATATCTGACGTTTCTTGGGTTTTTTTTTGCGAAAATACTGCATACCGAGTTACGCCAGGTAAGTAAACAAACCGGGAAACGTGGTGCAGAGAATAACTGCTAGAAGTGCTATTTTTCCCGGCGTAATATTTCAGGGTCTTAGTTTTTCGTCTCCCCCCCCTCAACCTTTCCTTTTCTGTTTCCTCTCTGTTTGATGAGTTCTGCTAAAAGGGGGGGCGACGGCCACTGCGAGAAACTTATCTCAGCGACAACGAGTACTCACTCCGTCCCACCCCCGGGACAGGAATGCGCGGCATTTCTCTCTTCGTTTTTTGACTGAGCTGCTGCTTGGAAATAGCGGACTGGGTCCCTTACTAAAGAAACGAAATGGCATCGAGGGACACCTGTCAAGTTTTTAAAACTCTCTTTGCTTCGAGTTTAAAGATCGAAAAATTAGGTGCATTCTGAGAGTAGCACTGATGAAGTTGGGCCGAGGGTGGATGGGGGGGGGGACTCTTTGGACTTTAATCACGAATGAGTTTTCTTTCTCAATGTCAGCCATGCAACTAAGTAAACTTGGAAAGAAGCGAAACTGCGAAAAATCCACTAGGACAGAAACAGACCGGCAAGAGTTATCGTTCGTTGTATAAATGAAAGTAAAAGCTCGCGTAAAGTTTCTAAGGTGTTTCACCGTCATTACTAAAACCGCTTCTTGCATCTTTCACTGGCCTGCTTATCTCAAATAGTCATTTCATTTTCTAATTTTCAGTTTTTTTTCTTGTTTGGTAAAAATTTTTTTTTCTGTTTGTGTCGCAATATCATTCAGAAAATAAACGAAGTACATCTCTCTCTCTCTCCTCTCTCATCTCTCTCCTCTCCCTCCTCTCTCTCTCTCTCTCTGTGGTGTGTTGTGGACGACTCATCACTCTCTCTCTGTGTACTGACATCATCATCTCATCATCACTCATCATCTGCTCTCTCTCTCTCTCTCTCTCCTCTCACTCTCTCCTCCTCTCTCTCTCTCTCTCTCTCTCTCTCTCTCCTCTCTCATCTCTCTCTCTCTCCTCATCTCTGTGTGTGTGTGTAACTGACATCATCATCGCTCTCTCGCGCTGTGTACTGACATCATCATCATCATCAATCATCATCTCATCAGATCATCTCTCTCTCGTCTCTCTCTCTCTCTCTCTCTCTCCCGCTCTCTCTTTTTCTCTCTCTCTCACTGTTTATTTTTAGATTTTTCCCTGGGTTTTTTTCCTCACCGCGTGTAATCCCGCAATTTGTATACATTTATTTTCCAGTTTCACCACGTTATTTAAGAACCATCCAGCAGCTGAGGCCAGCCATGCGGTAGACAACGCGTTGGCTTTGATGAGGTTCGTATTAACTGCACAGGTGACATAAGATTACGCGATGAATTTTTACGAGGTTTATTTACAATGGCATCCACGCGTATAGAAACTTCGCGATAAGTCATCGTGTTCTCGAAGGCCGCTCCCTTTTCCAACGGCTCACGCCATGAAATTTGTCCTGTGAGCGGTAAGAGTCTGTCTCCAGGTATCTCCGGATGTGACGTCACGAGCGGATGCGCCACCATGTTTAAGAGTTACAACATTCGGTCAGACTCAGGGCCGCTACTTTGCCGGTGATAAATTTTAAAATGAGAAAAGTGATTTTAAAAATTTCCGGTTTATTTGTGATTTTCTTTCGAATTAAAATCTAGACGGTGCAAACCGAGGGAAACAAAAAAAAATAAAAGTAAAATGCGGTTCAGTTTTAAATATATCAGAAAATGTTCATTAATTTATTTTTGTAAAATATGCGATTATCAATAAACTTAAAGAACAGATAAATGTCAATGAAACTGAAAGTAAAAAAGCACATCTCGTCTTTCCGTTATCGGTGATTCTTCGAGTGCAAATCAGCCTTAATAGGACCGCACCATTACCGTGTAATTCATCAGAGTTATCTAACCCTGCCACGACGCAATGACAAACTTCGTGATGAAGAGAACACGGAGGGTTTCACTTGAATTATTTGGCTGTAACCCCATTTTCCCAATTTTTCACAAAATTCTTTTCACTTTACCTTTTCTGTCTTTTTTTTTTTTTTTTTTTCCAGGGCCAACGTGAAGTGGATGGAAGACAATTATCTAGTAATCACCGATTGGCTACAGCAAAACGTACAGGCGGTTTAGCGATGTTTGCCAAAAACATCGTCCGAAGGGGAGATACTAATGACGTCTTACTATACAAGAAAGGATTGTACATTGGTTTTTAATTATCTTAATTAGTTAAAAAATTAAATAAATGTATCTCTCCAGACAATGTAGGATGTTAAGCTTTGTTAAGCTCTCCTCTTCTCTCTCTCTCTCTCTCTCTCATCTCTCTCTCTCTCTCTCTCTCTCTCTCTCTCTCTCTCTCTCTCTCTCTCTTTTAAAAAATAAAAGAATAATCATGATTTTATATCCAAATTCCATTACACATAAAATTTAGAGTTATTTTCTATATAATATCAGTGTTATTCTGTCCGTTGTGTAGCAGCTTTTTCTCTTGTCAATCGTTACTTCCGATGTTGTTGGTTATCCGTGATGTGGGACACTTGTGCTTCCGGTAAATGATAGTCACTTCTGATGCAGGAGTTACAAGTTGTAAAAATTCTGTTTGGGTTTGATAAATATACTTGACTTGTCTCTGAATACTTGGAATATTAAATACCCGAAAGGAACGAAAGTTTTTATTTTTTGACAAAACGTTATTGAGTCGAACAAACAGAAGGACAGTTACTTACAGCTCTTCCAGGGTTGGACACAAATTGAATTCGACAAAAATAAAAACAAAAGAGTAAATTTCCACATTTATACCGGGCAGTAAACAGTTTAGGCGCCGTCACTGGAAACTAGTGATCAGACACAACAACAAATGACGAGTAATTTATTTCCTGTTTTAGTCGGTTTTCTTGAGTGTAAAGAGCTAGTGTAAATTGGCTTTTCGGTACTTTAGGAATTCGGAGTCTGGAAGTAAGCCAAACACAAAACTGGTGTGTGTGTGTGTTGTGTCTGATTATTATCGGTTGCTCCAGGTCGGAACTGTCTTGAACATCCAGGCAGTGGAATAAAGAACACCTTCGGTCCTAACGAGAATTTTCCCTCTCCTTTTTCTTTTAGGTCTTCATTGTTCGAAACGCACTGGCCGCGGATTATTCTGAAAACTTTCATTATTTTTTTTTTCTAATTAGTTTACGTTTTCACCTAAATAAAATAAAATTTTAAAAAATTAATTTTTTCCTCTTAGTTCAGATTTATTTATCTATCCATTTATATATATATGAGGTTAAACACAAAAGAAACTTGCTACTGGTTGATACAACCGGGACACGCGCAAACTAGAATTTTAAGAAAAAATTGGTTCATTTAATTACCTGCTTAAAAATAAGAACTTGCTAAACTTTCAATAAAGTTATTCAGATAATCTTTGCGACAGTAAAAGTAATAACAAATTACTATCTTATTTTCTTTTTTATATTGTCGTTACGTCGTCTTCGTGTCTTCTACCTGATATTTACAATTTCAGGATTATCTCCCTTACTGTTTTTTATATTGTTATAATATTATTCTATTACCAGTTTATAAATGTTAGCAGTTTAAATTTAATTTAAGAAATTAATACTTTATATATTTATAAATAACGTTTCTACATATATATTATATATATACCATTGTCTGAAACCCCCAAAATTATTTGTTGTATTTTAATTACTAATAGCAAATCCTTAAAATTCGTGTTAGTATTGTTATAAATGTTAACGTTGGTCTCTTTTTCGTTATTGGTAACAAAACAATACACCGTTGCTTTTATATTTTTATTATTATTTATAAATAATTTCAACGAAGCTTCACGCCAAGTGGCAGGAAATTTTAGAATCTTAACTGAAATTTCAATAAATTCTGCTGAAAGGAAATTCAATAAATATCACCTAAGTGTAAAATATATAATTTAAAAAAAAATAATTCTTAGTGCTAGCATTTAATGTTTATTTATTAATATTTATTTATTATAGTCTATAATTATTTGTAAGTTTTTTTCTGATATTTGGCATACGTAAAAATATGTATTTTAATAATTATCTTTATATTAATATTCTGAAAAAACTTTTCCTTTAACATTGTATTTTATTCTGGTTGCTTTTTATTTTTCATTTCTGTATCAGTTAGTGAACATATATCTATCATACCAGACGTAATGAAAAGAATTAATAAATATTAATAAAGTATATTTGCTCCCCTGGCTTTTATATTTGTTTTTCAGTCCTAAAACAGACAAACGTAGGTAGAAAGAGAGGCAAACAATTACAATTTTTTAAAGTTTGGATTATAAGTTACCTCCCTTTAAAATACGTTAAAAATTGTTGTTGTTTTTTTTAATATTGAGTTGTGATTGAAAAGGGAATCCAATCAAGTGAGTAAATGCCGCGACCACTTGACTTTTGCTTTCATGTGTTTGTGAAAATCTACCCTGGCATCCTTGGGTAGCATCCGTTTGCGCAGGAAGGCGGTTGCTTTCTTGTCAGTTGGTCACCCTGATGATTACTCGTTGTTGATGTAGCTTCATTTCACGATGGCGGTCGATTTCACTGTTGAGAAACCTACAAGGAAACCTTTGATGTAGCTGTTGTTTGTGAACTCGTTCTTATCCGGTTTCCGTCGGTGTTTGAAAATAATAATAATAAATAAACGTTTATTTATTCATTTACTGCGCCATTGTTCTTTCTTTCTTCCTTTTCTCCGTGGACGGCAGAGGTCGTTACTGTCTGTCGGGTCTCTCGCTGCTGACAGTACCCCGGCCGCATCCGGTTTCGAAGGTCCGATCCCCCCCCCCCAACACGAGGTACAGAGTTCTCCAGCCCATGGTGAACAGCGCAGCGGCTACGATAAACCGCGGCGAAACAAACGGGTTTAATTCACTCCAAAACTAAGGAGAGTGTCCCCAATAACTTACTTGGTTTAAGTAGAATGTTAGTAAACGTAGTACCCTAGTATAATTAGTCCCCACAATAAAGAATCGCTTCCAGGTGGTCTAGCCCAGCAACTACTGACAGGCCCCGGTGACATTTTCCTTTTACAGAATACGAATCTTAATCTATTTATTTCAGCTATAAGTAAATAACACAAGAGATTATGACATTCGGTGTGGGAATGAAAACTGATATTATTCGGAATTAAAATGACGTTAGATTTATTTCTTATTAGCCAAATCGTGTGTTCGAAAGAGTGCGTGCTATGATAATTAGCAGGTGGGCAGCAAAGAATGGGTAATCCGTGTAAAATTAGCTTTCCAGTCATCTTTTATGATTCATTCACGGAACTCAATTCCTTTTCTAATTATAATATGTATTCAGTCAAAACGTCAGCTCGACAGAAGTTACGTAATACTATTGATAATATAACCCTGCGAATTACTGCGCGGATAAGGCTGAATAGCGTTTGTTAAGTAAAAGCTATTTATGGGACTCGTGGCGTGAATAGTTGGAACTTCCTGATACTTGTATTGACTTATACAGGTATTATTTATAGAGATACCGCGATCCTTCCTTACTTACCGTACGCTTTGACAAAAAGGCCAAACGTTGTTCTGCGGGTCTTTAGACGAAATACCTGGCGAACTACGGTTTACATTAACTGTCTGTTTCTCTGACAGGCACACGATTGCTCCGCTCGTGGGCAGCTAACAGGTGATCGATAACGGATCCGTAGAAACCGTTCGATGATCTATTATGATCAGTTTATTTTGACATTTACACAAGTGTTCTAGAAATTTGTCTCATGGCCAAAAGGTACTAAACATAAAGATGATGTATGATTGCGAGGCAGCTCACTGTTCCCTTACACGTTGATTTGCTTTCTAGTTTTTTCTTGCTTTCTTCTTCTGCGAAATAAAAGACGGCGGACCTCGTCACCGGTCGGCTCTTCTCGGGTAATCGAACCCCCACCGGGACACGCGCTCCGAATGAACAGGCGCTTTTCAGCGTGCGGCCCCTATGAAAACTCCCTGCGCTTAATTCGTTCGACGATTTAAAAAAAAAACAAAGAG
Organism: Nautilus pompilius; assembly: GCA_018389105.1. Classification (NCBI taxonomy): domain Eukaryota; kingdom Metazoa; phylum Mollusca; class Cephalopoda; order Nautilida; family Nautilidae; genus Nautilus; species Nautilus pompilius. The sequence continues at coordinate 398,436 of JACATO010000027.1, read as the reverse complement.
AGAGAAAGAAATTATTTGCCATAAATTTGACTTTGAGTAAAGAGCAAAATGCCATTAGGGGCCACGTAGCGTAAATTAATGTGTGCATAAAAGCTGACATGGACCTACATAATTTATCGCTGCGTCAACAAGAAGATAAAACTTATTAGTGTCAGGCCGTCGACATTTGGAGACAGACCGGCTGACGAGACGATCTGAAGTCGAGGTAGGCAGTGACGTTCACTTCTTTGCATCACTTTATTATTATTATTATTATTATTATTATATTATTATTATTATTATTATTATTATTATTATTATCTGAAGAAAAATGAACTATTGTGCGTATAGAGATTTTAGGCCATCAGGACCTTTGATCGCCATTTTACTATCGTTTAGTTAATTCGATAGAATTTCGATTTTTACTGCATTTGGCCAAGAACGGTTTCAGTTTTGGTGCCACCTCCCCGCGTGGCTGGTATTCCCATCTTCTTCACCGCTGCTCCATCACATCAATCATCCCGTGGACTCCGGCTTCTGCGTCCGCGTCTCCTAAGCACGTGATCTCTACGAGTGCTAAAAAGGAAAAAAATACAGGGTTTCTCCCGTATTTTCAACTTTTGCTCCTCTTCCTGAGTCTTAACAAAATTCCCCACACCGTTCAGCAGAAAACGTCCGCTGTCCTTTATAAATCACGCTGCGATGGGGTTGGCGGAAGATCCTGGAGGCCTCACTGGCCGCCCATTGTCTTGGTGATATTTTGGCTGCGATTCAAGTGTCCGCCGATCAGTCGATAGTGACTCAGTGAGTGTCCTGTAAATAACGCCGTACAGTCAGGGTTTCGAGATCTAGCCAGTTCGCTTATACCAGTCGCCAGGTGGCGTACGAACTCAAGGAGCTCATGTGCTAATCTAGAAGGTACACTCGGTTTCTCCACTCTCAAAGAAAGAAGACCTTTTTTCTTCAAACTATAAAGCTATAAATCATCTATTTTAAAAGAAAACAATGACTGTAGAGCAATGTTTCTTGCATTGTTTAAAAAAAGGGTTTACTTTCTTCACCACTCTTGATTGATTTTATTTTAAAACTATAAATAAAAAGAAAAGTTCTTGCTGCCATACTTGATAGCATTTCCATAAGCATGGTAGAAAAAAGAAGTACAAGGGAGATAATTCATCTAGTAAACTCTCTGTCCCCGAGAAACGACATTTTTGTTAGTAATTTTAAGCAGATGCCGATTTAAAATCCTTTAATCTTGAAACAGCTGTTCTTTATTACAATATAGACAAACAAACAAAAAGGGGGAATGCAGGAGAGTTTGTTTTTGTTTTTTTTTAAAATCAGAAGTCGGAATTTTCGCGGGCGTGGTTCTGAAAGACAACTTTGCGGTTGATTTATTATCTTCGTCGAGCAAAAGGTGAGATTCAGGGCTTGGAAGAAACCACCCAAAGAACAGGTGAATCACGGCTTTGAGAGACCAGAGAGAGGCTGGCTGCACTACGTCTCCGCGTTTAGAACCGGTGATAATTTATGGCGTTTGTCCTTAGTCTTCTCGAAACAAGAGGTGGATTCACAGCCTATCGTGAGACCGCGAGGGTGAGGTGTGAAGGCAGGTTGGATCTTCTCCGTGCAGGACGGTAGAGCGACATCTAAAAGGCGAGGTGGGATCGTTGATTGAGGAGGCAGCGTGACAGGCGTTTGGTGCAAACTGTTAACGGAGACAGATTCGTGTGGGGTATCTTTTAACACTCCGCAAATGTTAGCCATTTCAAAAGTAGTCTTCTTTCCCTATTTTTTTTTTAAATAAGCATCTTCAACGTGGTATAAGAGAAGGGCTGTTCATCGGCGTCCACGGTATCATTCCTGGCCTGCCACCAGTGAGTTCGAACTTTGTGACAAAACAACAGGACAGAATGTTATTTTACAGGTAATAGAAAGACCTAAGAGAGAGAGAGAGAGAGGAGAGAGAGAGAGATGAGTCGAGAGAGAGAGATGATGTACATATAGAGAGAGAGAGAGATGTCGGTACATAGAGAGAGAGAGGTCGGTACATAGAGAGAGAGATGACGTCGGTACAGAGAGAGATGATGTCAGTACATAGAGATGACGTCAGTACACAGAGAGATGATGTCGGTACATAGAGAGAAGAGAGATGATGTCGGTACATAGAGAGAGAGAGAGATGATGTCGGTACATAGAGAGAGAGATGACGTCGGTACACAGAGAGATGATGTCGGTACATAGAGAGAGAGATGACGTCGGTACATAGAGAGATGACGTCGGTACAGAGAGAGATGACGTCGGTACATAGAGAGAGAGATTCAAACGTGTAACTGGAGTCAATCGATTTATTATCGAACAAAGTGCGTGGTTCTGTGCAGCGCTTAGTCATGCATCATCACAGTTGTGCAAAATGGCGGCTTTTATGACGTTCGTAGATCCATCAGTCGTCTTTCGCTGTAAAATGCACATCCATAAATCAAAAACAAACGCTAAAAATATTCAATTCACCCTTAGGTGCCGTACATTTTATATTGCACTTTCAGGCTAAATTGTGGCTTTCAAGTTATCTGTCCAAATCGTTAAAAGTTGCAAACCTTCTAAGTGATTGCGCTTCCGAATCAGTGATGGATTTTTTTTTAATTGCCTACGCTACAGAGCCAGAGAAATCTTATGATTTCAATGATTTCTTTACTGGCTTCATGAAGTCTCTTCTTCCGCTGTGACGTCACATTCACGTGATCATAACGACTCGAACCGATGTGTTTTCTTCCTCGAAACCCGACTGTCCACAGTGTTTAATAGAAACAAGTTCCCGACAACACTTTTGCGCTTTCGGGGTGTATGCGAACGCTAACACTTATTTTTGTTGTTGTGTGTTGTTGTTTTTTTAAAGTTAAATCACGTGACTATCTCGTCAGGTAGTGCGGCTAGCAGGCCCCAGCGAGTAAGCTCATCCCGATCAGGCGAAAAGACCCGTCTGTCGGGCTGCCTGCACGCCTGCCTCGGGGCTAGGGGCGGATGCTCAGGTGAACCGTCTCTCCATTTAATAAAATGCTTCATAGAGGAAGGTCGGAATACTCAGCCCGTTGGCGTCAGCCGCCAGGGCGCGCCAGGCGTCGAGCGTAAACGATGGGATCCTCTCCCAAACATACGTTATGTTTTGTTTCCTTTTTTTTTTCGCTCGAAAGACAGGGAATTCAGGGGTCTTGTGACATCCCGGCATGCAACTAACTGACCTGTAGATTTGCGGGCTTAAAAAAGGGTTAAAAGAAACCAGATTCCTCCGTGCAGACCGATGCTCCCACTTTTAAGGGGTTTTAATTTGTGTATAGAAGACGGACAGATTTATTAAACCTGAGTGGCAGGAACTGAATTTTGTAATAAAGGAAGCGATAGAATTCGAAACTAAGTCATTAAGCATTTTAATTTCAATTCTATTAATCTTACCTGCTTTTTTGCTTCATTTAATCTAACAATATATTCTGAGACAAACCTAATTGATGGAATTCAATAACAATATTAACTTCATTGTAATTTATTGCAAATTCAGTTGTGTTTTCCTGGCATCCGAGGATTCCTTCCTTTATGTCGAACGTAAAACGCGCAAATACTTAATAAGTATACTTAACAAGATTAATTGTCATATCCTGGTGCGAGTCGTAGTAATACCCAGGCGGGTGTTATTGTGTGTTTACAAAAGCACTGATTGTTATATCTTAATTACAGGCCTTCAGCGTCATTATATATACTGCCTGCCATAACTGCGGATTTACCCATTAAAGTAAACATCAGGGATAATTTGAAAATAAATTATTATTTACATGTATGGGTTTTAAAAGTCATAATTTATTAGTATCTGCTAGTAACATGTAAAAAGAAAACATGTTTTATGTTAGAGATATTTAATAATGTGTTGATTTATGGAGAGGGATAAAATATCGAAATACATTTCTAGTCAGAAACGGAGTTTACCTAAAACACTGTTGTGTGTTAACAAAACAGTGAGTTTATCTCTTCCTCACTTTTAAATTAGTGAGGAAATGTTTAGGAAATGCAACGTCAGCATCATCTCGATGATAAAAACTAGTGGAAGTGACTAAAGATATATTAGATTTTTACGTGACTGCCGTATTAATCAACTGGTCGGTTTAGCTAAGTCATATACTAACCTATGTTGGTTATATCGCTCGAGAGAGAGCTGAGAGAGAGAGAGAGAGAGAGAGAGAGAGAGAGAGAGAGAGAGAGAGAGAGAGAGAGAGAGAGATTGAGAGTTGACGTCCAGTACCTGAGTAATGATGCTCGAGAGGTAGAGAGAGAGAGAGAGAGAGAGAGAGAGAGAGAGTTGACGTCAGTACACAGATAGAGAGATGCGGTAGAGAGAGAGAGAGAGAGAGAGAGAGAGAGATGAGAGAGAGAGAGAGAGAGAGAAGAGAGTAGAGAGAGAGTGACGTACGATACACAGATAGAGATGATGCCGGTAGAGAGAGAGAGAGAGTTGACGTCAGTACACAGATAGAGATGATGCCGGTACAGAGAGAGAGAGAGAGAGAGAGAGAGAGAGAGAGAGAGAGAGAGAGAGAGAGAGAGAGAGAGAGAGAGAGAGTTGACGTCAGTACACAGATAGAGATGATGCCGGTAGAGAGAGAGAGAGAGTTGACGTCAGTACACAGATAGAGATGATGCCGGTACAGAGAGAGAAAGAGAGAGAGAGAGATGTTGTCTGACATGGGTTTCTAGTTTACTGCGAATCTTATCCAAAGACTTAAAGTCACTGTGAGTTTCGCCATAATGGTATAAAATTACCAGGCCGTAACAGTGAAACAGGAAAAGTTTTCCACCACCCGAAACAATTAACTTTTTTGTTGTAGTCTTTGCCCACAAAATCATGGGCAGCTCGAAGCTGCTGATAAAACTTGTGTTTAGCAGCGACAATATCAGCTGATTTAAAGTGAACCTGAAAAACACAAACGGTTTTCTTTCCGCTCTCTCTTCCTCCCTGCTGTCTGGGGTTTTGTAATGGAATCCTGGCCTCTCGTTTTAAGTAAACGAAGCCAGGTCGACAGAACCACGAAGGACTTAACCTGAGACCGCTCTGAAGCATCCACACAGTCAAAAACGCCGGTCATGCTAACATCCTGACGTCCAATTTAGCAAAATATTAAAAAGAAAACAACAAATAATCCAGCCGACGAACCACGCACCCTGAAGCCGATGAAAATAAAAGTGTATCTCAAAGTTATTAAGCACTTGTATTATTTATATATCTTGTTGCGCTGTATATGAACGGGATCCAGATACCGGGTCAGCATAATGAATTACTAATTACTTTAGAATAGAATCAGGCGGATAGTTTTGTTTTTTGACTAAGTTGATCTTTTATTAAAAGCTTATCTTTGCTACTTATGTCTTTGTTTTTATATGCCGGCGATAAGGAATATAAATAAATTTCTGCTTGATTATAAATGGTACCTTGTTGAGGAAAAACTTCTCTTCTGTCTTCAAGTGAAAGCCTATTGTGCCGAGATAGTAGGGTGTAATGTTAATTAGTAATTCACGAATAATAAATAATACGTGACGACCGACCCAGCCTGTTACAACCAGTCTGACGTAACTCCAGACAAGCCGTGTCTCACTGCAATGGTAGACATCTCGTGCCATGGCATCGGGTTGGCAAGTGCCTGTGACGTCACGGAATATGTCATGAACTCTCCGACGTGTGTCGCTACGTCTTGACACGCTGCTTGGTCACAAACCAATGCCGTCGATTTCTGTTACGTCAGGAGACCGTGTCTCCAACTATCTGTGACGTCATGACTTTGTGTCATAAATTCAGTGAAACACGCGAAGGCAAGTTGCTCGATGAGGAGACGCCAATAACATCATAAACCCAAACTATGCGTTTGAAACACACTCTAGACACGTGTTATGATTGAAAGAGTCTAAATTAGAAAAGCCATCAACCTTGATAATTTGATTTTTTTTGTTAAAGTAAACTACTAACCCTCACCACCTTAATGCCGCCATTACATATATTCTTTCTCTCCCCTCCCCAAACTATATCTACGCGACTAGAGCGAAGTAAACTCCGCTTTTGCTATACGTCTCGGTAGATGTTTTGGTTCACCGGTGCCAACTTGGACGTCCACCGACTGCCGGTTTAGGGTGGAAACGCTTTCGGTCACAGTACTGCAGAAGACAGACAGATCTCTGAGCTGTGAGCTTAACTCGCCAGACCAGAGGAATTATCGTGGAAAATTTCCGTACGGCAGAAGCGATCGACGTCATCAGAAAAATGAAGAGGGGAGAGATAATGACGCAGCCGTCGCGCCAGAACAGTGGAGTTCTGAGATCGAAATCATTAGTTGGACGCCGCTGAGGCAGTGCTTTTACAAAATTGATTGAAATAGATAGCAAATGGTTTTACTTTCGGAAACAATGGTTTTTATGTAATTAAAATTGTTGTTGACGTTGGTCTTTGTTGGAAGGCAGGCCGGTCGAGGACACGTGCTCGCGAGCATTATTTACTACACGAAGTAAAATCTGGTTTGTGTTTGTTTCTCTTTGACATCAGACATCATCGTTGTTGCTGTTGTTTTTGTTTTTTGTTTCTCTTCTGCGAAAACTTAACTTCATACATACAGCTAAACCTCCGGGCAATTCGGTTTCCTCCTCCCACGTCCAGAAATAGAGAGCTCTCGTATTGGAGTAGACACACCTCTCCCAGTCTCGATTAGATCACCACGGGAAGAGGACTTCACCCTGAGATGGGAGAGGAGCGCTGCTGCTAAATCAGAATAAATTCTAAGGTCAGGAAATTAAGAATATTAGTATCCCACCCACCCCACCCCCAGGAAAAGGTTTGCGGAACTAAAATGAAAAAAAAAAAAAGCAAATAAAAAAAAAAAACTTGTTAGAGAAGGAAAAAAAGTCTTTTGATCAATTCACACGTTTAGTCTAATTATTCCAACGAGACAGGGCGCCATTGTGGCTAATACAATAACAACAAAAGATTATTGATACGACTTTCAAATGAATCCACACTATCTCCATCGACCTCAACGGTCGTTCCTTTTATTCATTTAGAAATTATATTGTTTGCATTTTTTGCTCGATATAGTGTCGTTACTGAAATTTAGTCAGTTTATAATTATGACCGTTAGTGTCGTTGTCGCCAACCGAGAGAATTTGTTACATTCCGCGCGTTAAAAGCCTGTAGTAGATGGAAATCGTCCAGATCTAAAATCTCAGAGCGACACGATAAGTCTGATGTTTCGGCTTTATCAGGACCCAACCCGACTCAGGCGTCTGGATCAAGCGGACATCGCCCTTCCACTGTGAACTTCTGAAAATATTCTTCTTATTCGAACTCTTCAGTGAAATACCACTGTTCACCAACTTGTTACGGTTATGCAAATACACTATTAATAATAAATCCGCCAATCCTTGTTAGGTAAAGCTAGATGTTATTAAAGGGCCCCTACACTTCACATCTGTAGAATATGCTACTACTAATTATCGTTCGCGGTCACTGCTATGATTTCTAATAACAATTTTTTTTCAAATGCACAAAACAAAAATTGACTGAATATTCACAAACCGATACCTGAGAACGAACATTTTATGTTTCTAATCTTTTTTTAGAGTGAGATTTTAAAAAGTAATTAACACAACAAATCTACATTTTAAAAATATTATTTTCTTTATTTTTCTTCTAGAGGAATGGTTTTTTGCCTTCCTGTAACCACTAAACTGAACTCGATAGTGAAGTCATAACCACACTATGCACAACTACGATGATGTAATTGATGCTTTTTGTGGTCTTCTTGACTGGAGAGCCAGGGCGAATCCATACGTGTTTCAAATATATCTAAAGTTTACATTCAATTGGCTTTTCTTAAAATTAATGTTATCAATAAGTTAATATCTCTCCCCCTCTCCATCTCACTCCCTCTCTCTCTCTATCTCTCTCTCTCACACACACACACACACAAAATGAAATTTTCTTAACTTTGAAGGAAATTAAATCTGTACACATACATGCACAGGCTTAAATATTCCGGCCCTATACACAGCGAGTCCGCGAACATACTGCGGGTATTGAAATTATTCACGTGCTTATATGTAGGAAAGCATATGCGTGGTAGCGTTCCAAATATATTCAGGCATTTGAGGAAATTGAGTAATCTTGATTGATGGCAATATTATCAGCTGGAGACCAGCCCAGCCCTGCAGTACAGATTAATTTAGGATAAGAGGATTGGCTGTGTTTTTATTAGCGGTGGTATCCGATGTCGAGGTGAAGGTCTCACGCGGGCTGCGGTCTAACTCCCGCGAGACGGCTAAGTACCTAAAAACTGCTTCCATCGCGCTCTGAAATTAGTCTTGTCCCGTCGCCTTTAAAGGTTGCGCTGCTAACAGTAGACGCGGACAAAACGTATCGTGTTTTAAGTTACCCACGATGCCAAGCACAACTGGCAGAACTGTTTGTTTTCTTGGAGCTGTTTTGCTGGCACTAATCCCCTAATTATCACACACGCAACTGCTGTTACTGAGACTTAACTGAAGCCAGCGTTGCCTAATCGAGTTGGATCTTGCCTACGTCAGTTCCCTGTAATTCGCCGAGTTTGTATTACGGGGAGGGACCCGGGCTGATAACTAACTAACTGCTGGTAAGGAAGAGCGAGAATCGCCCGCCATGGATGGAGCTTTCACCAGATAAGATTGATGAAGCAGAAAACGTTGGGCGTTACGTCCTCAGCTATGAATTATGGGGTTGGCGTCGTAAACTCTTATGACCTGTACACGGGTGTTTAAATAAAGTAAAGATCAACCTGAGTTTTGGATTAATCACTTTTTATGTAAGCAAAATGTATCTAACATCCATACTTTCTTCTAAAAGTACTTGGTATTTTTTTTTTTTTTTTAAAGAGAGATTACCAGGAAAGATCAAACGACGGTTTGGGGCGTGGCAGCGATCACGTGATCTTCCATATCTCAGTTAGGAAAGTGGTCTTCTGCAACAGCGATCTGTCATTCGGCCGCCTACGTCTCGGAAAGACTTACTTTCGTATTTATCGTCCGGCTTTCTGGATACTTCGATGGCGCGGAAAGAACACGCCGATCGAAGCACATTTGCTGGTAGCAACTTCCGGCGATTAGCCGCCTCTTCCTTCCGGTACAAGGTGAAACATTTAACAGCCCCGATGCGGTTTACCTTGCTTGTATTTCGGCAGCCAAAGCGCTCAACTTTCCCGATCATGGATGTAGCGAGAAATCGGCGCTGCCAGAACTACCTTGAGGTAAATGTCAGCCCCTAAACCAATCCAGACCCCTTGTGAACTGCTGCTGGCCGGACGGGAATCTCGCGGGTCAATTTCGGAGGAACCGACAACTCGCTGAGCGTCCAAAATTTTTTGACGACAAGAAAGTCTCTCGCTCGCAAACTTAACAGAAACTTACCCCTATTTGTCGAGTTGTTTGACTGCCGTGTAAAGGGACATGGACCCCGCAGACAGACGAGAGTTAACGCTAGCACAGGCGCGTCCAGCACCCGGCTGCCCCGCGGGGCACCTGCCGAAAGAAAACCCGGCGTTTATCCGCTCCTTTTCTTTGCTAATTAAAACCAGGCCTGTAAATAATGGAGATTATCCATCTAATCGCCTTTTCTCCCGACGTGGCGCTCACCCACATTTTTGATTACTCCCCGGCAAGGCTCCCTTTCTTCACCACTATAGAGAGCGTTCCCATGAATGGTTTAGAGCTGAAGCCCCAATAAACAAATGTCTAATGAACTCTGTTCTGCGCGTCGATGATCGTCATTTCAGAGATATCGCCCACGCCAGAAACGTCACGAGCGCCAGAGGGTGGCGCGCCCTTCCTGGCTTTGTGGGGCGCCATGTGACTGGGGATCGCCTCGCGCGATGGAGCGGTTCAGCTGGCCCAGACCCGCGGCTGACCAACTGACAACCCGGCTCGTGCGTGCACCAGAGGTTAATCCAGCAAAAGAAGAAAATGGCGCTATATGGCCGGGTCCAGTGCTTTTGTGGCGGAAGCCTTTGTTTTACGAGAGACAGAGGCGCACAGGATGGGCCGGAACAGAAGCCCCGGAATCTACATTAAGGAGTCCGGAGAGAGCGGGGGGGGATTGAGTTCCCGCGATGGTTGTCGCGTGGTTAGGGCTCTCCTGCAGGGTTGTGACGCCCTGCCCCCTACCAAGAACGGACTAGTGTAGGTTTTTCTCGCCGAACTTTTCACCCTGGTTAACCTGACTACTGGCCCCTTCTTTAGAAGAAAGTTCAAATTCCATTCTAGGCCGGGTTTTATGGAGATACAACCCCTCCCCTTCCCATGCCCTCCCAGGATTTACCAAAGATCTCCATCCTTTCCGGCCGTTTTAATCTACCTTAACCGAAAGCGATCCGCGGAACCCCGCCATTAATCACCGCTGGCAGGGTTAGGGTTAGGGTTAGGGTAGACATGCACCCAACTTGTTTGCAGATCCTTGTGTGTGCGCACAGAGAGTCGGGTCTTCCGCTATCCACTTGCCCCGTTTGTATTTGGCTGATGGCGTTTTGTGTGTTGAACCCCCCTTCCGTTGACTTCCCGCCACTGGCAAACAAATGCATATAGAGGTTTATATTTGCTTGGAAAATACCATAATTGTCCTAGTGAGGATCTGGCTCGAAGGAAGCCAACTCGCTTGGCGTTTAGCAGCCTGGGCTTAGCCTACTAACCTAAGCCACGGGTAAATGTGTGTACAGACCGGAAAAGCCGGCTCGAACTGCATAGCCGCTGTGAGCCAACACTTCGGTGTCTAGTGCAAACAGAGATAGCAAAACTCTCCCCCTCCACTGCCTCTAAGGAACCGTAGCAGGTAAAGTGGATGAAGAAAGAAACCCCTCGTCAAAGAAATACTGCGACCTGACCATTTATCTATTAAAGAGTAGGAGGTTCTGACGCAGTGAAAACCATGTGACGTCCGTCGACCTGCTCCTTGTAGGAAAACGTTTGTCCACAAAGTCCCCTTTGTTTTTTTTTTGTTTTTTTTTTAAAGGGAATCTTCAACCTAAACCGAATGTATCTTCCCCCAAAAGGAAAATAAAAGTCCTTAACTTCTTGTGTTTTCACACATGGTTTTGTTAGTTTTGAACTTTAACCCTTTAACGGAATACACTATTCTTTAATCAGATTTGCTTTCGTTTTCCCCCATTGTTTGGAAAAGCATTCGCTATTTTTGGTACACACTTTACAAAGAGGACGATAAATCAAAAGTAGGCAATGTATCGACGATGGTGATGGAGGTCGGTGGAGACCAGAACGTCCGGTATAAACAGTTCTTTTCGTCTTGACATCTTCTTTGTACAGGTTGATTTGAAACACTTTTCTGTTTTCCAGTTTGTATTCAATAATTATGCAAATAAGCTGAGCGGGCAGAGGTCGGTCACTACTTATAGTAGTGGGAATGGGTTAGACAAATCACAATAAGCGTGAAAATACTAATTACTTAACCTGTATTTCGTAAGTAAATAGAAACAGGTAAAAAATCTACTGTTTGCTAGAAGTAAGGAAATGGTTTTAGATCAGACATAGGAATGATGTTAAAATTTGGTGTGGCACTTTATAGTTGAAGACGGGACTTCAACTCTTGTCTCAATACTTTCCGCAAGATTTTTATTAGCTACGAATGAATTATACATTACTATTAGCTGGAAACCTGTCATATAATCGTTGATTAGTTGATGATGTAGCGAACATAATCGGTTTTTAACGGCTATCAACAACCATGAACCAAGTGGTGCTCAGTAACTGCAAAATAGATTACGTACGGCATATGAAAAGCAATTGCGTCCCCTGAAGAGATCGCTCTTTTACCAAAGAAATCATAGACAACTTTGTGTGTCATAGTTCTACGTGCTTCAGTCTAGTCTCCAGTTGTACATCAGGGTCGTGTGAGGCTTCCTGCTCTATAACGAGGCCACTAGTTTTTTCACTCTTACTTTAAAAAGCTCTCAAACGAAAAACTGTTGTCAGAAAACTTATTTAATCATATGGTTTGTTATCAAGATATTTAGCACTGACACCAAATCATAGATAACGGTAATATATGTCGAAACTGTGTGGACGTTAATAGTCGTTTGGATAATATTTCCGACTACTTTTCGGTCTGCTGATGATTGCTTTTGTATAACTGCTGACGGAAGAGACGACTAAGAAGAAGTGGTATCGATAGATCGATGTATTAATATGCGGAGCAGCGGGGTGGAGGAGGGTCGTCCAGAGGTAGAAGGCGTATTTCTATCGGGACCGCCTGCTCGGCTTCGTGTACCTTCCTCGTATGGTCTCCTCTCGCTCGCCGACCGTGAGAGATTCCTCTCAGGTCTAAAAATGAGAAGTTCTCGTGTGTGTGGTGTGTGTGTGTGTGTGTGTGTGTGTGTGTGTGTGTGTGCTTCAAGTGGGAGTTCTGTCGGTGACTCGGGACTGAGTTGTACCTCGACCATCGCCCAAGGGCTTCCGACCGTAGCCGGATTAACTTGTTCAGTCAGCAACACTGATGTCCCGCATCTTCCTCTCCTGCCCCACCTCTGAGAGATGTTTTCAATCTTACGCCCGCCTATTTTAGTCCTTTGGTCTCGTACGCCGAAAAGTCCGTCTGTCGCACTGCGAATTATTCTTACCCGAAAACATCTCTGAAGTTTACACGGCAGGGATCTTACTAAGCGATTTGCAGTTTGTTTCAAGACTTCTCTTTTTTTTAAAAATAAAAAAAAAAAAACGAAACAATTATAATCCTATTCACTGCCGAATCGCGACGATCTTCACTTTGTTGCGTAACAAGAGCTATTCTACCTTCCCCAACCAGGCTTAACAGACCATCACTTTTACGAGACAGCCGAGAGCCTAACACGGCAGCGAAGAGATAGATCGTCCGACTTTTATCTCTCTTGCAGCCCCATTCATTTCTGTGACAGGTGAGCCGAGCCCACCCGCTGCGCTCGTGACGACTTCTTGTTTGAGATCATTGTTCTCGTTTGCACGTGACACCGACCGCCCGCCTGACTTATTGCCAGCTGAAAGACAGCGGAAAGGTTTTCCAGGTAAACAATCGTGCGTTGTTTGGCCCCCCCCCCTCCAGCGCAGGTGATCGAACCGGCCGATGCTTCTTTCCTTATTTTCTGACAACGCGCAAGCAATTCTTCGAATAGACACCGGTTCGAGCCACCTTCTGTCAGGTAACCAAGATGTATAGTCAAACAGCAGGGCGTCACGGAAATGCATTCGCTTTTCCCTTCCTGAAAGGCTTACATGATATCAACAACGTTAGAACCGCGGCCGTTGGCGTTCTAATGATTACGTACGAGACCCCTTCCCCAAGAAAAGCTATTTCTGTCCACTTGGAAATGTGAACGTCTCCGGTGACCATACATACAGGAGATGCGGCCGCACTATTTGAGATGGCACTTCCCCCTGGTTTATATTTAGTTTCTGCTGATTCCCCAGGAAAGGAAGTGAGATCGGGTTGAGAGAGTGCTGAAGGGAAATATTACCGTGCAATTATTACGTCCAGAACGAGGTGGTGACTAATAGTCTAGTAATCCAAACAGATAGTTGAACCGTGGACATGTAGATTAAGATATTTAATGCTGAATTTTGTTTTGGCAAAGTCTTGCATCCAGACACATTAGGGGAAAAGATTATCGATACACGAACCCAAAGAATTAACTCTCTTTCGACTTGTTATGTAGAGTCATCAGCTTGAAAACAAACGCAGTTTGCAGACACGGAACAAGATGTCTGAAATAAAAACGGTGCTAGCATCAGCACGAAAAGCTAGTTAGATGCCGCCGCTGATGTGTCAAGACTATAAGGTATAGATCAAAGTGGCTAGGAGCTTACAAGCTGTATGGAGCTATCCTCTGCCCAGAAACTGAGCAGCTAGGACTGTTTTTAAATTATTTGTTTAAAGATCTAGCTTCAGCCAGCGACACGAGTAAAGTTGAAGAACATTATATGAAATGCCACGAAGACGATTATCAGGAGTCGCCGAGACCATACTGAGTGTTAGTTATTTTCTCTTGTGCCACATGACAGGAGCTGTAACGATTACTGTTCATAGAAATAACTGCTATTCAGTTATTATTTTTAATGCTTAGCAAAGCATCCCATTGTCTTAAACCATTAAAGAAATTTCTTCTAATACAGTTCCGAAGATAAAACATTTCCGCTCGAAATAATTTATGCCCAGGCGATGTGGCTCAGTGGTGAGTGTGTTGGCTTCAGGACCTAAGGGTCCTGGGTTCAATTCCCACTGCTGGCACATCGTTGTGACTCTTGAGCGAGGTACTTTACTGGCATTGCTCCACTTGATGCTGGGGAGTGGCCTGTGCAGGCGCTCAGACAGAGGAACCAAGAGCAGGGGACGCTCTATAGCCATGACAGAGGCGAGTCTCCTATGACAAGGAAAAGTCAGAAGAATAAACCACTGCTGAAGACGGATGCACTGGGCCAGAGAGTGCATAACGACGGTGCAATGCATCCAACTCTTATGAGATGAGTGATCGAAGAAGAAGGAATAATTTATCTACTGATGAGCGTTCAAAATGTCTCGATGACGTATGACTGGCGTAATAAAGCTTTTTGCTACAACAAGGGGTAGTAACATTAATGAGCTGATCAAACCCGGCTGGTGACGACGACCCCTCAGCATTCCTGCTGCTGATGTTCGGATTTTCGCGAAATGGCGAAACTTCTTTCGTGTTTAATTTAGTCGCAGCCGGTGCCCGCGACCCACCAGGCCTCAGCGCGCAGGATTTCCAAACGAAACCCCAGGTGGCGCGCAGACAGAGATGAAACTGCGCATGTCCTTTACGCTGTATGTCTCGCTGAACAAGTCAGAGAAACTACAGGAAGTCGGCAAAGTCTCCTTTTACTGCCGGCTGCCTGTACGAGTTCTCTTCCCCTTGTTAGCCTTTGCTTTCGCTCTGGTTTTTAAGGCTGAATAAAACGGGCAAAAACCTGAGCGGCCTCTACGAAGAGTCATTAATACCTAAGGTGTTTTGCCTGTTTTCTGCGGTTCCTCCCTCCACTTCTTTCTCCTTCGCTATACCCCCCCCCAACCCGGCCGCCGTTGCCGCCCCCCCCTATCATCAGTAGTTTCATCTAGCTGTCAGCTAGAACTGATTCGGCTTTACTGGCTTTAATCTTGATTCGGGTAGATTTTACACTCTCATGTTTCTAGTGTCGTGGGTGAAAAGTCTGGCTGAAAACAATCAATTTAAATAGCTGGAATGTAGTGCATGCTCTTTGTGTCTGTGCCTTTGTATGTTGGAGTGGAGGGAATGTACAGCTAGTCAACGTGCCCTGAATACGTTCCTTACCTGGTCTTCAGCAATCCGACCCGAGTGTGTGTGTGTGGGTGGGGGGGGGGGGGTGCGTAGCCACGAGTTCTGAACGGGGCATTGACTGGTCGCGCGACAAACGTCCTGAATGGGATCAACGCTAAGAAACCCGCTAAATCTCTCTGCATACGCGAAGGTCTGTGCCGCTGTTATCGTGGTCCACTAGATTCTGGGCCAGCAAATTTGTGGGCGGCTATTCAGCAACGAATGTGTGACGAACGAAGACTGTGGTGACGTCATTAGAGGACATCGTGAAAGCGCTGCTCCGTGGACGTGTCCAGTTACAGGAGTTGTGGGCCCTGGAAACACGATGCCTGTGGAGAACCAAACCGACACTGATGAAAGAACAGATAGCGGATCACCGGCCGGGACACGGCTGCTTTACCTCGACTATAAGCTACGCGCACTCACTGCATTTTTCGATAGCAGGCTTCCAACCCAGCCTCCAAATTTCGTTTGGCGTAATTTGCTAAAAATAAATCATTTGAATTTTTTTTCTCCAAAGGCATACAGAAAATTACTCCAGTCTTAAAATTTTGTTAGAGCATCAACGCCTTGCCCGGGTCTGGTTCGAACATGTAAATCCCGGAATCGCAAGATGAATTTGCGAAATACATTCGTGGAAAATCTATTGAGAGTCTTTTTCCTTTTATGTAACCAGTGAAAGATTTGAGAATAACGTAGGTCTCGCGAACAACGAGCGTCTAGGTCTTCTTCCGTTATGCACCAGTCTCCTTTCCCTAATATTGTTTGCTGCAGCGGCTGACTTTAGCAAGTGTCCTTACATCAAGGAATGTGTTAGCAAGATTTAATACTGGCAACGAGTTGTAGGGGGCGTAAGGATCAGCTATCATCAAGGAATGTGTTAGCAAGATTTAATACTGGCAACGAGTTGTAGGGGGCGTAAGGATCAGCTATCCAAGGAATGAGTTAGCAAGATTTAATACTGGCAACGAGTTGTAGGGGGCGTAAGGATCAGCTATCATCAAGGAATGTGTTAGCAAGATTTAATACTGGCAACGAGTTGTAGGGGGCGTAAGGATCAGCTATCATCAAGGAATGTGTTAGCAAGATTTAATACTGGCAACGAGTTGTAGGGGGCGTAAGGATCAGCTATCATCAAGGAATGTGTTAGCAAGATTTAATACTGGCAACGAGTTGTAGGGGCGTAAGGATCAGCTATCATCAAGGAATGTGTTAGCAAGATTTAATACTGGCAACGAGTTGTAGGGGGCGTAAGGATCAGCTATGGTCGTCATAAGCCAACTGGTTTCCGTTCGAGTGCAGTTCGCGTTTCTTCTCAATGTCGACTCCACGTAACTGACTTTAGGCAAAATGGTTTCCCGTTGCGCGTGGTTTCTCTAATGTCTACGTCACAACACGTGACCTTAAAGATTACAGGAATCACTGACGACTGCGTATTTAAAAAAAAAAAGAAAATTTCTTCTCACAGCTGCGGAAACCCTGAATATCTTTAGTGAAACACGCGACCAGCTTCCCCCTTGGTTTTGATCCCGGCGAGGATGCAGAGGGCCGCGAGGTTTGCGCGAAAAGGGTGGGGAAGACGAACCCAAAGAAAAAGTGACGCTGCCTGTCTGGCTGTAGGTGGTTAATGTAATCTCCCGAGGCCGTCTTGGTCAACGTGGAACACGGGATCCCTGCCTGTCTAGGTTTGCCCTCCTTCGCGTGGATCCATCGGGCCGTGAGACGGAATAGAAGAGCCCCGCTAGGTGGGAGTACCTGTCACGGCGAACAGGAGGGGAGCGGGAAGCTGTTAGCTTTCCTGGTAAAAACAACAACAAAAAAACCCCGCCGGGATGGCTTCTTTAGAAGGTCGTCACGCACACATACCTTCTTTTTTTAAAGTTTAAAAATTTGCTGATCCCTTCTGACGACACCTTTCTGAGAAGGACGATTCACCCCCAAGCGTTACCTGTTTTCTTCATAAACACTCCCTCCCTGTAAATTCCAGGTCAAGTTAAATGGCGACGAAAAAGTTATTTCAGGTAAGCCGCGCGCTTGTGTGTGTGTGGTGTGTGTGTGTGTGTGGTACCTGTTTTTGGCGTCTTGTCGTTCTTCAAACGATTGTAACGAAGAGCCGAGCTGTCAGAGAACATTTCGAGAAGTTAGCTGCCTCCCGTTTAACTCTCGGGACGCTCTCACCTCCATTATGTATTTCGAAGATTGTATACTCGAAGTGTGTATTTTTTTTAAATGCCTACTAAGTAGGAACTCATATGGCCAAGAAACCGTAGCCTTTTAAAAGCCGAATGAAGTCAATGTAAAGAGTGAGTTTTGTTATAGGATATCATTTATCTAACTCACGCGGATCTACGGGCAAAGGGTTAAATGCACGGCTTAGAAATGTGAAGATTTACTTCAGTCGGCGAGCGATACGGAGGGTGAGGCTAGAGAAAACCCCGGAAACTACGTATGGCATTCTGCTTACGATTAACAAAATCTGCGGATGTCGCTACCAGAAACTTTCTAGTTTTGTCAATTAATAATAAAGAAGACGATGCAGAAATAGCCATAGTGAGAATATCAAAAGATTTTATATCTCTTTAAAAGATGCCACAGATCTACTTCTTTGTAGAAGTGTGAATAAGTATGGGGGGAAAAGATTGGAAGTTATAGCGAATCGAATTCTGAGTCGCCAATGAACGAAAAGTTGAGTCAAACCCGAATCCAACTGGAATTAAGCTAAACAAAAACCGTCTCGTCGTTCTACTTCGGCAGCCGGCCACGTGAGTTTTCCTCTCACATCTAAAAATAGCGAGTTCTCATAAGGATTTTCCCAACCGAAGGCGACAGTATCAGACGCGGATTAACGCTCTCTAGCGGGTAGCCTCGGCACTACGTTAACTCGCAGAAGTAGTCTCCCGTAAAGACTGGTGAACGAAAAGGAAAGAGATCGGACTTACATAATTCCAAATGTTGAAGATATAACTGTATTCGTAAACTATACATTAGTAAACCGATTACTGTGGCAATCGACCTGCTGTTTCCGCGGATAGTCGGCCTTCCCAGAACATAATTTTATCTTTTGAAATATATATATTTTTTTCGGAATCGTGTTCTGGATACTTGAAATGTTTAGACTTGTCGAGGTGATAATAACCCCTCTGTTCATTCACCATGTCAATTAGCAACTTCAAAAGAGAAGAGAAACACCGCTAACAGAACAGATGCCTGACTGTCTTCGTACGTGTGTTGTCCTATTTGATCACGACGATACTCACATGTGTAAGTCTGGCAATGAAGTCCGTAGCTGTCTCAGTTTTTTTTGAAAAAAGATAAGCAACTAAATCGACCAGCTGAACTCATGAGACTTTCTCATTAGATTCAATAATCTTAGAAAGTTTGAAATTTTTTTGGGAGGTGGGGGGTCTAGTTAAAAGGAAATCTTAAAATATTTTTAAAGATAATTGGCAAGCCATTTTCTTAGCTTACAGTTGTATTGTTTTTAAAGTTTACAAGCGACAACCGCACGAACACCGGTGGCGTCAAGAAATTTTCGATAATTAAAGACAAATGGCATACGATTTCATTTACACCGTTATTAACCCTCCTAATATCTATTTGTTTTTTAAAGGTTTTGGCCCATCACGACGTTTGTATCAGCGCCAAACATGTTGTCCAAGTAGTTTATTCTTTGTTATGTGTCTTCGACCCTAGGCTTGAAAAAATCGAAAAATATCCCAAATTAAAATAAATAAATGAATAAAATTAATTTTGACTTTTACACTTGGTAGGAAACTAGTATCGGGTCAAATAGATCGGAGACAACAAGTAATTTAGTACCGATCCTGTGATTTGCCAGTACTTCCACAACAGATAACTATTTATTAACTCTTTTCGTGGTGATACGTCAGAGACCGGCATCTCGTGTTTTCGAACTTTTTAAAGCTTCAGTAAATTTTTTCTTATGTAAATTTGAAAATTCGCGATTATTCAGTTCCTCGTCGGACACAAATTGTGGATTTAACATATAATGCCCTGTAACTGTCCATTGTGGTGTTTATTTAATCTGTGTGCGAATTGATTTAGAGCAAAACCCGTTTCGAAACGTGTGTCGTCATCAAAGACAGAGACGTTGCTATAGTGATAGGTAACTCCTGTGAACGAAGTAGCTGTGCAGATGACTGCCAAAATGAAAATATTATGCTTTCTCTTCTTTCTTAGGTTGTCTTTCCTTTACCTTCACCGTTTGTAACACTTTTACATATTTATGTATTTAGCTATTTATTCTAAACCTGGTGGTGGGGGAGAAACTCGAGCTCTTAGAGCGCCATGGCGAAGCAACTTTAAGAAGTTCCGATTTCGTCCGACTCATCGTGACGTGTGTGTGCCCTGCTGGAGAGCTCCTGTCCTCGCCTCGTCACAGCGAATTCCTCCTGCTGTCACACATTGTCGTAACAAAAGTCTAGCTCTAATATTTTGGTAACACACTTTTAATAATAATAATAATAATGGAAATTTACAATACGACCACAACAGCTGTTATCGCCGGAGATTCGCTCTACCTGTCACGAGAGTGAATGACAACCTATCGGCCTTTTATTCCTGATTCTCGAGATAGCGTCAAACAGGGGGAAGATGACATATAAATAGTTAACGTTAATCTCGAAGGTATTTTAAAGGTGGGTGGGGAAAAAACGACGTATCTTAAGTAACAGTCAAAGGATGGTGCTAACCGCTGTCAGACAGTACCAGGGTTACTACTCTCTAGGCGATAACTCGAGAAACAGGAGGCGTGTTTACACTAAGAACTCACAATTAGAGCCTGAGGTATAGCATGTATCGGGGAGAGGCTCTCCTTCCCTAATGTATTAATGTTAATGACGTGTCCACCCATATTTATTCAGAGAAAAATTTAGGCTATCAAGAGGACGATACTTGATTTATTAATAAACTCGACTGTATATATTTTGCAGAAATTGAAATAGGATTATCCGTATCGACAGTACCAAACAGACACGATGAATGAGACAACCAGCTTTATTAAGTACAATATACTCCATTCGATACTTCGAACTTCGCCCTGTAACAAGAAAGAGGGGTGGGATAATCTGAATGTAAAAGCTGTAATTATTTTAGCAAAGTAAAAGCATTTCAAATATGACATTTCCGTGGTTTAGCCGCAGAAGACTTCTGAAAATGAGTCTCGGGTAGGGCTGTCATGTGACACGGTGCTGTTCTTTATCAAGGCCCTTGTCGCTAAAAGGGCCGTTTGCCAGGTCAGTCTGTCGCCGTCAAGTGAAAGATCCACTCGGAACAAAGCGGTCGCTACCTTTAGGGTGATGTCTGGTCTGCGCTTTCTCGGAACAGAGCAGAGAAACCGAGCCGGTGTCGTATATATAAAACAACCGGAACAGATAGATCTAAAAAAAATACTAACAAAACCTAATTTACTATATTTAGAAAGCTCACAAATTATACAGATGACCGAAGCGGTTAAGTTTCTTATAGTTGGCTTGAAGGGCCCAGGACCCACCCGTTAGTTGCCCCCTTAATGACGCCGTTCTGGCAAGCCGCATAGATGCTAGCCTCGTGTTAGTTATGCTTGTGTTTCTGCTT
Organism: Nautilus pompilius; assembly: GCA_018389105.1. NCBI lineage: Eukaryota > Metazoa > Mollusca > Cephalopoda > Nautilida > Nautilidae > Nautilus > Nautilus pompilius. The sequence continues at coordinate 377,479 of JACATO010000027.1, read as the reverse complement.
TTTAATTTATTAAATGATATATGGAAGGTAGCGTTTATAGCGAATTTTTGTTGGTAAAATAAATAATTTATGGGAAAAATATTAGTTTTGGATAAAAACAACTTATTTTCTTTTCTAAGGGATAACAGAGAGCGATTAATAAAATCTCCGTTACATCTTATAGTCGGTGAATGACTTTACTGCCAACCACCTGGTGGCGAACAATCTGCTTACCGCAGTTAGCTCCCCCTCTCTCGTTTTTTCCCATCCACTTCTCTAGTAAAAGAAGCGGAGAGGAGATTAAATTGTATAGAATGATCGACTTATCTTAAATGATTTGAATAGGAAGGATTAAGTCGTAAACGAAGTGTTGAAGAAAGCGAGTTAAAGGAAAAGCATTAAAAAAAAATAAATAAAGATTCAAATAATTTAAAAGGATTTGAAATTTGTTAAGACCAGACGCTTGGTTGGCTAACTATACGATTCGAAACATTTCTCAGTCTCCACTTCGGACACAGACGGCCACCACCTATAGCACGGCCTTCCCAGTACACCGGGTACTGAGCCTCACAACTCGCCAACCGCCGGGTTAATGAAAGAATCCTCCCATCTCGGGCTGCCTCGTGAAAACGGTTTTGGTTTTTTTTTTTTCAATGCACTCGCTATTTACAAAGGGTATGGCCAGGATCACTTTCGAAGAAGCGTGGACCCAGAAAGAAAAGATACTCGCCGAGGTCTTTTATTCGTGATGACCCCGTTTGGGAATCTGATAAGCTCATCCTCTCTGATACAGGGTGGGGGAGTCAGTCAGCCAGTCAGCCACTCGGCATCCAGACAGACCCCGCCCGATTCGACAAGATGGCGTTGGCGTGTCCGGTGAAAGGTGTTGCGCAACGTGCCTCCCTGTCTCCCCTTTCTTGTCGTTTCCTTGACCAACTCGGCCGATAGAGTGGAGAGCAGGAAGCAATTATGCAATTAATTCCGTCGGCTGGACGATTGACCAGCCGCGCAGTCAAGGCGATCTGATGGGAAACATGTTGCGTGTGCACGGAGGTCTTTCTCTGCCAGCGCGACCTAGCGGCCAGCCGTCTTAGCCTCTCTCTCAGCTGCCTCTTCTTCCTTTCTTTTTCTTTTTTTTTTTTGTTGTTTTGTTTTAACGCACGAACACGTGATGCAGGGGCAGAAATTCTCCATGTAGCACACGTATTACATTTGCGGTAAGTAATGATTTATTTCTATAAGTAGACTGTTTCCTGTTACTCCCTTTCTCCTTGCCGCCACGTTTTTTAATTGTGCAGAGAGCCCGGTCATGAGGAAAACGCAATTTGAACGGGAAAGACGGGACTGCGAGTAACAGCACCAAGTCAGCAGTTTTTCTGTATCGACAGCATCCCTTCTATAAGCATACCCTGTCTCCAGCTGCCCGTCTATTTCGTTCTGCTATCTCCATTCTAAAAAAAAATGCATTTTCACTACGTTTTTTTTGCTGTAATTCGACAGCAAGTACCGGACACTGGCCCTTCCCAGCCCCACCTCCCCGCGATCTAACAGTCGCTCTTAAACGAACTGTCTGTAATTAAGCTTTTAAACAGCCGGATCTTACAGCGACTTCGCTTGAGATTGAAGTCTTCAGACATTTTTCTTCTTCTTCTTATTTCAATGTTGCGCTGAAGTGAGACGTCCTGCAAACGACATTTAGGGATATAATGAGAAAAGAAAAAAAAACCCTTCGGCTGCCTTTCGAGAGATAATTATAAAAGGGTCGGAGATTTTTTTTGGGGGGGGATTATGAATCCCCTTTCGATGCGAGTCTGCCATCGCTTGAGACAAAAGCGGTTTCTGGTTGAGGTTGTGAGCTGCACGTCTAATTTTGTAGAAATGCCTATAAAATCTGTAAAATGGTCCTTGTATTCACCGCGGCATTTTCATTTTAAAAAGGTTTTAGGGGCCCGTAGAGGGGAATAAGTAGCAAAAAATCATTAGCTTCGTGAACGCGCGATGATGCGATAACTCTGCGTGTTCCGGTTCCCTCTCCATTTTCATGGTTTACCGCGCCCTCAGAAACATTCCTCTTAGGATACTGGTTTGAAACCAGCAGGGTACAGTAATCATCGCCTTGTGCCGGCTAAATAATTATTATAAATATATATTTAAAGAGTGATAAATGGTTAAATTGGTTATATTACTTTAGCATCCCAATCTTTACTATATTATTTTTATCAAGACTGAAGAGCCTGGGTTACTAGTACACTATCAGTACGTTCATTATTATTATTATTATTATTATTATTATTATTATTATTATATTATTATTATTATTATTATTATTATATTATTATTATTATTATTATTATTGAAGTACCTATGGAATTCATGAAGTATAAACTAGATGCAAAGAACAAAACCTTGATATCTTATTTTCAAGTTTCGGTATTCTTTGTTTGTGATATAATTCATTTTTGCTATAAATGCTCGTTTTTGTTTTTTTGATATTTATATACGTATTTTCTTGTTAATACAGGACAGAGGTCGCTCGCTATAATATCCTTTAAACGAAAGCTTTCTTTATAACAACGAAGCAGTGCCTTGATATAATATAGCCATGGTGGCTTTTGTTATAGTTAGTGATTCCTTGAACTATCTGTTCATATTGGACTTTACAGGGTTAAATGGGTTAACTGTTTTATTTTTGCTTCTTTTTCCTTAATTTGAAACGAATGACAGAGCCATTATATCAGTGCTGTCGTTAATTGTGTACAGTGATATTTTTGCTCCTATGAAGCCTGTTGGCTAGTCTCTCTCTCTCTCTCTCTCTCTCGGTCGTTCCGCTGGACCGCTCTCGTATGGTAGAGCCATTCTCGTCAGGCTGCCGCGCCTCCTGTCCCGTTACGTATAAATCCAGTCAGGCGGAATCTAACCAGCAGCCATGTATTCTTTAACGAGCTGGAGAGTTTATCTGTCAGTCTACATCCGGCGCCAGTCAGCCCGTTTTCTACGGAAGCCCCACAACTCGGTGCGCTCACCATCTTAAAAGACCTCGGCATTGCGAGCAGAGCCGGCTAAAACCTTCGGTGTTCCTTAACGACGCCACCAACAGTCGACAAAGGGGAATTAGTTCTTAAGATCCGGCCTTAATGACCAAGAGGCGCAACTGCCGTGGCGGTCAGGTCAGCCAACCTAGCCAAGCAACAGCTTTGCGTTCGTGGAGTGATACCGTCAAAATGTCAATAATGCTACAGATTGGGAAATTCATAGCAGACCGAGCCAATCCGCTTATGTAGCGATTTGTGCTTTCAGCAAAGTCCGCATTAGCCGTAGATGCCAGAAGAGAAATGGCGCTAGCGAGGCCTCTTACAGCAGTGAGTTGTCTCTGATTTCCACCGCATTGGTGATGTAGCGGAATTCTTTGCTGGAATATTTCGTTTGTGTTTTTTTTTGGGGGGGGGATAGAGCGAAAAGATGATAACCATGCTAGGACATTTCGCCGAGCTGAGTTGTGGTCCCCCTCCCGGCGAACGAGCTAACTATCGACCACCGAGCCGCCCCTGAAAGGTCAAGGTCGGCTTTTTTTAAATCAGAATAAAACAGAAAAAAATATATTAATAACAGCCCGGGTTAATAATAAAAAACAAAAACAAACTCTGATCTTTTACGCGTGAACTCTTTACGAAGAGTAAATTTAATATTATGACGAAAAAGATGATACTTGAAACATGCATCAACAAATCTGTTTTAACCCTTGCAACACAGTAAAAAAAGAAAAGAAAAACAACAAAACCCTGAAAACGTCCTTGACTTTTACTATGTAACCCAGCGAGTAACCTTTCGTCTTTAGTTTGGCTTCGTTGCTATAAGCGTTTGCAATTTTGTTGCAATAAAACTTTAACAACAACAAAAAAATCTTTTTGAGTGTTTCTTTTCTAAGGTGACGCAAATCTTGTCTTAACTTCGGTTTCTGCCATGATTCCTAATTACAAATTATGAAATTCATATTGAAACTAATTACTTTTTATATCCATACTTTAAAGACTCATCTTCTGTTTGATATATTTTTTTTTAAAAGACTGAGTAAAAAAAGAAAAAGAAAATATGTTTTCCCAGAAACAATGGGAGCTGTACAGGACACTGTCTTACGTGACTTTATAGTAATGTGCACAACTATGACGTGCTAAAAGAATTTAGCGTTCTTCTTGACAAGAGAGTTTACATGTACGTACAATTTTGAGGCACAGTGTGCCCGAATTAAAACAAGTGCGCCATTAATTATCGAAGTTTTGTAGAATCTTGGATAAAGTAGAAGTAGAGATGTTACAGGGGCTAAAGTTGGTACAGTATCAGTAATTCCTAATTAAAGGTATGTTGCTCATCCATGCAGGAAATGATATTAGGAAATATCGATGCATTTGGAGTGAAAAAGATTTAAAAAATTTAATGTTATATTTGTCATTGTTTTATCAAATAAAATAACGCCATTCTCTGTTTTATTTAGTATTTTTATTGTTAACTTTAGGAAATATTTCATGTGATGTTGCCTGCTTCATGTGTTTAGATTTCTCCTTTAGAATATTATTAAGAGTTCTGACGGCTCTGGTCTGCCCTGGAAACCACAAAATTCTTCATCAGAGAGGTATATTTCATCTTTAAATGACTACTTTGCAGATGGAAGCAATTTTTTTTCCATGCATTTTTAAGTGCGGGCTGAGTCAGTTTGTTCCATCCAACTGCCCTTTGAATTTCTCTAAACCATCCGCCAGTAGAACAGCAGTTAACAAGACGGCGCATAAAACCGTTCCTATATTTAGTCTTCAGAGTTCTGATAGCACCCTGATCCATGGCTTGAATTAACGAAGTACGTTTGGGAGGGAAGTAGGTGGAGAAAACATTACCAGCATCAATCATTTTCACAGGTGGATGTGCTGAGCAGCTATCCAAGAGTAGGACAATTTTATAATCAGCTGGCAGCCCGAACATACGACAATGGGCACCAGATTCGGGTACAAAATTACGTTAAAACCATTCTAAGAATACTTCTTGAGTGACCCAATCCCGTCTTTTAACCTTGTAGATCGCAGGAAAAGGGAGTTAACTCCTCTAAGAGTACGAGGTTTTGCATCCTTCCCGACTACAAGTAATTTGCATGTGTGCCAGCCGCAATTGCACAAGTGAGGACCGCATGCCTAACTTTGACATCGTTGACATCCTCCACCTTATTTTCATGTGCTGAAGCAAGTTTTCCACGTGGTAAACACCCCGATACACACCAGTCTCGCCTGTACTGTAGATTTGCTCTAGATTAACCCTTTCGCCGTTCACCATCTTAGTAAAATCAGTAACGTGGCTCACCGCTGTTTCATGGTCGGCAGAGAGTTTTTCGCCTTGAGCTGTTAACACACGAACGTTTGCAACCAACCATGTCCTGATCCGAATTGACTGGTTCACGGTAAACTTTAGTTTGTGAATAAGCACCGAGCCCAGGCAAGGATGCTATCGCTACGAACGAGCCAAATACCGTACAACACCTCATCACGATCCACCAGTTTTGCTTGGTGGGTCCGCGTCACTCTCAGCGTAGAATTTTAAAATCTTTTTTTATTTTCTATGTGTCATAGATGGCAGGACTTTCCAACGTCACACTCTTCTCATAAAAGACGCACCGACAATCATTCCTCCGATTTCTTCAACATTTCAACCTCCTCACCTTTCTTTTTGTGACATCATCAGTTGCTTTTCTTTTGTCTGGTTAGGGGAGGGCATAATAAAGGAGTGGTTCAAAAAAAAGGGGGGGCAAAATAATAAAGGTCAATTTTTCAAGAGCGTGAAGCTGTAAGGAGGATAGATTCAAAACATACAAGACGGCCACCGGGCGAGCGCTGACAGCGCCCAGACTCGCGAGTGGCAAGATTCTGAACTACACCGGCACACTCCGAAACTCGCAAAAGATTCGAGTCTGCGAATTTAAGAATTGAGATCCTAAGGTTCGAATTTTAGAGGTTTTTACTGCATTATCTTGATAATGGAATAATAAACCAGAAACAAAAGATGCTTAAATAATGCATTAGTTATGCCACAGTTGCACTTAAACGAAGTTTAAAATCATTATTTTGGGAGTTTCAATAGTTTTGGCCACCGCTGTAGGTTCACATATGTAAACACGCTCTATAACACTGGCTGTGTTACTTTATTGTCTATAGAGAAGCAGAAATCCATGACTCATGTTGCAAGGATCCAGGCTATGAAAGAAGGCAAGCGAGAAGCACGATATGTCATAATTAGCTTTCATTACTTTTATGTATTGCTATTTAAAAACGGTCATTTCTCTCTCGTCTTTAAAACTAATTGAGAGCAGACTTCCGCTACAGAAAGACTGAGGCCGTAAACAGATGTCGGGGTGACGTCACGGATAAACAACATGTCACGTGGAGAGGTCAGGAATCCGACCGACATGGCATTCTTCAGTGCTGTTACCTAACTTGCTTTTGTCGATTTGTTTCTTTATTTACGAAGCATGTTGAACAGAAGAAGAAGAAGAAGAGAATGCCAGCGAAGTTTAAAAAAATAACTCGTGGTCATTTGAACCAGATTTTCTGTCGGGACCTTCGATTTCTTTATTAGATTACACGACTGAGGATAACAAATGGACGGGGAAAGAGGCAGGATCTCTTACGCATGGAAATCTCTTCTAGCTGTGGTCATCAAATCCGACAATGGGAAATATTCCTAGATTCAATAGTCTGTCACCTCTCAAAGAAACATCGATCGCTTGTGTGAGTCGAACATATCTACGGCAGTCGTCGATTCCAAAGCAATTTCTTAAAGGAGTGGCACCTGCTCTAATTTCCATAAAAGATATTTGGAAAGTATTTGTAAAATGCATATTATGTTATATATGCAAATAATAGATTAACCAATATTTACAGATGGAAGTTTCCACCTTAGAAACTCGCTGAATTAGTTCTCAGAGACTTAAAGGGCTGCCAATGTAAACAAAGAATTAAAGTGCACTTATCATACTTAAATATTTTTTGTTGTTGAGGGAGGGTAGCTAACAAATATTCTGAAATCATAACACCTGCTTCTCCCAAATAACTCTAATGATGCATTGCACACGAGAAGTACTAAGTCGTATTTTGTGACGTCACCATATTTGCAGTAACTCTGCGACCTCGTTAACTCCAGTTGCTGATGAAACAAGACAAAATAAGAGAAACAAAGATAATTTGAAGAATACGTTTAAACCATGTAATACTGACAGTGAGACCTGGGCATCACTAACGCGAGACGGGAAAGTACAGAGGCTTAAATGCCATCATGGATTATCATTCTTTAAGGTTACAATGTATTTAAGCGTGTGGACAAAGAAACTTGGAGTTCGCTTGTCATAAAGTTTCATCACTTTGCGCCCAACATAGGGCATTGGCCTGTGTTCGGGTCCACCAACAAACTCGCAAGTGGTTATAATGAGTCGTCTTTGTGGAACACGATGGATCTATTACTTCTACAAGAAGGCAGGAAGTCATTATAGTTTATGCAAAGGACCTCGGGGAAAGAGAAAATTACCATTATGGCAACTTTTGAATTGATTAGCACTATCACTATTATCTGATGATTCATTTCACTTATTAGCATTTTAATATCGTGTTGAAATCTTAATGACACCTGGTATGAATCATAATTGACCTATGTATACTTATCATATGTTCATTAATTATTTTATTGTAGCTTTTTAAAACCAATATATATACATGTAGTATTTATAATGTAATTGTAGAATCACAAAGTAGCTGAGTCTCCATAAAATAAAAAAAAAACAGATAGTATTTCGCGGTCTGTCTGATAAATTGTTAGTAAATAGAACCATGTTATGTTTTAGAAAGATATCTGAAAATAGTATTGACAAACAGGGTTAGGCTTTGAAATGCTTAAGGGTTATTTTATTCAGACTTCGTGATTCCTTCCAGTAAATCCAATTGATTTGGCCCTTCTGTATTTGAAAACTATTTCCGTTGTGTTATTGTAAGTATCAAACGTATGGACCAGGAAGAACTCAACCAAAAAAGGATTCACAATACATAAAGCACTCTCCATCCTTTTGTAGTAAAAGAGCAATTCAGAAAAATCAGGGTTATTCCCCTTTAGAAGAGAATCTAAAATGGCGTTATTTTACCGAGAAATCAGTGTATAGTTTTGTTCTTGTTTCCTCTCATTAGAGACAACAGCGGTCGGATATCGCTACCTGCCTTACCACAGCGAACGAAGCCGTTACAATACGATCTCGAGCGGTCTTTCTATTGTTTGGGTTTTGTTTTTCTTCTTTTCATCTTAATGGACAGATTTTATCGCCGGAATGCAGTCAGAAAACCGAACCTAAGACAAGATTCTTATTTCGCCTGGAATAAATAAATTGAACATTTTTTTGCGATTGTAGATGAAGCGGAAAGCAGTGAGTTTGTTCCTACAAGAAAAATACGGCCATTATGACTCCTATACACCGGACAGATTAAACCCGCATGTGCGCGTATTCCAACGGCAGATTAGTAGAGTAGGGACCGGCTCTCACACGCAGTTCTTGTGAGCCGAAAATGGATACCAAGTACACATTTTTCACACCTTACTCGCAAATTTGAGTGGTGCTTTTGTTTAATAGTGATAATACGGCTTCAGGTGTAGACTCGGTTACCATCCAGGTAAATGTAATTATGTCGCAATAAACGAATAAATAAATAAACAAAAAGGGTCGCTCTTCTTGATATTTGTGATGTTTCGGTCCAGAACTGCCAAAGGCGTCCAGCGAACCTTATTATCAAAGCGAGAGAAACAAACGCCTTGTGAAGTCGATTCCGGTTCTAAACTGTTCACGGCTGTGGTTTATTCCATTCATCGCACAGCAGACTTCGGCCATTAACTTCTCGCTTTTTATCTCGTAATCGCGACAGCTGAAGGATCTTCTTAGTGTCAGGACGTCGGAACCCTCAGAATTAAAGCCCACCTAAGCTCCGCTTACGCTAAGCCAGGGAAGTCTAATATTCTCAAATCTCCCCGAATACTAAGTTCTCAACAACTGCAAGGTGCCATACGTCGAACTTTTCCCGAAGTTCGCAGTGCTTTGGAATTAAGAATTCCACACGTTTACACTGACGGCTGAGCAAAGTCACTTCGTTTTTGTTTTGTTTTGCTGTTGTTTTTTTTTTTTTTTCTAATTTATTTTATTTTTCGAATTCCCCAGAAGTGTGGGGAGGAGGGGATGGTTACTGCTAACTTCAGTTTGAGTAACAGAAGTCTAATTAATTCCGGCTGTTCCTCTGTTCGGTGTATTTGAATATTTGTGAAACCTGCTTAATAGTTTAGGAAAAGACTTTGTTACAGCTGTTTCATCAACACCGCTATTAACGGTCTATAGTGGAAGAAATAAGCGTTACCCGGCGTAGAATATCTGCCTCAGATTACTAATCAGTGAAAGGTTTTTTATATTTTCAATTAATTCATCATTCTGTACTGACGTCATATCTCTCTGTACCCCAACGTCATATCTCTTTCTCTGTACTGACCTCATATCTCTGTACCGACGTCATATCTCTTTCTCTGTACTGACGTCATATCTCTCTCTGTACCGGCGTCATATCTCTCTGTACTGACGTAATATCTCTTTCTCTGTACTGACGTCATATCTCTCTGTACTGACGTCATATCTCTTTCTCTGTACTGACGTCATATCTCTCTGTACCCCAACGTCATATCTCTTTCTCTGTACTGACGTCATATCTCTGTACCCCAACGTCATATCTCTTTCTCTGTACTGACGTCATATCTCTCTGTACCCCAACGTCATATCTCTTTCTCTGTACTGACGTCATATCTCTGTACCCCAACGTCATATCTCTTTCTCTGTACTGACGTCATATCTCTCTGTACCCCAACGTCATATCTCTTTCTGTACTGACGTCATATCTCTGTACCCCAACGTCATATCTCTTTCTCTGTACTGACGTCATATCTCTAGCGGATTGAATATTGTCTATCGTACTGGAAGAAATATTACTCAATTCTGTGATGCTCAGAAGTTGTAGCTAATGTACACGGTTTAATCTGTAATTTTGTATTTGCTTTTCTTTTAAAAAAATGAACGATGTGGAATTTTAGTAAAGAAACTACAAGCGCAAAGTGTTATTTTTTAAAAAAAAGTTTGAATAACCTCCACATAAATCCGTCTATGCAGTGAATGGCTACAAGTGTTTCAGTAGATTACTGCTATAAGGTCCGTTTATGAAAACCAGAAATGAATTAATTTCGAACCTTTTATCGCAACAAGATTTTTTTTTTTCGTTTTTTAAATTGGCATGTCTACAACTGTAGCTCCCATGGTACGTACACACGTCTGATATTGTGATGCACTTATTTTTCGCTCTCGGGCATAATTTGAGTCATTGCGGAAACAATTTTAATAGGCTTCGCAAATCTTTTCTTCTACGTTTGGAAATAATATGTCTGCTCTCAAGAGTTAATTAAATTATCATCAGTCGGTCTGGATTCATGTCTAAACCCGTCGTAACTGGCCTGCCCGACACTTGTAAAAATAATGCGACTGGTATAATGGTGTTTCGCTACAGTCCTCGCTGCGATATTTGTAACTGGGTTAGTAGTTGTCGTCACAAGTAGAATGGTGTATTTTCAGTATCTCGAGATAACGCTAATGGTGGGATCTGAATAAGGGATCTTCGGTCGCTAACCCATGTGCGCTACCGCCTCAGCTCAGTTAGCTATGTACAGCATCTCGAGATACTGAAAACACACACACACACACGACTGATATAGTTTATAATGAGGTGATAGTGTCCACAGATGTTTAATATTGATGAATTTTAATTTAAAATAAACATAGACAAAGTAAAAAAAAAAATTAAAATGCTACTTTCTGTCCAGATACGGCACCTTCAGTACATAATAAAAACAGTACAGCTCAATTAGACTTTAAATCTCGGGCGCTCAACTTCGAAATACAAAGGGCCTTAGTAATATAGATCCTACATGCCTACAAGACAGTTCTATATTACACATCTATATAATCTTTAGGTACAGAGACACCATTTTTACCCATCCTTTCCTTTGTTTAAAAACAACACTGTTTGCTAATTTATATTTTAAATTATCTCTCTCCCAGTCTTATCTTTCACATAAAAGGGCCGGGATAGTCTCGCCATTATGCATTATATAACTGATTTGTTCTATTACAAAACTCGAGAAATTTACCTGGGTTGAGTGTGCGCTTTACCTGGAAAACCTAGTTTCAGTGATAAAGAATCGCCGCAAGCGTTGTCAACAGATAAATCACGTTAACCCTTTTACACTATATATAATTCGTGCAGACATTTAGCATGATGACGTCGTTTGTGTCCTCTTCATTCTATAGCGGATCTGGTTATATTTTCGCATGCGCCGATGTTGCGGAAACGCTGACAATTTTTTATTTTTTTTAAATTTCATAAAATGTCTTAGTAACACAAAGACAGTAACAGAAGATCGTATCCTGGGTACAATGTTAACCACAATTGAAAAAAATGTTTGCTCCTTTTCTGACCCCGAAACATTGATGGATGGCTGTATCAGCAGGGACACCGTGGAAACATTTTTCTCCGTAGTTGTAGCTCTCCCATCGAAAGACCACTAACAGCTTCACGTACGTCAGAATTGTGCATAAGTGTTTGCAAGAGTTTCGAGTTTACTCTTTTCCTACTCTACAAGCGCACCAGACAGCCATTTCCGAAGCATCGATACAAATATTTACATAATTAGTTAACCAAGATTTGTCTTTGATCATTCATGTGCAATGACTTTAGAATTTAAACTGAATTATAGTGGTTGTAACATACATTAAAGCTGTGTGGACCAGTATTTCTTGGTCCGGTTTAGATATAAACAAAAGGGTGGCCCTTACATGGGTCTGTCCTATGTTGATGGCATGGCAGTAAACAAAGAATAGATGACCATGTGGGAAAGGAAGGGTGTGGACGACGGGTTATTTTTGGCCGGTCCGTGAATGTAATCTAAGCCTACGTTTTCTATCTTTGGTAAAGCTTGAAAGTCTCAATAAGATTAATTAAAACATTACTCATTATCCTGAGTCACTTGTCGCAGACCTTCTCCGCCGGTTATTAGCATCTGCAATGAGAACGTGGAACTTGCAGCATCTCCTGTCAACACGATTGATTTACTTAATCTCCTAAAACCGAACCAGTCTTTTCTTCTTGGGCTTACGTAGGCGTGCATTCAACTCAGGCTCGTGCTGCTTTTGTTCCCGGTCCCTTTATTCTTTACTCTTCGTGTCGGCAGATTCATTACTTTTTTTGTTTGCACACCGTCACAGATAAGCGGAGCTGTCTCGACGACACTCACGACTTCTATCTATAACTCTAACGCGGGGAAGCCACTCGCTCTCATATCATATCAAATCTCTTCATGGCGACTAATACCTGCCTTCTAGATCGTTTTTATCGACAGCTCGTTACAGTAGGAGCGATCTCATTTTACCAACCTCGTTCTTTACGGTCTCCATGGGCGGTGATGTCCCATATCGGCGCCGCCATCTTTCTATGTCCAGGTCCAGATGGTTCGTCACTGCAGCGGTCTCCACTGACAGTGATGAGCCACACTAGTGGCAGGTGCCTGTTTGCATGTCTGGTCGGTCACCATTTCGAAGTTTTTGTGGAGTCGAAAGGTGAGATAAGCCATGTAACACACGCAATTTTATAATTACGTTTCGGTACTCTCGTGGGGAGGAAGGTTCGGAAGTCCAGGGTGCTGTCCGTGCGTCATACTGCAAAGCTGGGCGAATTTGTCTAATTTAGAATACGAGCGGCGAACCGTTAGCCGGTGCCTATATTAAAAGATAATCAGGATTACCATATTACACAGACTACAATTCCCACTTCTTGACTGTACTATTTATCGAATACGGTTCAGTTAAATATTTCCATCACTACTCTGCCTCTCTTAAAGGGAGAGTACTGCGCACGTCATAGCGCGGTGTTCGTCTGTGCACTGCCACCGAGCGGCGTTGGTCTGCACGTCGCCATTAGATGGGATGGAAAAGATTCCCCTTTAGGTCAGCTTCCCGCCCGACACACCGACGTCCGCTTAAGTCGTTCTGCTTTTAATCGATCGTCCCCACCAGCAGCCGATTACGGCGCTGATAAAACATCTCGCTGCAAAACTATCGACCAGGCAGCCCGACTACCGCTCAGGGCGGAGGGGTACACAGTGCAGATGTGCGTACGCACGCCCGTGCAACTGAATACCGGTCCGGGCAGGTTTCCCGTCCCCACGGCAGAGAAATACTTATTAAAGCTGTAACCTTACGAAATGTCCTGTGCAGATAATTTGAAAATATACGAGCGTGCGCAGTGGCTGCATAAAGGATGCGAGCAGTTTTAATGACGGCCAATGCGAGTTGTTGAGAGGATGTCCCAATACGGGGTTCTGCCAGTATCGGCAATAATGGGACTTCAGTAACACGTAGACTGCTGGACTACCGAAGTTGGAGGTCCAAGTTAAGCCTACCTGGCTGGCGTGGTAACACCTCTCGCTGTTTACCGGCCGGCCACGCGAGAGTCCTCTCACATTCTAAAAATACAATAGTTCCGGCCCGGTAGGACGGTATTACCCGCCGCAATACGACCGACAAAGGGCGAGTGCAAGTCCCACGCTTCGCACCAGGCTTGTTCTCCATTATAGAATTCGGAGTATCGCACATTATAACTCGACCGTTAAGCACGGATGCCGCCCCAAATGCACCGTGGTTCCTCCATAACAGGTGAAATTTCTTCCGCGTGGGGAGCTGTCTACTTCCGCGTTTTGCCGTAATGTCGGATAGCTTCATCAAAGACTGGACGGAGCAAACACCTGAGCAGTTCGCACACAGACAGAACTCTTCTCTTGTTGTTGTTTTTTGAACGAAATTTCTGACCCTTAAACAATTAAAAAAAAAAAACAAAAAAACCCCCAAATATCGGTTGTACATTAACTTTCGTGTGTAGAAGGCTACTACAAAGAGCGTCAGGTGGTGCTATGAGAATAACGGAAGCAGAACCCCGCGCGGTACACTGCCTTGCTGTCAGAGTAATTCATTCATGTGAAGTAGAGTTCGTGAAGCAAACACGCTAAAGCTCTCCAAGAAAGATCGCACTAGATCTCGAGGTTTAGGTTTTTCTTTTTGGTCGTTCATTTATAAAGTGAGTTTATATAAATTCTCTGCTATGCTGAAGATGGTATCGAGTCAAATGTGGATGTTAAGTACAAAATAAATAGTCATTTCATTTGTTTCACTTTACAATATTAAGTCACTCTTTAATGAAACTTAAGCAGGGTAGACAACCTGGGCTATTTATGGATAAGTTGTTACAGCACCAGCCATTCCAAATTAAACGCAGAGATGAGAAAGCCAAAGCATATGACATCGATCATAGCTTCACTTATATTATAGATGATATCGTTCATAGCTTCATCTATATTATAGATGACATCGATCATAGTTCAATTATACTATGTATGACGTCGACCATAGCTTCATCTATATTATAGATGACATCGATCATAGTTCAATTATACTATGTATGACGTCGACCATAGCTTCATCTATATTATAGATGACATCGATCATAGTTCAATTATACTATGTATGACGTCGACCATAGCTTCATCTATATTATAGATGACATCGATCATAGTTAAATTATATTATGTATGACGTCGACCATAGCTTCATCTATATTATAGATGACATCGATCATAGTTCAATTATACTATGTATGACGTCGACCATAGCTTCATCTATATTATAGATGACATCGATCATAGTTAATTATATTATGTATGACGTCGAACATAGCTTCATCTATCTATAGATGACATCGATCATAGTTCAATTATACTATGTATGACGTCGACCATAGCTTCATCTATATTATAGATGACATCGATCATATAGTTCAATTATATTATTATGACGTCGAACATAGCTTCATCTATATTATAGATGACATCGATCATAGTTCAATTATATTATGTATGACGTCGACCATAGCTTCATTTATATTATAGATGAGGTCGATTATAGCTTTATTTATATCACAGTGTGATGAAAGATTTTCGCCCAGCCCCACCCATCCATTGTGGCCCGGTCGGGTGATACTAATAACGTCGAGCTGCATGTTGTGACACGTTTATAGTATTAGCGATGTTTGTAGGCTTGCGCGGAGATTCGACCGTACCTGGCGAACAAGTTTTTTTTCTTAAAAAAAAAAAAATTCGTTCTGTAACCATTGGTTACCGCCCTGGTCGATAATAGTTAGCTAGCCGCTCTTTCATTTGCATGACAGAAACTAACCTTTATGTTACGCATTATCTTCTTGGCGAGTTCGGGGTTCCACTCTATCTGCCCCTTACTGTGACTCCGTGAGGCTGGTGATACACAATGAGCGCCCGACGTTTCGAGTCATCCTTAACGTCTATTGACTCTTCGTACACAATGAGCGCCCGACGTTTCGAGTCATCCTTAACGTCTATTGACTCTTCGTACACAATGAGCGCCCGACGTTTCGAGTCATCCTTAACGTCTATTGACTCTTCGTACACAATGAGCGCCCGACGTTTCGAGTCATCTTTAACGTCTATTGACTCTTCGTACACAATGAGCGCCCGACGTTTCGAGTCATCCTTAACGTCTATTGACTCTTCGTACACAATGAGCGCCCGACGTTTCGAGTCATCTTTAACGTCTATTGACTCTTCGTACACAATGAGCGCCCGACGTTTCGAGTCATCCTTAACGTCTATTGACTCTTCGTACACAATGAGCGCCCGACGTTTCGAGTCATCTTTAACGTCTATTGACTCTTCGTACACAATGAGCGCCCGACGTTTCGAGTCATCCTTAACGTCTATTGACTCTTCGTACACAATGAGCGCCCGACGTTTCGAGTCATCCTTAACGTCTATTGACTCTTCGTACACAATAGCGCCCGACGTTTCGAGTCATCCTTAACGTCTATTGACTCTTCGTACACAATGAGCGCCCGACGTTTCGAGTCATCCTTAACGTCTATTGACTCTTCGTACACAATGAGCGCCCGACGTTTCGAGTCATCCTTAACGTCTATTGACTCTTCGTACACAATGAGCGCCCGACGTTTCGAGTCATCTTTAACGTCTATTGACTCTTCGTACACAATGAGCGCCCGACGTTTCGAGTCATCCTTAACGTCTATTGACTCTTCGTACTCAATGAGCGCCCGACGTTTCGAGTCATCCTTAACGTCTATTGACTCTTCGTACACAATGAGCGCCCGACGTTTCGAGTCATCCTTAACGTCTATTGACTCTTCGTACTCATATTCACGGCTTCACTTGTACGATATGTTTATTAATAATAAAATTCTTTCGCTTTATATAAAAACAACAAAAAAGCAATTTAGCGGACTGCATTTAGGGAAGCTCCAATGCGAAAAAATCACTTTTATTAACGGATGCAGTGAAAAGGTACATTTTAAAATTATTATTAATACTAAGTGTAGTTAGCGAGACTTAATTACATGGTTCTCAGGAGAAGAAGAAAAGGGTTCTGTCGTTTAAGACCAGGAATTTTTTTTGTTTTGTTTTCTCTAGTGAAAGCTCATTTCGGATTTTTTAAAGGAGGAAAAAGCAACGGGCCTTTCAAGAGACTGAAACTTCAGTCTGGAGTCACGACTGAGCGTCGGGTTCCGGGATAACTTGTGGCTACAAACCCCACCCCCCCCCCGCGGTGACTCGAACATGCCACCGGACCACCGCCCTCGACCGTCACTTCAGGTTAAACGAAATCTGCCTTCTGATGCAGTGTGATGAACGCACCTAACGGTAAAAAACGGGATGGCTTTGCCGAGAAGTTAGCGAGGTAGTTCCAATTTCTCTAGATGTCAGTCTGAGGGGGGGGGGAGAGATGTAATGAATCGTTGTTTTACGGGGCAGGATAATGAAAAAAATTTCAAAAACTTAAAAAGGAAAATGTTAGCAAGTTTGTAGGCACATTGGGTGCTGATGGTCTGATTTATAAAATCTGAATTGACGTTTAAAGACTGACTTCTCTGCGGTAAGTGCGTGCTAACAAGGCGAACTGAAAGGGCGACCTATACATGACATGGATTCAACCGTAAATTTCAGCAATCGCTGACTTACGAATTAGTTCTAATATCAAAAAGAATCGCAAAGATCCAAATAAACTCAACTATCGATAGTAATAGCAATACATCATCAATTTCATTTCCAAAGTAGCATGGAGCTGTTTAGATTAGACCCCTGGTTCTGGGAGCTACACTGTATCAGTACTGGTGCTAGGCAACAATTCTGTTTGGTGAATTCGGTGTAAAAACGATATATGGCGCCACGCGACAACTTATTTGCATCAGCTTCTGCTATTTTCACAAAGTTACGAAAAACATTCATGAATGACGCTTTAATGTCAAACGAGATGCAGTATTCGCTACTTTTCGTTTCATCAAACTCCATATAAGTTCATTAATCAGATCTTTGATCGAACCCAGAGTCGACTGGAAGATCTTCAGATCGTTTCGCCTGATGTCATTTCACTAGCAGTCGTCCCGAATTAACTGATGTGTGTTCATTCGCATATTATTTCAGGTAACTGCCTGAACTTACAAAGATGCCGCTATTACAGGTTACAGACTTGTTTTTCTGGCTATGGTTCTTGTTGCTCCACGCCAGCGCTCCTACGGAATGGTTGTTTTTTTCCCTCTCTCGGTCGAATACATTCTTCAGTGGCTGACAAAGAACGGAGATGGCCAACGTGACAAGACGTAGTCTTCAGTTAATTACTACCCATCGTCAGCCATTATATATTAAGTAAAGCTGACCTGTTCTCTCTCGGGGTTTTTTTTTAAACGTCTGGTGGCCTCTCAGCAGCGGTTCTTAATCTATCTCGGTGTGACCCCTTTAACACAACAACAGAGACTTGCGACCCTCAACTTCCGGAACCGTCAGCGCAGCCCGGGGGGGGGGTGGGGTGGAAAGGGTGAAATAGCAATAGCGATACCAGATACCAGGTCGGCCACACTGCTGGATGTCTCCAGTAGTTTCTGTTTAAGTTCTGCTGTTGCTCGCGGACGTTTAGACGACACGTGTACCAGACACGTCTAAAGTCTACCAGTAAACGAACCAGCAGAGATCGGAGCCTTGAGCAGCGCTTCTCAGTCTCAAGGACGTGACGTTTCCTTATACTAAACAACTTGGATAAATTTCTTTTCTAGGCTTTTAACTATTAGGGTGTCCCCCCCATCTCCGTCGCTCCAGAGATCATAATATTATTAAGTTGACGAATCCATCAGACTATCAGACCGCCACATGACAGAATTTACCATAGCACAGGAATCAAGGAATTTCGTATCCGAAAATGGCAACATTGGTTAGGTGGATCCATCAAACCAATTAAGATTAAAAACACCTGGAAGCTCGAAATTTTACTCATCCCGAATGACGAAGATTTCTTGATAATTTTTAAATAAAAGCTGTCCTTTGTTCCTTTTAAGTCCTGGTTGTTGGCGGAACTCTTTAATGCGGCTTTGGTGACATAGCTGAGACCTGGATATAAAGTGAGAATCGCGCTTCCAGGCTTACCTTCGAGACAATCGGTGTATAGGAGACTATAGTAATATGGAAATCCGAATTTATGCCACTCCAAGTAAATATTTTAAAAAGAAAAACAGGGCAATAAATCACCCCCCACTCTTGTCACTTAATCGAATTTCTATGTTTTGTTGTTCTTTACCAATGACGCAGATTAATCTTTCCTGAATAGCGACACGTAGGATTTCGCCCTCTTTCTGGTACTAAATGAATGTCTTGTCCACGCATCCTAGAACTCAACGCGTGGAAAATCTTTTGTTCTGGTTGGCAGTAGGCACACACACATACACACCCTTAAGTGGAATAGCTGGAAATGCTTCGTTTGAACCGCTGACCGACTCGCAGGACCAACGGACCTCTACTGTGCGTGTGTACACATATACATCGTTGAATTATTTCTCAACAAGCAGTAACCGCAGCTTACCAGAAAAATAAATACCAGGTAGATAATTATTATTAATTAATAAGATTTTCTATATATATATTATATATCGATTTGTTTTTGTAATGTCATTTGTTGCAGAGCAACTTTTTGCTAAAAAAAAAAATCGACCAGTATCTATAGACTACGTATTAGCGGTCATCGCGGGGAAGATGCCAGACTTCAGGTGAGCAGATCCATTGTGATTACGGACGGGTTGCGCTACCTGTAGTTTATCACGCCACAGAACGTCTCATCAACCCACTTATTGTTCTCTCTCGCACGAAAAGGAAGAATAGGCATATCTTAGATTCCATACGTCACCTAAGAAATACTGCGTGGTGGCGATTTAGTTGAGTCAAGGTAGATAAGTTGCATTTCTTCTTCTTCTTCTTCTTTTTTTTTTTTTTTTGTTTTTGAAATTGCGTTCCTACCCTTTTAATCTCTCGGCGAAGGTAAATTTACAACAGAGGAGCGTCGCTTGTCAGTCGTGAATGGTTGGCTATTCATCTCCCTGCTGGGTTAGGGGCTAGTCCACTTCTCGTGATGAGTGTGTGTGAGCGTGTGTCGTGGGAGGATGAAGCTTATTTTGCGTATAAATACAAAATCGCCTTAACTGAAGAATAAAACCAGAGAGCAAATCTACGCGATTAGCTAAATGGTGTACGTGTGTGTGTTTTATTTATTTATTTATTTTTGGTTTTATTTATTTTTCAATGATAATGCTCGATATGGAACTGTTATTTCGAATTCGTTGTAGTTGTCAAATACAGCCTGTGGCCATGTTTTTTAAAGTGGAGTCGTCCTAGCATTCAAATTTTCTCTCTCTCGGCACTGTTTGATCAAGGTGCGTCTGGAGGTGACGGGATTTGCAGGTATGTATATCTGATGGCGGCGGCGGCGGCGCGGTTATCGGACGTACCCCAGCAGGTGGCGGACGTGGATTAAACGGAGAGCCGGGGCGAGTAACGGGAGAGAGAACGAACGGCCCTTGACATTTCCTTTCTTTTCCCCTCAGGTGGACGACGGAAGACTGAACTGATCCGGTACCCGTGACTCACGCGCGGCGCGTGCTCCACTACACCTGTGTTGTGTTTCCGGCGCGAGCTGACGGAGTATCGTGACAGACGGACGGGCGGACAGCCGCCGTTACGACTCCCGCCAGGATGTGTCGTGGTCTTACCGCTCACCTTATACTACTACTACTACTACTCTCGACTGGACCAGCAGGTATGTATGCAATTCTCTCGTACACGCCCGTGTCGCGCCGTCACCGGTGTCACGTCTACTCTCCGGTTAAGCCGAACATTTTGGCAAAAGGGGGGGGGGAGACGGGAATTTCGCGACATTTGCAGACTTGCTTCCCTGGTTCTTAGTTTGTTAATTAACCGATTTTTGAGAGGGAGGGGGAGGTAATTCTGACGTGTGCTGTTTAGGCGCTGTCGCTTTAGTCGGAGGTGACCAGTGGCCGGCCGGGCTGGTTTACGAAGCCTGGCACTGGAATAGGCTTAACGGTTGGCGCCGTTCTAGCCGACACGGGCCAACGCTTCCCTGACTGACGTGTGCCCCAGACTATATTCGGATTTTCTCTCTCTCCTATTTTTTTTTGTCCCCGGCGGAAAGGGAAAAAAAAAAAACAATACCGCGAAAGATCTCGGTGTTCAGAGCTGCCATAATCGCCGAGAACTGATCGGCGCCGACCATATTTAGAAGTTATCTCCCATTGATTCGCTCGTTTCTTGTGCTGAACTAAAACCCGGAATTTCTAGATTCCGGAACCGCGCCATCTGGATTCTTCTTGGTTCCCCACCCCCCACCCACCCCTGACCGCTACCGAAAGTAATTAAGGGGACATAATCGACCCCTCCAGACCTTTATTCGTCTTGATCTGTCGCGTCACCCGCGGTGCTCTGTCGCGTTATCGATACCAGTACCGTACCCGGGTTCAGAACCGATTACCTCTCTTGTAGCGACTTGAAGCGGTTATTTCTCGGGTCGAAGCTGAGGCTGCGCGAATCCGCCCTGCCCCGAACAGGTGGGAGGAAGGGGTGGCTGGTCTGAGCGGTGACCACAGTTATTTACAGGTGGGAGGAAGGGGTGGCTGGTCTGAGCGGTGACCACAGTTATTTATCTCCATTTCCGGCTCGTCACGCACGAAGCGCTCCCGCCAGCGGTTCCGGGCCGACAGACGGAACCGAGATTATCCTTCAGGTGTAACGTCGCGCCGGGTAGAGAGCTCTTAGTTCGCGCCTTTCAGAGACGAGGTGAGGCGTTGCTAATCGAAGACGGCGCTCGGGTGCGGGGTAGGACCGGACCGCACTCTTCACGCCCCTTGTTTCCTCAGGCACCCGCTGAGAACCCCCCCCCCCAGCCCCTGTCTGTCTGCCACGCGGGACAGGGTCTCGCGATTTTGTTGCCCTTCGCGCCCAGTATACGCCAGTCCCCCCCCCCAGACGGACTCCCCTCGGTTTTGGTTTGTCGTTTTTGAATGTTATACCTGTGTGGACCTGTCGACACGGATGTGAATACAAATCTCAAGGGTTCTTTATAACGGCCCCTTTCCCGACAGCGGTACATTCAGCAACCCCGTCCTCTTTATCTGTCAGAAAATTTCGAAGACAGCAGTGGTGAGGGGAGGGCGATAGACCACGAGTACCCCCCCACACTTATACATCAAAGCACACGAATGCCGAGGAAGAATAAAGGGGTTTCTTCGGATAAAGGTGGGGGGGACTGAGAGATCGGTTATGTTCGGCGCCCCTTTGCTAACCTGTTCTGTTCCGCTATTCCCAACCGCGACGCATTCTGTTTTGCCCGCGCTACAGAGGGGAGCGTCTGCTGTAAGGACCCTGAGAACCTCCTGCAGGGGAGGTAACACCGGCAGACACCGCTCGGGAATCGATGTCGAGGCCCCCCAGCCGCCCACTACATTTCGGTTAGGCGACAGTTCTCTTCCTCTACTAATAAGTGTACCCGACGCTGATTGGCTTTGGACTTCATTCTAAAAGTTGGTTTAAAAAACGCACGCACGCGCGCGTTAGTTTTCATATAACTCGGTTTTTATTTTCTTCAGCTGGCGAATAGTAATTTTAAAAACCTCCGAACAACAACAAAACCCCGTAACTTCAACAGCAGTGCGCGAAAATTTGGTTTGCCGCGTGGCACTGCGTCGGGTCCGCGTCCGCGCAGCTAGAACAGCCGATGTCGGGGAAGACCCTTCGCGACAGGATACCGCTACTAGGAGGCTATTTTCCGTTCTACACGTTTATAACCGAGACCACGACCCCCCGCCTCACACCTCCCTAACCGCCTAAACAACTTCCAGGTAGCGAATCTTTAATAGCCAATTTTGATTTACTTCTCGCTTGCAGTTCGCGACGTGATCAGGGAGCGAGAGCGTCTCGGCTCGAAATAGCCTGACGATGTGGCCTCGTTTGGCGGAGATCTGGCCATGACCCCGGCGCCGCCGGTTATCTCCCGTGCTGATGGACCCCCGCCCCACCCCACTCACGGCGTGATACCAGTGTCACCACCGCCGGATCTCTCTGGAGCGTTCGTGTTTCCCTACACAATCCGACATCCCCCTCCCCGGTAACGAGGCGGGGGGGGGGACGCGCTCATCACCTGAACCGAACCCCCGTCCGTTAGAGGCTGGCTCCGTGTACCAACGTGGAGTCAGATTCTCGCCCAATATTTGCTCGTCTTGCAAATTATTTGCAGACTGAGGGGTTCAAGCGCAGGTGAAGCTACCCGCTTTTCTGCATTTTGCCATGGCGGAGTACGGACGACTTTGAATCAAGAATGGCCGCCGTCTCTAAAGCACACAACCATTTCCGGTGGCTATTTCTATGATCCCCGGGTTTGATGGCTCTCTTTAAAGAGACGACGCTGTTGGCAAAGTCATAGTACGTAAACACCTTCTTAAGCTGTTGCTTTATAGAATGAAACAATGAACACTTTAAATGCCTAACTATTTTGCTTTTAGTTTCTACCTGGAATTTTATTAAAATGTTAGCATAGTTGCTTAAACTCATAATACGCAAAGTGTAATTAAAGGTTCTTGCCCTATAAAATAAGACAAAACAAACGAGTTACCCATGCAAGTTAATAAAACATTAAAAATACAAATTTATTAAATTTCTTTAACAGTAAAGTTTATGCAAAAACAAAGAGCTTTTCTTCAGTAATGGAGTAGATTAACCCCACCAGTTTCCTTAATTTAAAGAGGTAGAGTTTTGCGAACAAATTCTGCTTTAACAAGTATTAATGCAGAGCACGAACGAGGAATATATAGGCGCTATTTGAGGCATTGCTCTATTCCCCTTTATCGCTATGAAAACACCTTTCCGAAACGATATGGAGAAAGGGAAGCGGGTGCCGAGGGCCGAGACTCCTCTCTGTTTAAGCGAGAAACTAGGTCCGTGAACAAGGTAATGGCTATTTTTGCGAGAAAGATATTGGCGTCTGTTAAGATTGAAAGCGAGGCTACGCTGGCCAATTCCGGTTTTCCCGTAATAACTTAACAACAACATTCGTCATTTTATGCCCCCTTGTAGTAGTTTTACGAAACTTTTATATAGACTAAAATCCGAGCTTTTTAATTAAACCGCATTTCTATGCAAATCTTATGCAATAATTGTTCCGCTCAGCCGGACTAGTAATATAAACTATAGTTCATTTCCGCTGCAAAGAATTCTTTTCATCCGAAAGTGAAACTTTAATGCATTGATGTCGCGCGATCGTGTGTTTTTTTGTTTAAAGACACAAAATGCGTCGATAATGACTTCTAAAAATAACAGGATTTCTATTTGTTTTTTTTAAAACCCTTTGTCGTTCTGTTTGTTCGTGCATCTTATATTCCTTGCGGATGCTTCAAAGCATTTCCTGTTTCGATTTATGAGAAACGTAATCCAATCATTTGACCGATTCTGGCTGGTGCAGCAGTTTTTAAGCAACGGCGTATTTATTATTTCCAGCTCTGTTTTAGTCATTACTAAAATATCTGCTGAAGTAAGGGGCCTCTCATAGATTTTCCGATGGTGGCGCTGCGATATGGCGTCAGTTTGCAGCCGCGATGTGAAGTCGAAAATGCACGCATTTCACACCTGGAAACATCTGCTGAATTAGATCTATAGCAACATGTTATCTTTGGTGTCATTAATTTCCAGATTAAAGGTTTATTTGCCAACCGACTAAACAAACATCGTGCGTATTGACAAGAGATTTATTTGTTCTCCGGAAGTGTCCATCTCGCAACTGCGTCATAATTAAGACCCGACGATGGAGATACGGGGGGGGGGGTACAATGTCACGTGGTGTAAACAAGGGGGAAGTAACTTATTGCTTCCGGCTACCTTATTGAAAAAAGAGGAAGATATATGGAGTTTTGTTCCACATTATCCTTCAAATCTTTATTATTCTGCTCGGACTGAGCCCCGGGGCAGTGACAGTGTTCTTTCACATTAATATAACTCTTTATAACGACAAATTCATATCGCCTCAACACGACTCTAGAACTTCTAAACTGGGATGCACTTCCAAATTTACGCAAAATGCAACCGTCAACGGTACTTTTCATAATTTAAATATAAACACGACGTCTACGCAACTCGAGTAATGGGGTGGCTAGGTTATCCACATAAGGAGTTGATGCTATAATTCGTGAGCGTACGCACCACGTATAAAATAACTAACAAGCGGCTTTCTAATACAACACCATTACTATTTTTCAAAGTTTATACAACTGCCGCGAATCAACTGAACTGGAATCATGGAAAACTCTCAGCAAACGCGAAACAACGAATGTTTTACAACCCACAAAAGGCGCAACTCGCTACAATTATTCCCCGCCCACGTCTTTCCTGGCAGATTCTGGCTGCCGTGTTTGATTATGCACAATTCAGAGGCAGTTAACATCAGTTTCTGAACTGAACGCATAGCGAACTAAATATGCGCTCAATGGTACATAGCTCCGAGTATTAAAGAAATGAAAGTAGAGATTCAAACGAGAGTTGAAATAGGTGGCATGTAACTCTTCTAATAAGTATTTGCTTAAGACGTTTTAACTTCACACAAAAGCTGATCGATTTTGGTTCTATTTACTTAAGTTTTCATGCTAACTTATCTAAGTTAGGAGAAGATGGAAAGAAAGACGAGTGATGGAGGAGCCCCTTTTCTAAAAGCAATTATATATGGTTAAATAATCAAAAATAGAACTAATGTGAAGAGTTAGAGTTAATTATGATCGAATATTGTGTATGATTCGGCTCTAGGACCCTATTTGATTTTGTTCTTGTAGTACTTGCTTCCCAGATTTTGAGTTTCATTCTTTAGTTATTAATTGAGGCATTAAGGTGGTTGTGAGAAATACCCACTAGAATCTGTAATTGTGTACCATACAATAATTACGTAAATGATTTTAGCACATGAGACGCATGCAGTGCCATATTAATTTGGTTATCCTTACGTAGCTGATGATTTTTCTTTACGTATTTGCGGCATCATTGTGTCTGCTTGTCTGGGTGGGCAGATAAGCAGTGCGCATAATCACCATGCCAAAACGAATTCTCCGATATTCCTCCCTCTATCGGAAGTTTCAGGCCTCTCAGATTTCCGAAGAACTCTACATTTCCCCCCAGTGGCCACTGATCGAGAGTTTCGACGAGACGGATCTCAATGCTGCCGAAAAGCAACTCGTATTGCCATCAACAGAGACGTGCCACTGGTCGCCTCATTCGCACCCACCGACAAGATTATCATGCGGGCACTGCCCATGCACGAGGTTATCCAAAGAACCGCCCGGCCCAATGTCATTTCCACCGAGTTGGCTAAAGAGGGCGTATCACGTAAGAAATAAAATCTCCTGACCAAAAGAAATAATATAGAGAGCTGGCAAGGCCATCGAGTATTGATGGGGTGTGCTTTCTTCCGATAAGTCCTGGTTTTAAGTCTACTTCTGAAAGTCGGACTCCTGTTCAGCCCGCTGCCAAGTGCTGAGGTGTGGGTTCTCGGGTATGAAGTACAATCTGCCACGCTGGAAAGACATTTGGAGTCTGTCGAAGGACGTTTAATTCTGCCGGATACATTGATATTTTAAAGATATACATTCTCTATCACCGCACCATCAAAACATCGGGAGGTTAGTGCTACACATCATGTGACCACTGCTTCGATTTCTCTAGACTTTTAAATCCTTCCCTCAATTCATCGTCTGAGAGGAAACTCGTTCAGGTCTCGCCAACATGATGGAATTAAAGGAAGCTTCCTCAAGGATACTGCGAGACCGTCGTACAAAAATCTTGTCGACTCCACGCCAGACAGAGTAGCATGCTGCAAACGAGAAGTTGTCTTTACTTGCTTTGTTTGTTTTCTTTAATTAAAAAAAAGAACGGTATAACAACCTGGCCAATTTATCGCCGAATCCCAGCCACAAGATCTTTCACCGAAATATTCTTTATGCTTAGATTTATTGGCTAGGTCACATTTTTTTTTAGTCGTCAGTGTATATACAGTAGTGATCTTAGTCATCAAAACACGGCAATCGGGCTTCTTGACATGTACTTAATATTCCTTTATTCTACTAAATGAGAAAGTTAATTTACTTTACTCCACTTCTACGCATTGTTGGTGAATACCATAATTTGATTAGATACTGGAAATTATGCGATTTACTTGAATTTAGAAGAGAACGGGTTTATTCAAGCTGCCCCGGTCTTATCTGCAACCGTGTTTTATACAGCTTCTGCTATACAGACTCGAGCCTGGGCAGCCCATTGATGTAGAGGATCCATCCATCTTTCGCCAAGGTTGACGCTTTGCGCTAAACGTTTTGCGTACCATTCTCACTTGGCGCCGATGGGTTTGCAGCCGAAGGTGTCTTTTATTTTGTCACCTGCCAGGTGTCATAACTTCACGGAAGTTACTGTATGTAAACTCGATTCGCCCGTGAAAACGCCAGGTGTTCTCATCGTTACTTACATCAAACCTCTCAATCTGACTTGCCATTAATTGAGAGACTGGTTCCTTGGCAAATTGCTCCCCGTATAAGCACCTGCATGCATTTCTATGTGAATTGGTACTTCCGAGAATCGAAGAGCAATTTGAGTTTACCGAGGACGATTTATTTTCTGTATGCGTTTATTCACCCTTACCTGTATTTCTCATAACTATTTGATGACTTTAATTCGAGCGGCATTACTATTGTTATTCTTACATTTGTCTTCGGAGAAATAACTGCGTTTAAAGTAGGAGAGCGAATCTTTTAATGATTAGAACTTGAAAAAAAAAACAATATTTGTGCCCCCCACCCAGTAATAATTTAGATGTTGTCAAATTGATGTTTTAGATGACGGAGCCGGGTATCGGCGTGTACGTAACATGTTAAGGTCCTAGCTTAATGGAAATGATACTTCGGAGAGACCCAGCAATTCCGAGTAAAGAGATTATTTTTAAAGGTAGAGTTGACAAGGAATCGTTTGGTGTAAGATGCTGTTTACATTATTTATCTTAGACTTCGGTTTTCAGTATCTTCATGTAGTCGTACATTCCTTCACGTGACAGCAATACACGAACGCCACCTGTAGGGGAGGGATATATATATGGTGCTGCTTCGAACCTGCTAGCCGACGTCGGCGCGTATGGCGCCCTCTTCCGGTGCAGAGAGAGAGTTTATGGCTAGTGCAGCGGTATATACTAAGTTTGCTACTGTCTAACCACCGACTGGTTTCCTATCCAGTGGCGGTAGCTTTTACTCAGTCGTTGTTGTGGTGATCTCCCGCCATCTTTAACTAGAAGGGATTTCCTGTAGACCATCCGCCTCCCTTAACAGACTGAAGCTGTCCTGCAGGCTGTTTTTCCCATTCGGGAAGGGTGCGTGCGGCGCCAAGGGTACCCCCACATCCCTGGCAGGACTATCCTAGGGAACAGGCTTACCGAGATTCCGTGCTCTTCATTTCGATCGTTCGGATTCCCAACTGCCGATTATTATTTGTCCGTTTAAATCGGTTGCGAGAGAACCTGTTCTCTTTGTGTAAATTCTTCCTACAATTTCAGATTTCTGAAGCTGCGGCCATTAAGGGCGCAATCCGTCACATTATCAGTGTAATAAAATAATGCAGAAGTCAATGATCTTATTAAAGATGGAATTCTACCTAATTATCCGTAAACTGTAATTTCGCTTTAATAACCACGTGAAAATGAATTAAAGATGTAATGCCTGTCATTAAGTCGGGCAGCACTCGGTTTTAAAGCTGTGACAGATGATGTAATGAACATAGCTGCTTAACGTCTCTTTACGGGAGAAGGGTCTACAAGTGTCCGAGAGTAACATAACCATCTGAAATTTTTCCAGATCCACACCTTTAACGTCTGCGAAATTGAAAAATAAAATAGTGGAGTACGCGTAGCCACTTAATCCGGTGTCGGTAAACTATCAAGCAAATGTCGGCGAAAGAGAAACATTACAGGTGTACGAAAGGTGTGTATCCGGGTTGTTAATTTTCCAGATTCTTCTAATTCTGGGCGTTGTCCTAAAGACCCAATACGAAACAGTGGTCGCCAGAGCTGTAGCCCGCATTTTACGCAGATAAGTTGGGATTCATCATTTGCTAACCCGTCGGTGACTCGATTCTGATGGGGCCGGCGCTTACAAACCAGTTACTCGAAAGCCCGCTAAGGTTAGACGGCACCCGCTGCAGTAAACAAAAGGGAGATGGGAGAGAGGGTGTTGGTAGGAGGTCGCCTGCAGTTTAAAGAGTTAGCGGCTGCTTTCGTCTTCTGATCTTCCCACCTTATTTCGAGGCCAACAGCGACTCGGAACACATTCCAATCATCTGATATCAGCAGAAAGACGGATTTTAGATAGACCTGTAATTGAAACCCCGCGTGTATACCACCTTAAGTTCTATTTAGCCGGTTGGGGTTAGTCAGGCAGTTTGTTTTCCAGCCCTGACCGTCCCAGCAGTCCCTTTATTTTGGCTGTATTAAAAATATAAGAAAGTGCTTAGCCGGCAGGTTTGTAGCGAAATCAGATTCTGGAATAATTCCCGCCAGAGAAACGCTAGCTTTACCCGATCGGCCGGCCAAATGGGTTGGTGCAGTTCTAAAGCCCCAGGCTAGGGGGTAAGGCGCCCCCGAGCCCAGTAACTCGCGGACCTCTCCCCTAACAGTTCAGCCAGCACAAAACTGTCGTCACGTAGCCTACCATCGCAGCTCTTCGATGGGTCATTTCAGCTACCGACTTTCGTGGCGCAGAGCTTTGTAGGTGATAAAGGGGCAGGGAGTCTGTCTGGTCATTAACTGTATCCAGAATGGCAACTGCCGATTAGCCCCGCTTCTTTCACGCTGTAGCCCTTTTCCGGATGTACGACACGGGTTCCATCTTGAAGAATACGGGGACAGTGGCCGAGGTTTGGGGACATTAATGGGAGTGGGTTCTGAACATCTCCCGACGAACGCAAGTGTTCACAGAACGTATTTTTATTATCCAAGCGAGGGATTATGAATAGTTCCCTTTGAAAGGAAGTACCCGCCGGCCTCAAGCCATCCGCCATTGGCGAACCACGCGGAGAAGCTGCTTCTCTGTTGAGAGTAATTTACAAGGGAGTGGAGAGGACTTATTCCCCCTTCAATAAAGGCCCGGCATATTTTGCTCGTTTGACGTTTCCAAGCGAAGTTTGGCCCGATTAAAGGAACACCAGCGTATTTAACAGGACCCGGTCGTACCATAACAGCTTTTGCTTAACTTTTTCTTTTTTTTTAATTCAAGAGAATTGCGTTAAGGAAACGGCAGGAATTACTCTTTACCGAGAACGGTGTCGCGCGGATTCTAGCGTACGGATGGATTCCCCCTTTGTGACCATTTTGCTTTTAGTCAGCGCCCCAATTTCCCGACCGACAGCCTCAGGCCGGCTCATCGATGGACAGACGGGTCCGACTGGATGCAATCGTAACGATCCCGAACTAGAAGCCAAAATCCAAGCCAAATTTCCTGAAAATCCCGAATCAAACAATCACACACACACCTTAATGCTACTTGAGGAGAAAAAAAGCAACCCAGAGTTACCGATCGGCCATTTGCTGGATCGCACCACCGCCCCTCCCGTTACCCGCACCAGGAAGTCTCTGAAAGATACATCAAATAACCCGGGGAACTGTTTGGTTGTCTGCTAAGCCGCTTTAGTTACCCCCCCTCCACTTCAGTTCTGTATCGTGCGCGCTCCTTCTGCGGGACTTCGACTTTCGGTCACGGTGTCCCGTGTCCCCCCCACCACCATTGTCTGGCGGATCTCGTCGTGAGATACCGATGACGTTCCGATCACTTCCGCGTTATACACCCCGCGGAGCCAATAGCTTGATTTACGCCGGCTGCCCCCATGGCCGGTAGCTTAGCACGATTGCAGACCCGATGATGCGCGACAGCTGCGAAACTGAGAACTTCGCACCTCCGGCTGTCGCTTTCGTAACGTGTTATCTATATTTACGTTTACTTATCGATCGGTACTCGAAACGTCAGATATCGTCGTGGCTTTGTTTTGTTTTTGTGTTGCGAGTCACTGTTGACTAATGAAAAAGGAAATGCTCTACTGACCATATTAAGCCTACGACGTTTGTCAAAGTTGATCAATACGAGCAGAATCTCCCGTCCCCACCATTCCCGGCACCTGAACGTTAGGTGAGGGAGTCGCGGACATAAGTAACATTCGAATGCTACACCCAGACTTTCGATACCCGAGAAGCAAATTCGCTATCGCTAATACCATAACAGTTACACTGATATAGAGAGGAAATGGTGAAGAGTCGAAAGTGTTTTGTAATAAATCTCGGTTTAATAGACGATGCAGAGAGAGAGAAGGGGGGCGGCAATTTAAATGAGGGAGCCGCTACGATGTTAGCAACCCATAGGTGGTGACGACGATATGGGCAACCGCTCTACTTCCCCATTTTCGACTGCGACAGGTATACCGAGAATGTGCGGGTGACTTACCTGCAGCAATGCCTCGGACCCGCTTCGTTTACCCGCTCTAACGAACCACTCGGTGGCCCGGAAAACTTGACGGAAGGCTGGAGTTTCCAGAAGTTTTTGGTTAGAGAGTAAACCACCAACAGCGTTGATTTTAGACATTTTCAGTCGATCCGTAAACTTTCGATATTTTCCCATAAATTGATATTGGCGCGATACTTAACTGCGCGATCGTTTTCCAAATTTCTGCCAGGTGTTTTGGGAGCTGGTGGAGGAGAGGGGATCTATGCATTGTCTTGGCTGGATCTAGCAAGTGCCACTTGATCGAGGTTCTGCTGTCGGCTGTACAGAACTTGGAACCACAAGCGTTTTGCCATGGCGCAGATTACTGCTTCGACTCGCTCTCCTCAATTATGACAACAGCGCTTCTTGGTAAAATGAAGGCGATCCTTTAGCACAACGCTTGTGTAACGAACAACAACACAAGACAAAGAGGAGAAACTTATGCCCAGTTTTGGAAATCAGAAGTCCCAGACGGGGCCCGATGACCACTGCAAGCTTTAAAAAACACGATGACTCGATGGTAGGCAACGGACGCATAATTTCGGCGAAAATCGCCGCCATTTTGCTTTTCGCGGGCCAATCGGGTATAACCACGCAATATATTCTATACAGCGTTTAATATTTCTGTAATATTCGTTTTAATAATAATAGTTATAATTAAAAAATAACTAGACATTTATTTGTATTCCGTCGCAGTTTATCTAGAAGAACATTCTAATCCAAACTTTGCACCTTCAGAAAGTACACCGTTGTTTCGGTAGCTTGGGCGGGGTGTTTCCTGTCTTCTCATAATGTCAGGTGTGTGTCGCTTGATGCTGTGAACACCTTTAGGTCAACAGTTTTTATTTACTTTTGAAGGTGCGCGAGAAGGCAATGGCACAACGGGGACAACAGGATTAGCAGAAAGCTCCCCACAAAACCAGACCAGTACTTCACGTTCCACGGACTATTCCAGCACACCACGTGACAAATCGACGCGGACTATAACCGCGGATACCACCACGCGAAATTCAGTTATTAGTATCAGTGTAACAACCAGTCAAAGGACTACCAGTGGTAACGACGTTCGTACCGACGGTGGACAGAGCACCACCAGCGCCCTGACGTCGAATCAAACAGCGGCTGGATCAAACGCCACAACCGGAAGTAATCTTGTGTCGACTGCATCAGCAACGCCTGAAATGCCAGATAGCAGCTATGTTACCGATACTGCGAAATTAACGAGCACCATCAGAACGTCTGAGTCGGCTACAGTCACAAACACCAACGGAATTGGAAAAAACAGCTCCAATACATTCGGGGGCATCACTACAAACCCATCGCAGAACACGCAATCGAATAATGAGGGCATCAATTTTCCAAGCACAGAACCTATTATAAATCGTACAAAATTTGTGGGATCTACCCTGGCCACTACATCTAAGCAAATCAAACTAAGTACAGCTGCGGGGCTACTATCCACTACGAAAAATATGACCGAAAGTAAAACTATGATCGACAAGCTGTATACCACAGCTAGAACAAACGTCAATACCACGACGGCCGGGGGCCACCTCCAACCGCCTCCGCGACGGCCACCCATTGGTCGACGACGGCCGGCGGGCCACCGCCAAGCTCCTCCGCGACGGCCACCCATTGGTCGACGACGGCCGGCGGTCCACCGCCAAGCTCCTCTGCGACGGCCACCCACTGGTCGACGACGGCCGGCGGTCCACCGCCAAGCTCCTCTGCGACGGCCACCCACTGGTCGACGACGGCCGGCGGGCCACCGCCAAGCTCCTCTGCGACGGCCACCCATTGGTCGACTACGGCCGGCGGGCCACCGCCAAGCTCCTCTGCGACGGCCACCCATTGGTCGACGACGGCCGGCGGGCCTCCGCCAAGCTCCTCTGCGACGGCCACCCATTGGTCGACGACGGCCGGCGGGCCACCGCCAAGCTCCTCTGCGACGGCCACCCATTGGTCGACGACGGCCGGCGGGCCACCGCCAAGCTCCTCTGCGACGGCCACCCATTGGTCGACGACGGCCGGCGGGCCACCGCCAAGCTCCTCTGCGACGGCCACCCATTGGTCGACGACGGCCGGCGGGCCACCGCCAAGCTCTTCTGCGACGGCCACCCATTGGTCGACGACGGCGACGACAACCGGGCCACCGCCAAGCTCTTCTGCGACGGCCACCCATTGGTCGACGACGGCGACGACAACCGGGCCACCGCCAAGCTCTTCTGCGACGGCCACCCATTGGTCGACGACGCGACAACAACCGGGCCACCGCCAAGCTTCTGCGACGGCCACCCATTGGTCGACGACGGCGACGACAACCGGGCCACCGCCAAGCTCCTCTGCGACGGCCACCCATTGGTCGACGACGGCGACGACAACCGGGCCACCGCCAAGCTCTTCTGCGACGGCCACCCATTGGTCGACGACGGCGACGACAACCGGGCCACCGCCAAGCTCCACTGCGACGGCCACCCATTGGTCGACGACGGCGACGACACCCGGCCACCGCCAAGCTCTTCTGCGACGGCCACCCCATTGGTCGACGGACGGCGACGACAACCGGGCCACCGCCAAGCTCTCTGCGACGGCCACCCATTGGTCGACGACGGCGACGACAACCGGGCCACCGCCAAGCTCCTCTGCGACGGCCACCCATTGGTCGACGACAACCGGGCCACCGCCAAGCTCTTCTGCGACGGCCACCCATTGGTCGACGACAACCGGGCCACCGCCAAGCTCCTCCGCGACGGCTGGGGAGACGGGGACTATAACTGACTTCATTCTGCCGCGCAAAACTACTGGGATTGAGAGAACTACCACCGAGCGCAGGCGAAACGAGTCAACGACGTTTGCAAGTAGTAGCAAATCGCAACTAATGACAAACGCGTCTACAACTGCTTTAGTGCACACTAACGTTCCTGTGTTAAATGAGACTACAACGTATTTTGTCACGTCAACACCTATGATAAACGAAACCACGATTGGTATGAAGCAAAACACTAATGGAAGTGGTTTTATTACGTCTTCTAAGACACCGACGATGGTGACAAGTACCCCGGCACCCATAACTACACGAATCACTAGTCCACCATCTTCGAACAATGGAATGACGACGGTGGGACTCACTACTCCAAATATAAATGAAACAACAACAACAACATCGATGCCGAAAAGTACGAAGGCTACTACTACGTCACCGATGTCAAACGGCACTGCATCAGTAACTGTACCCGCTTCTACTTCGACAGCATCACCTGTCGAATCTTCTACCACCCCGAGTACGACACTCGCAAGCGGGGAAACTCCTTCGGAAGCCACAGACCTGTTGGTAACCACGCCAATATGGCAGTCGAGAAATTCTACGCCAGTCACGATCGCGACATCGGAACAAATGCCCACGACATCATACAACACACGAGGAAACACAACTACCACCATCACATCAACTACATCTACTCCGGCAGCCGCAAATACCATTACAACACCTGTTCCTACAACCCTGAAAACCGCTAGCACAGCACCGGTAACCGACGGGGTACCTCTGTCTTCGACTACTACTTCCGAAACATCGAACCGTACTGTGATCATGCCCACGATGATCACTCAGTTGAGCAGTAGCATCATTCCAGGTGAGGGGACTACCCAGAATACACCAGAAATAAATGGAACCACCGCGCCATTTATTGATTCTACACCGGGTGTTATGACGGTCATGGGTGGATTCACGATTGTGGACGGCATCGAATGGAGTAACGACCTGGCCGTTAAAACCAGTTTGGCCTATACCCAGCTAAAATCTAATCTAGTTTCAGAGGTAATCTAATTAGCATCTACCTGTTTAATTTTTATTTTGATCACACATCGCGTGCGATGAGGGTATCACTTTCCAAACATTTTAGGACCTGAAAAGAAAATGATTATGAATTTCATTAATGAATTAAATCAATAACTTATTTAAACAGTGTTTATCCATCTTTTGTAGCTGGACACCATCTACAAAAGCCTATATGATAAAACTTATTTAGGAATTAATGACATGAATTTCAGGTAAGTCTCTTATTATTATAAATGGTTCTAAAAGTTGCTGTAGTTATTTGTCCAAACCACGACCATAAGAGTGAATCGTAAGATTGGAAATATTTTTGCGGAATTGCGTGTAAACATCGATTACCTGCAGTGCAGATGATTGGCTGGTTTGCTGACACGCTGCCAAAGCTTTGATCAAACATTGTTTATTGTAAAGTCCATCGGCGTTAATGTTAACCTTCTTGACCCCGGAGCCGGTCAGAGCTGAGCTGTGTTGTTTCTTCGGGAGAGAGAGAGAGAGATTTTTTTTTTTGTAAGTTTAGTATTTAATTCCCGAAACAACCTTTGTTTTTTTGTTTTTTTTCTTCAGGGAAGGAAGCGTGGAAACGCAATACATAGCTACATTTGAACGCCCGATTAACGCTACTGTTCTGGATGATGCTCTCCGGGAAGCCCTGGTCAACAACACGATAGGCAACTACACACTGGATCCAGGCTCCATCCACCACGAGAGTGAGTACCTTCGGGGCGCTCGTGCGCAGTCGCGGTGTGTGTAACAAAGTGTAGCCGCGTTACAAAATATTTTAAAAAATAATTTCACCATGTTGAATTTTGAGTGAGGGGTTGGGTAATTAAATAAAGCATGGCAAATGTGAAAATACCTGGCAGGCGAATGCATAATCCATCTTCCTCAGAAACTAAAAGGCAAAATAACGATTGGCTTTAAACTCAGTTTGGGATGGGTTAATTTTTTTTTAAAGGGTGATTTCCCGAAAGGCTAGCGGTAAGATTCCGAACATTTAAGAAATTTCCTGTTCCGCTGATACTAAAACCTGTTCTGTTCTTTTCAGTCGTACAGAAGGTGGTCGAACCAAAAGCTCCGCTCAAAAAGCTGCCCAACTGGGGAATTGCGGTCATAGTCTGTGGCTGTATCATCCTCGTCTTTATCTTGTTCATGGTTTGTGTCCTGGTAAGTAAACCGGAGCGCTTTCCGGAATTCTCTCTCTCTCTCTCAGAAAAAGCAGCAATGTCTCTGGTCGAAGATCAGAAAGTCACTGAGTCGGACCATGATAGAGAACTTCCAAGAAAATGTGTTCAAACGTTTGTAGTGCTACTTTTATATTAAGAAGAAAAAAACTTGTACCTGACAGCTTTTGTCTTACAAATCGGGTAATCGAATCAGTACCGTAACAGGAGAGGAAATTGGAGAAAACAAGACCGGCCTGTAGCTATTTGCGTCGACATCTTTTATCTGAAACCGAGGCTAAGCGTGACTTTAATTTAAAAAAAGTGCATAATTAGGGAAGAGAGGATGCACAAGTAGAGATAAAACATGGTTTGTCTCCACCTCCCCACTTTCCAGGAAGCGGGTGGCAGAAGAACCAAAAGTGATCTGGCTGTAAATTTCTCGGATCACATCCTCCAGTTGGAGAATAGCCGACGGTCGTAAGGTACCCGCCGGGTCTCCCGAGCGACTGGTGAAAGGGAGATGGGTCGCCACTCTCAGAAAAACGACGATAGACACCCCCCCCAAACTCTGGAGAAGAGTGGGAGGGAACAAGCGGTGGATAACGGATCTTGTCGCAGAGCCAAACAAATCCCCCACCCGCTGACGATAAAAAAGAGAGTGGGTGCGAGTCGGGGCGCGTGTGACTATGCGAAGGTGGGTAGAGATTTTGGCCTGATAAATAAAGCTGTGCAGGCGGAGGGAGATGCGGCGGCGCCTTATTGGTGACGGAAACAGCTGGGAAAATCTAGGGGCGCCGTACGCTGTCCGGCGACAATTCTCTAATGCTGTAAATTGCACAAACCGATTTTTAAAAATGTCCCCTAAGGAAAATTCCGAAGGAACATTTTAACTCCAACCCCCCCAAAAAAAAAAACAAGACATCGCGCGTATACAATTGGTCAATACGAGTTATTTCCCCGTGAACTGAGAATTTCTTATGGGACGTCAGGGTTAATAACGTGTCCCCGTGTAACTCGCCATGATTCAAACCCCTTCCTAATTTCAGCAGCGGTAATTTATGTTGTTGCTCTTTGCAGTGGTCCAGACGGCACGAACGGCAAAAGTTTAGAATCCCCGAGGACCCGGATGACATAGGCTACCGGAGGAACTGGACGTCGGCGCCCCCGTACGCGGTGGGGAACACGTACGCCTACGACAACAAGTCGATGCCGGCGGTGAGCAACGAAGCTCCGGGGCACCTGCTGAAGGAACCGGCGGACTTCTACAGCCTCGACGACAACGACATGCAGACGCTGGGCGGCAACCCCCAGAATAACGGCCCCAAGCAGTCGGCAAACACCGTAAGTAAGGGGCGGTGTTACCGGCCCGGCCCCGTTTCGGGGATCTTCTGGACCCACCCTTATTTTTTTTGCGAATTTTGATCCTTCTCGGGACTGGCTTTAAAATGGAAGGAGAACGTCCGCCCACCACCTCCATCGTTACCGGACACGGCATTTTCCCGAAGGGGCACCGATGAAACCGACCCCGAGGAACCTCCCAAATAGAATGGCTTCTTTTTTCTTTACCATCCAGGTGGGCGGATATGCTCGCAGCGTTAACCATTCCCGTGTACAACGATCGATCTATAATATGGAGAGCTCGCCACTTCATTAGCAGCAGCGATCTGTTAGAAAAAAGGGCTACGACAGCTCCCGATTAAATTGTAAAAACGCTTGCACTGCGACCTTTAATTCTAACGTCGATTAGAAAGAGGAAGTTAATTATTGCTCGCGGTGAGGAGAGGCCGACGACGTCTTATCAAGATGCTCAGACCCTCTACTTCGCGCCAGGCCGGAATGCTGTTCTTATTGCTTCCCCCGCGCTAAATTCTAAACGATGGCGTAGAGCAAGCAGCAGCAACAACAACAACAAATCTCATTCTGGGGTCACCCGGGACCGAAAAGCAACGGGATTCTGGAATGTAAGGAAATATTTTCTATCCTTCTGACCGTGGGAAAGAGCTGGGGTCGCGGGCGAGCCAGGTAACTCTCGGAAGTCATTAGACCGGTGACGCGAGCGAGCCGAGTTGCTATGGTTTCCTCCCGGCGTTTTCGAACTTCCCCCCAGGGTCACCTCCGTTACCCCGCGCCCCTCGGGCTGTTGGCGGCTAATTATCAGCCGACAGCGAGTTTCCTTTGCTGCGCCACCTTTTTCTTTTTCTTTTTTTTAAAATATATTCTCAACCCGCCATTATTTCTTTCGTGAGAACACATTCCAGCCCCGCAACCCGAGTTCTACGTAAAAAACCACCGTCGAAACTCTGAAAGCCGGCACCGAGTCGGCGATGGCCGCCCATCGGCCATTGGTTCACGACCTGTTCCGGAAGTGACGATCGCCGCCCAGGTCGAGGCAGGTCTCGCGGCCACCCACGTACCGCAGGTGTTAATCTCTCTCTCCGCCCGTCGTTTGATAACTCTAGAGTGGCGACCGCGAACCTTATTCCTACGAAGACAGGATGTCTTAGTTTTCTTTAAATCGCTATTCAGCACAAACATCGACCGTGTTTCTCGGGAGAGTCCGAGATAGGCGGGTCCCTGTCGCACCCCCCCCCCCCGACCTTGAAATGGTTAAAGCCGTCAGCGCGGCTTTACAATAGCCGGCCGACCAGCGGATGATCGGATACCTTTCCTCCCGAGCTGCTTGTGACCACCGGCGCGCGAACAGCCGACAGCCAGGAATCGCACGGTTAAGGGGGCGGCACGTTCTTTGTTTTTCCTCCCTTTACTCAAACAGAACCCGGGACTGTTTGTCCATCTCGAGGATCACCGTACGGATGAGCTGCTGCTAACCGAACGTGAGAGGATGTTCAGCGGGATAGAACCAGCCACGCTGTTAACCCGATTAACTGTTTAGGTTAAATAAGATCGATCGCCAGCGATTTAGCGAACTTAGTGTCTGAGTACTGAAAACCGTTTTTTTTTTATTTTATTTTACGACCGCCTTGCCGGAAAGCCTGGCCGTGACCTGTCACCCTTTTCTTTTCTCCGTAGCATACAACAACGACATTATGATAGTGCATGCAGCTCTGCCTGTAGATACGGGTGGACGAACAACCTGTAAGTATTGACTTCGAATAGTGGCTCTGGGCGGTTACGCTGGCTTCATCGCTATTGCTTCGCTGAATGCGCGTTCCTATATATGAATAACAACACGTACGCCCACCCCGCTAGACCCCTAACCAGGTGGAGGTGTTTTCCACGTGACGTGTGCGACATCGCAAACGGGTTCGTGCTGTACGTTATATCGGATATTTTATTAAACGGTCGACGCTCTTCGCCGTTAAAGAGCCGACAAAAGAAGCTCGTGTTTGATAAAAATGGATATAGCGCTCATGGGAGATGGGCGTGGCGCTTTAGTGGAATTGCTGGGGGGGGAAACGAAGCTGCTTACATTCATGCGATTTCCCCCCTTAATTTTGACCAACAAGGCACTAACCAAGCACCCGCGCTTGCTCCGTCCTAATGAGCGCACACAAGCTGCTTTTAATACCCACCCCGTTAGACGGCGAGACGCTTTTCTTTTCCTTTTGTATGAATGAGAATTAATTGCTGTCATTCGATGCCTTCGTCTTTAGGGCTGGTATCTTGGTGAGGGTATCG
Source organism: Nautilus pompilius (assembly GCA_018389105.1). Taxonomy (NCBI): domain Eukaryota; kingdom Metazoa; phylum Mollusca; class Cephalopoda; order Nautilida; family Nautilidae; genus Nautilus; species Nautilus pompilius. Next base: position 337,754 of record JACATO010000027.1, on the reverse strand, counting down.
ATGGTGGAATACGGGGTGTTAGGGTAGTAGCTGTGTACGTGAAGCACCGATTTGTAGACAGGTGCGAGCATTTGTGTTTATTCTGAACGACTGCTCTTTTGTTTGTTTGTTCTACCTTACAGGCCAATGGCGCTGTGAAGGATTCCAGAAACGGTTCGAACTTTCACATGGACGAAACCTCAGCCGCTGAAAACGGACTGCACGAAAACCAGAATGGCACCTGGGAGACGAGGATGTAACCCCTCCTCCTGGTCGAAGGAATTCGGACTGGAACACACAGCCCTCGACGTTTAGATTTTAGTTACTTCGCATAGTTAATTTTTGACACTTGAAAGTCTTCCCTGGCGCCTGCGCGCGATTTGACTCTTTCACAGCTGATCTGCTGTACGGACTTACCGTTAATTTTTTTCATCTAGTCCACCAGCTGACTCGGTTCATTATTGTGGGGCGATTTTGGGCGCGTGCTGGCTACTGGTCCCCTCCCAAAAAACAACACCCCGGTGCAAGTGCACACGACGAAGCGTGATCCCCTCACTGACTGATCGCAGTCGATGAACACCTTGTTTATGAAACTGATCTACAGCATTCAGTTTAAAAGTCTGTAAATACCCCCCCCCTTTCCACATTTTGTCTTCCTTGTTTAAACTGAAAATAGTTTCGAGAGATTTCATTCCTTGTTTCGCCTGATTTTCAGACGGCTGCCGTCCGTCTGTACGCTATACTCGAAACTAGGCCCCGTGGCGGCGGGTTCCTGCTCTCGCCAGCCGCGATAATTCTTCAGATTTCGGTGACGGGTTAGGGTCAAAACCGGAAGTGCCGTCGTCTTTTTTGTTCGCGTAGTTTTCCCTTAATACTTCTGGACTTTGGCAACTGACTTTGTTTTTCGGACGTACGTAAGCCGGCGAGGACAACCAACGAAACAACAACAACACAACCTTTCACTCGGTGACCGCATCATCCCGAGCCACTGGGGGCGAGTTCCACGCTGGCCGCCATCTTGGGTCCCTCTTATTTCGCCGCCCTATAATACTTAAAATAAAAGACATTGCCAGGTTGATACAATCTAAGGGTTAATAATCTCCGAGCTGATTTCTGAAGAGCTCTTGTTTCGGGCAATCGATGGTGAGGTCATCACGCGGACCGAAGCATTGACCTTTCGTTTTTTTTTCATCGGTGTGGATTTCTGGCTCTGGCCCTTTAGCTATAACTAAAAACTTGCAATTTGTCTTCAGAAGAAGTTCTTAAGTCAAACCGTCGGTTGCCATTTAAAGCCGATGGTCGTATCCGTTTGACTTTCTTGCCCTCTCGACAAAACGTGTCGCGAAAGTTCTGCAAGCATCCAGTCGAGTCAAGGCAACCCGTTCTGTCTTGGAATAACGAACAGACAACCGCTGTTTGACTTATATATATATATATGCATATGTTGCCCTTATTTGTAGATGTACTTGACTTCATTCACTAGATCTTAAACGATCAATGCCCCAATCCCATTTCAGCCACATCGTGCTGCAAAACGGTAGCCAGCGACCTTCTCAGTTTCGTGTACATCCCTAAAGACCATTTATGATCAGCCACCCCCCGACTTCTGGCTGGTCACACAATTACGTCTCCTCCCAGTCCGAGGAAGGTTTTTATTCTCAAATTGACAACTCGCTCAACGCTCAGCAGGAATCGCAGATGCGACAAGTGTTCACGGTGAGTGAGTACACGTGCTACCTCGACTCGCTAAACTAGCGGATAACAGTAAACTGTACGGTATATATATAGTTTCCAAGAATCCGCGAATTCTATTTCATAATAAGACCCCACCCCCCCCAAGCACCGACGAAGAGTGTCGCCGGCTCTGCCCTAGAAAGACGATCGCCAGTTTAGCAGTAATTACCAAAATAGGGTTCTTTAAAGCAACTTATATTTCCGGTTTGTTTACCTCAAACCCGTCAGCAGTAAGAGGGTATTTCTCTCTAACCAATTAAATTTGAGCACTACATTTTCCGTGAATAATCAGTTTGAGAAATTCGCTAGGATGAAGACTGTCCGCTCCTCCCGAGGAATACTTCGAAGTTATAAAGAAATTCCTTCCGCTGACCCTGCAAATTGTAGGGTTTAAAGGCAGTGAATCTTTTCTATATAAGATCACCCAGTCATTTATGTATTAATCCCGCACCCGCTAACGAGATCATCATGGATACGTAGTTTACAGAAGCAGAAAGAGCCGACTAGCGTCCGCAGCTCATCGAGATCCATCTTCCTGATGGCCGGCCACCACCAGCGAGCAAGTTCAACTGTAGCGAAATCCGCATCCCTTTTATTGGAAAATGATCAACTCACCTTTAAGTATAGAGGCCCTTTTTTTGGGTAGTTACGTACTGTTATTTGCCGACTATTCCACGGTTGCTACTCACACACAGCAAAACGGTGGTCAGGGAGCATCAGCCCAAACTCCCTGGTCATTATTTCAACCCTAGTCTCTCCAACAGCCACTCGTCCCTCCACGCCTAATATTGAACTTTATCTTAAAATTTCTTGCTAAAATATTCGACATTCTTTACCGATAAAAGGCGACTGAGATTCATCAGGGTCCACGCCCATGAGCTGTATATATTTTGCAGAATGCTTATTCCGAGATCTAATCAGAATAACCAACCGCCCCATCAAATAGTTTCTCCTTCCTCGTCAGAACTCTTGCATCAAATAAACGTATTTTGTACCAAACTCAGCTATAAACAGTTGTATATTATTTTTGTCAAGAATTTATTTGTAATAAAGATTTTTTTAAAAAAGCATTTGCTTTCCCCCAGAAGTAGCTGCTGGCCAGTCTTAAAAAACAAGTCATCCAGACTTTCTTCAGGTCGTTTTACTGCACCAGCAAACAGAGTCGCTGCTAGTTGTTACCCTGGCAACAGGTTTGCAATTTTGATTATCAGTCTATGGGAGGTAAGCCACCCACTTAGTTTGGTCAGCAGCTCTGAGAGAAAATGCAGAATTTCTATATTAATCAAATCCTCTTCAAATGTATTAATGTTGTCATTAACAAAATATTCCAGATTTCTCATCACCATTTATATAGTAGTTTCTCGCACTTGGTCCCGGACAACTTAAAAGAATTTCAATATTCCAAGCACTAGCTTCCCATAGTTAGCTACATTTTGAGAAAGTAATCTATAAATGTTGAATTTTAGATTCAACTTCAATCTCTAGTAGTAAACAATACCCTGTGATGGAGGCTGAGACAGTGAACAAGAGAAAAAGAATAAATTTAAAGTAATTTGATGACCAGCTTGAGATTGGATTACTGTGTAACCGAGAAGGATAAAACAAACAAAACAATGACACTGGTAAACATTTTATTGAAATGAGCTACTGGGCCACTAGAAAGTGGTTTCAAGAAGAATGCATAAGGACTGAACAAACACTTGAAAATAATTCAAAATTGCCATAAAATTGGTCCCATGTTTGTAGATGGCTTCAGAATTAAGACTATGTACATCAGTTTTAAACTGTACCAAGAATCTACTGATTGTTCAAATGGCATCTGTCATTTGAACAGTTTGTTTTTACAAGTCCAGTAACTTTCAATTTGAAAATCTATGCTAATCCCATCCTTCTTCATCAAGTGTTGCAGCAGCAAACATGCTGCTAGTGTTTGCTCCAGCATCCCAACCAGAGCCTTCACCACTGCCAGCCATAGTAAATTTCTTGTTGCCAAACTATAAAAAGATAAAATTGTAGGTTTAAAAAAATAAAACAGGAGCAGTGGGAGAATAATGTGCTGCTGCTATGTTCCCAGTTTGATTTTTTTTTTTTGGTTCTTAAACAGAGCTTAGTAGAAAGATTCAAATTATATTAATTGATGATTTTTGGTAGCATAACCAAAATGTCTTGACAATTAGCAAAGAAACAGGCACGGGTGTGGGCACTTCCTGGATTCTGGTAAAATACAGTCCTATCTTACAGCCCCCCCCCCACTCTCCAGACTTCTAAAAGACTAAGTAAACTTTTCATCCACAAATACCATCTTGCTCCAATCTCCTACTTACCAATTATGGTGGTAGTTTTTTTTTTTAAATTAACATTTTGTCTTTGCCAATAATCACAACTGTTTTTCAATTTTGAACATGGGGCCCATTTTACAAACTCAACTCAAGGTAAATAGTTTTTGCTAAAAGTTACTTCAAAATTGGCTGAAGATACTGATGCATGGATGGTTATTTCTATAGATGAACAAGCTATAAAAACTCCTTAGAAATCTCTAGATTGAAACGTAACTTCATTTTTATAGAAAATTCTGGTTGATGTAAATAATACATTCATATTCAAACTGCCCATTTTCCATGTATTTGGCAATAGCTTCACACATTTTTATCATATAAATAAAGTTCTATACAGTTGGACAACTTGTACATTTAAATTAAAGGTTTTTTCCCCCCTAACACAAAAGCAAACAGAAAATTCAGGAGCAGGCCAAATTTATTGACCAAGACTATGTTCACAAGTCACCTGCAGCGCAAGAGACTTTATACAACTACTCCATAAAAAGAAATGTCCTCATGAAAATTTTAGTTGATTCCATAAAATAACAGCATATAATCAATGAATGAATCAGTAGTCAGGGTTTTTTTTTTAGGGTAATAAACTGTTCACCCAAACTATAATTGATCATTATCCAGTTCACACAGCTGCCAGGTAAGCATTTGCAAACTGGTTTTTCAGATTTAATATTTAAAAAAAGTGTAATAAAAAATTCAAAAGGTGAGATCTTAGTTTAACTTCTGGTTACGAGAACGTTTTAATGCAAGAATTTTAGCAGCATTAAGAAATAGTTTACCACATGAAAGCACCAACTTACATTTGTTCCTCTTAGATCCCTGCCTCCAAAGTTGGAGTTTCCACCAAAGCCACCACCACAAATTACAGCTGACTGGGCAGACTTCTCAAGCCATGGCGGTATGTTCTGCTGAGCCTGTAGCAGAAAGATTTAAAAAATAGTCAGATTTTCACTTTCTACAGTTGAAAATGAACACATGCTGATCTGAATGGAAATGGTTAAGTATTGAAACGATGTACATTTTTCTTGTTCTCTTTAAAAGTACACTTGCCATACAGTTATTAAACATTTAACTTTCTTTAAAAAAAAAAAAAAGCACTCAAGACAAAAATAGTAGTTTCAGATTAGTAGCATGGGTCTATTTATTTACAATATTTAGCATCTTATGATTACTTATATAAGCTACATTTTCCAAGTTGTAAATAAACATGAATATTTCAGAGTATCCGCATTAAATAAGCATAATTATTAGCTAAATATTAATAAGCCTACAAAACGAAATTATGATAATAAAAACTTAATATTTAAGCATTATATCAACCAGGAAAAATGTAACCCCTGGAGACTGGTAGTTCAAATTTTTCAACTAAAATCTTCCTTGCTATTATTATTATTATTATTTACAACCTTCAGGAATAAATAGAAAAGCTGGAAACAGAAGAGAATGCTTATTAGTGTTTTTCTTTTTTTCTCACATCACTGAATACTTTCAGCAATCCCCTGGCTAGTGCTGAGTCTGAATCTTCTGAGTAAAAGCTCACAGCCTTCCCAATATTACCACATCTGCCAGTCCTCCCAATACGGTGAACATATTCATCTATAGTCTGGGGGAGATCATAGTTGACCACTTGATCAACGTGAGGTATATCAAGTCCTCTAGCTGCTACTGATGTTGCTATTAATACAGGAGTTCTTCCACTTTTAAAGTCAAACAATGCTTCCTCTCGTTCTCTCTGCAAGCGATCACTTTGAAAGAGAAAAAAGATTATTACAAGTATTTAATAAAGCAGTAAACAGTGAGAAGATACATATATCTATCTTCAAACTCATAAAACAAAGTTTTGGGTCAAATTTATTTACTGGCAACTGCCTGTATAAGTTTCTAGACACCACAATATAAATGCATCATGACAGTTAAGTCAAAAGCAGCTAAATGCTGCATGCACAAAAAAGCTCATCCATGCATGACAATAGCCGGACCAATCATGGAATGGCAGGATGACTCTTTAAAGCAATGATTCCCAAAATATGTCACAAAAACCTTTTTTAACTGATAAAAAAAGCACAAGTTTTAAAAATTTGTCCCCATCAAAACTCAAGTAATTTAAGATTATAGTGCCATAAATTGGTACTAACCTAAGTTTGTTTTATTTCATGTCTGTTTAACGATTTTTAAAAGAAATTATAATATTGTAAATGTTCAACAGAAATGTCTTCATTTGTACTATTATTTGACACTGTATGACTACAAATTAACCTCCTGAAAATACAATGAATAAACAAATGTTCTACTACTCCCTAGTAAATTACTAAGCACAGTTACCTAAGAGAACTAAAATAGCTGATTTTTCTCTTAATGGTGAAAAGCTCACTATTGCTGACAAGGCAACTAGCAAGCTATACATTTGTTAAACTAATAACAAAAAGAACGAAATCACAAACAATTGCTGAAATCTAATTTTGCCAACTTGTAGAGAAAATGTGAAAATTATGCTATCAAATTGACAGTGTCTTAATCCATCATTTGCCAGTGTGCCATCAGAAAACTATGCTTGGTGCAGTAATTTTTGTCTTGAACCAACTTCCCCAATGTAATCACCACACACTGCTTTTATACACATACTTGAGTGGCAAAAACTATGGGTAGAACTGAAAAGTATCCTTGACAAAGCAGTAAATTTTGTAAAATCTTGTCTCTGAAAAGTTTTTAAAAATCCTTTGCCAAGAAATGGGTTTTTATGAGTTTATCATTGCACACAAGTTGATGGCCATTAAGAAGTGCTTTTTAGAATCTGAGCCCAGAAGAACTTGTTTTTTTTTTAAGGATGAAGAGTCAATACTGAATTGAGCGAAGAGTGGCATTCATAGCTAATCTACTTAGATATTTTTGGCCCCTTGAATAAATTGGATACCAGTATGCAGGAAAAGGAAGATAATCCATTTGAAAAATAAACAATCAGCTAAGTTCTCCTGGCTGCAGTAGCTGATCCAAATGGGGAAGTAACATCAGTTCAAGATCAGCTCAACTCTACAAGATAAAATTAGTCAATACTTTCCATCACTTATGGTGACTCAGTATGATTAGGTGTGGAAGAACAGCAGTAGTTAGCAGACATTGAAACAAACCACAACCTTAAACTGAAACATACCAAGCAACCGGCAGACAAATTCTGGATAATTAAGCACCAAAAAATATCCAGTGATCAGAAGGCAATAAACAGGCTGATATTATTTTCAACATACTTGAGCTTAGATTCTCAACACTAGTAAACATTAAAACAAACAACTTTTGTCAACAATTCATCCTAGATTTTATCCTGTGTGTGCACTCAAAATCAAGAGCTTATTTTGCACTAAGTTAATTTTGAAAATGAAATATCTTATGCTTTTTAAAAAAAAAGTATGACTACCTTTTATATAAATTACAATGATATTCAATATTTTTGTTTCATATCCAAAAAAATACACATTTATTCAGTTATTGCTGTTACAGAGGGTCACCGCTGTACATTGTTTCACATGTCCCCATAAGTTATTAAGGAACATGTCCATTACACATCCAACCTTGCACTGTATTTGTCCTTTTCCCAGTCTATTTTGTGCTCTCGATAATGAAGTTAACACCACGATGTTTAGTACCTTTTATCATGTTTTACCACTGCAATTGTGCAACCATGAACGGAAAGCATTGTTAGTATGAAGGCCAAACCTGTACATAAGCAAGGCAACAGTGTGACTTTTGATGTGAAGCTAGACATAGTTAAACATAAGAGCAGTGAACAGCCAGCCAATATTGCTTGCCAACAACTGTGCACACTATTTTTAAGAGTGCTGATATCTTGAAGGGCCAGCAAATGCATCAGTATGCTTCAATCAAGATAACTTTACAACAAAGACAGGCAATGGAAAAAAATAGCCAAATGATCTTCATGAGATGTTGAGAAGGCAGTGGGGAGCCACCCAGTCTCTCCACCCTCCTCCACACTTGGATCAGCCAACTTTTCAAGGTTAAGACCACTTAATTTGTCATTGTTGAGTGTTATATTGAGGTTTGGGAAGGACAACCTAACCCTCCCTTATCCCATTAATCCTTATGAGATAAAATGCCTCTCTCTACAAAAGCACAACTTAGAGAACACCACTCTAGAGGATAACATTTGCCTGAGGCATTGGATGCCAACAACATTTAGGTAGCAAATAAAATAACCAAAGTAGCAGTGATGAAGGCAGATAGATGATTCAAAAACAGTGGATGATGTAAGTGCATGAATGTGCAGACCCATATCTCTGATCACTTGGGTTCCACTGTAACAATTTCTCCATCACAATGATCAACACTGGGCACACCCAAGTAGGAGCATTGTCTGCAGTAATAAATATTGTTCACCAAGGACCCTTTAAGCAGTGTCTAGTGGTCTGGTTGGATATCCATAGTTGTCCAGGATGCCATGCTGTCACGAACATCCATTTAATGGCCACATATACAACCAATGATATCAGTTACAGTAGGTACATTTAAATGTGCAAGCAGGAATATGAACAAACTACTTACCCATGTATACTCGTCGTCAGGTATCCAGATTGAGACAAGTAAGAAGCTAAGAAATCAGCATTTCTCTTTTGTTCAACAAATACCAGAGTTTTATTTTTTCCTTAAAAATAAAAATGAATCAATAAAATATGAAAGATATGATTAGAATAATGCACCCTATCTTCTCTGCTTAAAGTCGTAAAGGCAATTTCTTAGCAGGCAGCAATAGTTAAGAACCTGATGGTTAAACTACAACACTATTGTATAATTTCAAAGATTAGCTAGAAATCATTTAGACTATCACAAAGAATTCTTAAACACAAGTTTTGCTGCTGCTGCCTCTTGACAAAAAAAAAGAAAGGGGAGGGTGCTAGATGACAGACACCCAACATGGGATAAATGTTTCAATCTTTCCTCTCTAATGCACAAGATTACACTTCTCTTTTCACCAGTCATCACAAAAGCATTGTTGGATCCAAATGAAATATTTGGTCAGTTGCCTGTCAAGTAGGTAAGAAATCATTTTACTTGTTCTATCTTCCTCGCCATGCCAAAAGCATTACTATCCTGTCTGCCTCCACAACATCAGTTGGTACAGCTCTTCTGAATCATCTATACATGTATTGTATGAACTTTCTATAAAGCATTAAGAATAAAATGTCAAGTTGTCAGAAGTTATTTGATAAGACAGGTGTATCTGTTGTAAATAGCTTTCTCATATGATCTAAAGAAGCTACTGCACTATATGTTCAACCAGCTGATTTTATTAATGCTGAAAATCTGTTCATAATTTAGATTTGATCTTCAACTCCGAATCAAACTTCTAGTTCCAGCCAACAAAATTTGTATTGACCAATTCTGAGAAAATTGGTATGGCAGTGACAGCAATCCCTACCCACATGCGCAAATGAAAAATCTGATTGCTTCAACACTTAAAACTACCTTCAGACAGACAGACAGAAAAACAGTCCATGAGAATTATCAGAACAGTTCTAAGTTACATTTCATTGAATAGATAATTGATATCTAAATACGTATCTGCATTACAGCAATAACTCCCTGATAAAATACTAGCAATGAGAATGTCCACGAGTTAAATAACGCACCCACAGAGTGGCAGTTATAAAAACAAGACATTTTAATGTCAGTCACTGATCACTTATTAATATTACACTTTGTTACTTATTTTTGTAAAAGCAGAAAAAAATTAACATATTAAATTTGTCTTGACTAATTCGCAAACTTATGATCATAACCTGTTTTTTTTATGTGCATTAATTCATAAGCAAAGGCCTAGGACTTTACAGTAAAATTTAACATGAAAGTATAATCAAATTTCAGACACTGAAAACCAGTCCCATTTCAAAGAATTCTTGAACCATTTTTTGGTTTTCAAATTTTCCTAGAATTTCAAAGTAATGAGTTGATTAATGCACTTTGTAGCTAGTTCTAAAATAGAGTTAAAAAGCATGTGACTAACACAGCAAGTTCCACTGCTACAACACCATGTGGAAGAGACAGGACAAGAAAAAAAGGCTACCCCAATAAATCTTATTGATATCTTAATTCCCTAGAAAAAAGTACCACAAACCTAGTATTTTTTATTAGATTGACAGGGATTGCTGTCAAACCATGATAGTTCAGGTATAACAGTCAGGATATTGTGACACCAAACCCACTAGCTCTACACATCTGGACTTAGTTGCTGTTTTAGCAACACATTGTAAAGTATGGTCTCTACATTCTTAAAGTTATTTACAAGTGTCCAGATTTTTTTTTTAAAAATCAAAACAGTTTTCTTTCGCTTGCATGTTTGTGAAGATCTATTTTCAGTTGATATTGATGTTACAGTTGTAGCTACAGTTATTTTACTGGACGTTTTCTTTTTCAGATATTTGATTTAAACTCCTTTATACGCAGTTTATCTATTTCACCATTTAACCGTTGAGTTAGGGATGTACTTTCTCCACTTCTATCTGAACTGGATTTTTTTCTCTCATGCTAGCAACCATACAGAAAAATAAAAAGTAATACCGGATTCCTCTAAAAATGTACAAAGTTTCTGTCGCTTTTCTTGCCGATCAACTTGAAAGATCTGCTGTTCAACATCAGAACAAGCACTGCCAACAATGCCAACAGTCAAGAACAAATAGTCCTGCAGAAAATCTGCTGCCATACTCTGAATTTTATCAGGAAACGTTGCACTAAACATAAGCGTCTGTCTCTCAGTTTTGGGGAGCATTCCTAAAGAATTCACCAATTTCCTGATTTCCGGTTCAAAGCCCATATCCAACATCCTGTCAGCCTCATCCAAAATAAAATGTTTCACACTGGACAAACTCACCTGTAAAATTCAAAATGCTATAATGACAAACAACATTTAAGTGAATGCACTATCTACTTAACAATCTGAAAAAAAAAAAAGATAATATCATAATTACAATATGTACAATTTAAAATATGGTGCTATTTCAAACTTGGGGTGTTTAGTCTCAAAACACACAGGTAGGAGGAAATTACGTATTTCTGACTAAGATGCTGAAACAAATTGAGATCAGAGATCCTCCATTAAGTTTTTTTTTTTTTAAACTAAACCCTTGGAAATGCATTTGCAAGCATTTGAGAACAAGAATAATGATACACTTTGCACAAAACATTTAATAAATTTAATTTACAGTATAATAAATTAGTCAAATCAATATGAATATATAAATAGTACGATCACTAACACGAGGTGAAGATATGGTGTCCAAACAGTGACTACAATTAGCCCTGGAGAAGCATTGACCCCTGCCTGTCACAAGTCAAACTGATTTTCTTAAAATCAATATTTAGGTTAGTTCACTGTTCAGACAAAATAAACTATTAAGCACATCTGTTTACATTATGGAATCTTAAAAATAAAAAAAAGATCAAACAAACATTGCTGACAAAATGCTTTACTTACCACAGACTTTTCAATTAAGTCCACCAGTCTTCCTGGAGTTGCAACAACAATGTGACAGCCTACAGAAACATTTCTGATCTGACTAGAAACAGATGTTCCTCCATACAAAACAACTGGCCGAATACAAGATCCATATGCAAACTTTCGAGCGTCCATAAATATCTGAACAGCTAGTTCTCTTGTTGGAGCAACAATTAAGACAAGGGGTTCCTGAGGGATTTTATGCTCACACTCTGGTACTCCATTTTTAACCAGAGACATTAGCACTGGTAGCAAGAAAGCAGCCTACAATAACAAAGATTTGTCACCAAATAAAATCTAGTGAATAGTCGACAAGCTCGCTATTTAGCAGTATTCTAGTACAGGCAATGTTGAGCAAACAAACGGAACAAGGTCTCATTTGTTTTCTTTTCAAAGCCCACAAAAGAAATTTGACAGCAGTTAGAGAGTATATTACAGGACCTAAAAAAACAAACCTTGCATTAGTTTAAAATTTAGATCAAATCCAAGAAAAAACAATAAATTTCCTATAAACTTTTTTCCAATAAAATTTCAATCTGATCCATTCAGGAGCAAACAAAAGATTCTAAGAAATGAAGTTTGCTATAAACTAATTTTTTTCTTAATTACTATACACACTTAGAATTGTAAAAATGCCAAACCATATGCACTAGTCTTCACCCACTAGTGCCCCCCTGCAAACATTATAATTAGAAAACCCAATAGAAATTAAGCAGATTCTTTAATCAAGCTTTGTGCAACTGTACTTCCTCAACATCACAAAAATTCTTTAGAACTTTAATGTTTGTTTACTGGTGTCAAGCAGCTAATTCAATGCTGGCACAAACATGAATTAGTGTGTTTGTTATACACTCTACCCTTGAAAATAAATCTGGTGATGTTTATCAACTGAAAAACAGGAGATATAAGATAATTGTTGCTATTTACTTTGATTTAGCATTTCCATGATGCTTCAGCAGGTTTGCAGAAATCTCTCGTTAAACAGAACTGGCAACTTTGCACTTCTGACAATAATTCCTACTTACCGTCTTTCCAGAACCAGTCTGAGCACAGGCCATCAAATCCCTTCCCTCCATGATGATGGGAATGGCATACTTCTGTACAGGGGTTGGCTTCTCATATTTTGCCTTTTTAACATTACCTAAAAACTGGGGATGTAGACCTGCCTCTTCAAAATTATTCACCAAAGGTGGTGGACACCTCCCAGTTACTTCAACTGGAATTTGATCATACTTGTCAAAGTTGATGCCCTGAGGTATTGACAAGAAGATAGTAGGTTCATCCTCAGGTGGTGGCGGAGGAACATAAGGAGCTTCTCTTTTTCCTTCTACAAGAGAGAGATGATGAATGTATGAACTGATTCTTATGGTTAAATATGATATTTGCAATTTTTCAGCTAACACTCGTAACCACCTATAGCAACTGCAATCCAAATTCTTTCATGAAATAAAATTAGTTTTATATTATTTTACAGCATAACCACTGGACATTAATGACAAACAGCACCTACAGTTCTACATCAAATGTTCTCAAATTTATTAGAATACACAACTTGAAGCAAATAGACAGCTGTGTGTGAAGCAACCATACATAGCTCTGGAAAAATACGTGGGGTTAAAACCTGTCCTTTACTTGATGCGAGGCAGCAACTCACTGATATTGAATGAGATCTGCAACCTTAGCATAAAACCGGATTTCAAACTCCCAGGAAGTGGATCTATGCTTTTTTAAAAGTCCATAAGTTCACATTTACAGCCTGTGTGTGTAATGGGCATCTGCATATTGAAGCTTTCCTGGCTAGTACTTATTTCTATAGCTTACAAGCATGTTCTTACCATGCCTACTCAAGTTCTGGTCAGTGTTTCTTTATTCATGTTGTCTATATGCTAAATCTGTGGTTACTTATTTTGAACTTTTAAGAATAAATTTTTAGTGATAAAATGAAGTTTATTTTTCTGTAAAATTCACTCTGCATCATCAAAAGACTGCTAATTAATTTTCCCAGAGTGTTTCACCATATGAAACACTAAGATGAATGTCTGACTATCATAAATACTGCTAAATTATTTTCTCTTCTAAAAATTTCATATTTCAATGGCAATTTAACCTTTATGTTCAAGAAAGCCAACAGGTTCTGGATGAACAAGTCAAATATTAAATACATTCCTGGAAAAAGTGCACTGTCTATCCCTCTAATGAAAGGTTCCAACCATATCACACCATGACAGTTTGTATTGTATAAGCTGAACACAACAAAGACAACTTTTGCACTTTAGCCATGCAGTGTTATCTATAAGTTTATTGAAATAGAAATTGCTCAATTATCAGAAGCTATCTTCTCCAAGATAGTTTGGATAAACAAAACCTCATACCCATCTGCCCACACATGACACCAATAATGGCAGTCAATTTTCTGTAAAAGCATTCCAACACTTAATAAAAAGTCAGGATTCTCCCAAGTTTACCTAAACTCATTTCTCTTTCATCAGCATTTGGACATTCTCTGGCCAGGTGTCCTGACTCCCCACACTTGAAACAGTTGCCTCCACCTGTTTGTACAAAAGTCATTTCCAGAAATCTTACAAACTAGAATATTAGTTTCTAGAATTACCTTTTCTTTCAGATATAAACAATTTCTCTAGATTCTAGGTTTTAAATTTCAAACCTTCACATTCAGCAATGTACAACAATGGAAATCAATTTTACTTGAAAGCAGATAAACGTTTTGCACAATTTATTTAATTTTCTTTTACCAGTCAGGCAGAAGTTTTTACAAAAGAAAAACTGAGCAATTCAAGGCTGAACATCAATGGCAATAATATGCCAACATTTATCAAGTACACCTGCAGAAATTCCAAATCTCAAAATACTATTGCATCATGAGAATCCCACAGCAACTATTTTTCGTTTTATCCATAAAATCTAAATATTGCATACTCACCAAGCAAGTGCATGTATACAGAAAGGCCCTTCAATGCAGAGATAGCATTTAATTTTTTTTTTCTAAATATAAAACCTAACATGGAACTCAGCAAATTCCTCCCACCCTGTGTTTTGTTTTGACAACATTTGTGGTCTGCACACACAAATCCTTCTCATACAAGCGTGCTAGATCAACCAGTTTCAATCAACGATAGCCGCATGTAGTAGCACCATTAAAACTTTAATTCTAGTAAACCTGCTCAATTTCCACCAACTTACTAGACTTCAACAAAACTCAATATTAAAACATTGGAACCTTACCAAAGCCACTGCCACTTCTTCCCTTATTCTCTGAGCTGGTGCAATCTCTTGCCATGTGTCCTGGCTCTCCACATTTGAAACAGTTACTTCCACCACCTTCAGTTACAAAAAAATAAAAAAAGATTAAGAACACTTTAATCAATAAAGCATGTCAACTTATGTACTTGTTACCACTTTAGTTATTCAGATCTAATGCTATCTTTAAAAAATATTATTTAATGGACATTGAATAATTCGACAAAAAAATTTCTTTTAAAAATGAACAAACCTCGTCTTGACATGTGCTGCTGGATTCTAGATACCTAAACATCTAGTCAACCAAGAGACCAGAAGATAATTAACAACCTTGGCATTTTTAAATTAACTTCTAAATTTTGTGTTCAGAAAATAAAGAATAGCTTGATCAATCTTCTCCCAATGAAATAGAAACTGCCATATAAGCCTGACAAAAGGAAAAGCTTTCTTGCTGCAGCCCAATGCCTTCAATAATTGGGATGCCACAGTACAAGAACTTCATTGAGCACACTAATGACTATCACTGTATTCCAGAGCAACTATGGACTAAAAAGAATACTTCAAAAACTTTTTCATAACTCAGCTGAGTATTTAATTCTATAGAACACATTAACAGTTGCAGATTAGAATTAGACTCCAGAAATCTACCTGATTGTCAGCTAATTTGTGTACTACTAATTACAGAGCTCCCCAAAAATTTTTAACGGTAAGTGTCCATATTTATCTTAGAGTAAATTCTGTAGTTGTATGATATTATGAATTCCTAAATTATTAATTTGAGAAACTTGCTTCTAGTAAGATTAGTCACTGAAGATTTTTTCAACAACAAACCATTAAGTAAATATCTTTTATGAATTTTAAATACATTCTTCTTTTACATCAACTAAATATTAAGAAACATTCCAAAAACAAACTGTGTGCACAGATATAGGTTTGTTTAACATTCACTTTAAGTTAGCTAGGTTTGCCATCCTTATCTTTTTTAAGGAAAAAGTGTGAAGGATTTTGGTTATATTGATTAGCAAAAAAAATTAACCTTCCTAATGTCTAAAATTATATCTAATTATTTAAAACAATTTTTTATATATATATATATTATATATATATATAAAAGGTAAAGAAACAGGCAGGAAAGTAGCTTTCAGTTTATTTCTGGCTAAAGTTACAAGGTATAAATAATAATAAAAAAGAAAACAAACGAACAAACAAGCACATGCAGGCTACCGTGATTAGTGTATTTGGCAATAGAGTGGTTAATACATGAAACCAGTCAATTTGTCTAGCAGTCAGATGGTTATGCTAAGACAAGAACTTTATAGAAGATGAGACTTCTATAGCCAAAAAGGCAGTGTTGGCTAGTTTATAAATGGTCCAAAGCTATTATTCCAATTTGTGCCAGAAGCCTTACGGAGTATATGCTGATAACATTTTCCAGATAAACAATGAGCTGGCTGGTTTGCATGAACTAAAACTCATTTCAAAATTCTTTTTAAGCCGATGCTTCACCTGAGCGATTGCCTCCACTTCCAAATCCTTTATAACCACCACCTCTAAAACGATACAAAGAATCAACAAATTAAAGTTACCTCACTTTTCAAGTGTGTAGATGCTTGTAACATTCAAGAAATACTCATCAATTTGAATTAGGTGATTTAAAACCAAATTTGCTTTTGTTATTG
Source organism: Nautilus pompilius (assembly GCA_018389105.1). NCBI lineage: Eukaryota > Metazoa > Mollusca > Cephalopoda > Nautilida > Nautilidae > Nautilus > Nautilus pompilius. The sequence goes on along the minus strand of JACATO010000027.1, from coordinate 321,273 downwards.
AAAGCTGTTCCATATGACCATTACAATCAAATTAGCTATAATTATAAAATATTACAATAGGAAATACTTTAGATCAAAACAAATTTTTACTTCCATGAATTTTTTCCAAGACTTAAGGATTTTGACACTGTAGATTTAAATCTTAAAGCCAAATGAAAGAAAAACAATTTTAATTAGCCTTTAAATTACATCACACTTACCTTGGCATATCAGCATCATCATTAGAACCAAATCCTGTATATAAATATATGTATAAAAAAAGACTATTACAATCAAGGCATAAAATTAATTTTCAAAATTTATAACTTTGTAATAACATGGATTCTCCAGTTTGAACACATCAAACCATAACCTCTCAGTCAATTCTTCAAATACAACTTTAGACATCAATTCAAAACATAAGGCATGATTAAACAAGATCATATACAAAGAAAGTATTCACTTCAGTTAATTTTAAAATTTGTTCAAATTGTAAAGGAAAATCACAGGATGTTAACTAACCTGCAGTATTGTTGTTTTGTTTTTTTCCTGTTTGGACAGCTTAGTTACCACTGAAATTATCTAACAAACAAATCTTTGGAAAGACTCAAAAAGGCAGGAATCCAGATTTCTTTTTGCCAAAACAGTTAGGCAGTCTGTTTTTCTCCATTGGCACAAACTCGAGCCAAACCCCTAACTCAGCAATAAAACAGGCTTATTGGTTAATTCTATTAGATGGGAGGCATTTGCAAAGGCAAAAATAACATCACCAAAAACTTTTTTGATACTATTACTGAGAGAATTTGTATGAAATCAGGACTGCACAATGAAGAAACTTATTTATGTATTAAAAACAAGCTTAATATAAATATCTGCAACTTTTTAGAGAGCTGGACAATAAAGTAACAAATATTCGTAACATAAGGTAAATTTAACAAGCCACTTACCACCTCTACTGAATCCACAGCCAGTACCGCCAGAGTCTTTATTCCTATTGTTTTCCTTTCTGAAACTACCTCCACTGCCTTTGCTGGACCATCTGGAACCAAACTTGTCCGAGCTACCAAACACATTTTCACTTTTCAGATTGGAGTCCCAGCCATTGTCAGATTTATCAAATCTGTTCCTAACAGCCCAGTCATCAGCAGCATTAAAGGCTTTTTTACCAAAACCACCACCACCACCAAAAGCAGGCTTCTTATCATCAAATTTATTGAAACCCTTATTCTGAAAACCATCTCCACTCTCATAGTTACTTGGTCTTCCAACATCAAAACTAGATTCTTCATGGTTTGACTTACCAAAGCTATTTGACCTTTTAGGATCAAACTTCCCTCGATTATTATTATCATTATTATATCTGTCTTGGTTGCCAGGTCTAAATCCACTTTTAGGTCTGTCTGACTGGAAACTAAATGAAGAGGCCTGGGAGTCATTGCTTTTCCATCCAGACTCTTGTTTCACATGTCCAAATGTGTGTGTGGTAACTGCAGGCTCATCCCATCCACAATCATCAAACTGGCTAGTTGCAACAGTCTGGCTTTTATTCCATTCTCCATTCTGCTCTGCAGTATCACTGTTGATGCTAGGTAACTGCAATCCAAAATCTAGAAATGCCAAACCTCGGCCCCTGCCCCTAAATGAAAAAAATTAAAGTTTTGCTCTTTTTAATATTTATGATCAATTGATAAAAAGTCAAAACATTAGGAAACTTCAACCTTGAAGTAGGGCTATTTGATCTGACTAGAATTTATTCTAATGAAAATCTAGTTTAAGCATCTTGAATTCTGTAGTTGAGATCTATCTGCTAAATATTAACCATACAGATATGTATAATGAACTTTTCTGCATTCCACTTAAACCTTATACTTTCCCAGAACATCAGATTTACAAGATTAGAGATACATGAATAATAAAAATTCAAATGGATCTTTTGACATTTAGCAGCTGTTACTATACTGTAATAAATTAGAATCAGTCACTCATAAGAAAAAGATTAATAAAATTGTAAACTAGATAGTCTTCAAGTGATCAACCTACTCCATGACATTGAAACTAGATGACACTGAATCCTGACAACTTTCATAACATGGCAACAATGCTTGCATAATTTTATTATTATTATTATTATTAGTGTAAATCATGGCATTTAAAAATGAGAAAACTGTGCAAAATACCATCTAATGTTAAGAGTTTCATTTATCACAAAATAATTCCTAGATCTGCAGAGTAATGCAGCACAATTAGGGATGATCAGGAGTAGCTGAAGTCAAAGCCACTGGAAACTGATTCTGCAACAAGATCTTCTGGATGGATCTTCACGTTCTTCCTTTCATTATGGAATTCATCAACTCTTATTAGACCTAGTCAATCCCATGTAATTATCAAAATTCAGGAGAGCCTGCAAAAACTGCAGCATCATCTTCCAAAACTATAGCAGTGTTCTGGATTAATGGATGACTTAAAAAAAAAAAAACCCAAACAATGGAAAAAGGACAACTTCCAGATAAACAATTTTATACTGAACCAAGAAATGGCATTCTAACAGTACTCTCTCTAAATATCTGTCACCAATACCATACTTGTCATTTCCTCAAGTAAATTTCTAAGTCAGCAGCAATCATGGGGGTGCAAGGCTGTGGCTAAAGATCTCTAATGTCCCAAAATCAACCCTGTCAAGAGATTCCTTTAGACATTTCTTTACCACAGCCTGGCCTGGGTTCTTCAAATTGCCATATTTTTTTTTTTTTTTTGCAGCTGCAGTCTCTCCTTTCTGCTGAAGTATCTGTACATCTTTTTCACCTCAATTGCAAAGCTTGCATGTAATTCAAATTTCTATCAATTTATTTTTTACAAGATAATTTGAAAACTTCTCTCTACCCTTAAAATATCTAGTATTTTAATGTCGTCAACAAAGGCCAGCTGTTGTGTCAATTCCAGCCACAGTAAAAAAAAAATTTTAAAAAGTTTCTTTTGAAAGCAGAAGCCATCATCCCTTATACTGCAGATGGAACCAGAGTTAGGTATTGTCCATAGGGACAGGACCACAATGGCAGCTGGATCACTCAGCTTAATATTTTAAACAATTATCTGAATTATTAATTCCTGATTAGTCAGTAATATTAGTAATTAATGAACTAGTCAAAAAGCATGAAAATCAGACTTTAATGTAAAGTTTCAGATTGTAAACATTATATCAGCATATTGCAAGAGAATATTCTAATAAGAATGCAGTGCAATAAAGCCACTCCATGCAATGACGTTTTCAAAAATCTCCAATATTTTTCAATTTTTTTTATTCCAGCAAACCAATGTACTGGCACAATATTGCACGAGTTCCCCATTTATGTGAACTGAGCAATTATTAAAGGTGCATTTACTGTAATTTCTATTAAGATTTGACAAGTAAATAAATTAGGGCACGAAATCCCATGTATGGCACATGCTGTGTGCATAATTAAATTGATGGCTTCCCAGGAGGAAAGCCAGCCATGGGCCTTTCACTATCAGCCCCGATTAGATTGGTATCGATAGCCACCACCACCACCACCACCATCCCGAGATTTAGCCTTTAAAAGCTAAATCACATTTGCTAGTCATCTTAAAACTGGAAACAGTGCAAGGGAAGCAATCGTATTTTTGCACCAGGTAGAACTCCGAACAAGGCAGGTGGGGGGGGGGGTCAGACAGACACCCGACCTCCCCTTCGCCTTACCGTTATTCGAATAACGTTCCGTTCGACTCCCTACTACGCCTCTAGCCCCAGCACCCTACCCAACGATCCGTCGGGTGTGGGGGGGGGACAGTTTAACCGGAACGGGTCCCCCCCAACACACACAAAAAAGAAAAGGGGGTAACCAACCAGACCTAGAAACAGCGACAAAACTCAGATGCGATCCACCGAGATTTACTCAAAGTTGAGGAGGTGGTGGGTGAGGGGTGAGAGGGGGGGGGAGAATCACATGATCACCGATTGATTCCTCTCAATGCAGGGCTAAGAGTCGGGACGAAATCTGCAAAATTTATGCCCCCCCCGGGGGAGGGGGGGTAGGTGGGAAGGAATAAGCTTTTCTTCTTCGGCTGCTCGGTCGCATTAAGCCCTTAATAACCGGTAGAGAGCCCGAACGCCGCCCCAGCTACAGTCTGATGTTCGAAAACAAAAGAACTCGCGCTCAGCCGCCGTCTCGTGGTCGGGTTCGATGTTCATCACTGCGTTTTCTGATAAAAGTTGTTGTTTTTTTTTTTTTTTCTTACGTCAAGGAAAACAAAACTGGATCCCCAAAGGATACGGTGGGTGGTGGGGGGTTAGAATACCCGTCCCAGCGGATCTGGAATAAGCCGGGGTTCACACCAGAATCCCGGCGAAGGAAGATGGCGAGGGGTTCTCCGCAGAGAGCGGCAGCCGGACTCTCCATCCCCCTCCATTTCTGTTCAAAATGGAACCGGTGGAAGGAATGGACGCTCTCCCACCCGGGGAAGCTGCCGGAGACTCGATCGATCTCCCCCCCCCCCACACCAGAGAGAGAGAGAGCCGCAGGCCACCGTCCGACCGAGAGGAGGAGGAGGAGGAGGAGGAGAGGAGCCGCCGCTCCACGTCTCAGGGGGTAAACAACGACAGCGACCCACTTCAGCGGGAGAGAGAGAGAGCGGGTTGGACCTGGAGGAAGGGGGGGGTGGTGAGGCGAGGTTCAGGGAAGCAAAAGACCGCGGTCCCTTCTCCGCCGGAGGCATTAAATTCCCGCCAAAATTCTCAAGACCAGCAAACAAAACAGCCATACGTTTACTCACCTCACCATCATTGTAACATGTGGTCACGCCGCGGACACTGCTGCCCCCTGTCGTATATAATTTTCCTTGGCACTACTTTCTGTATTCGTCCGACAGGAGGAGAACACCGCACTATTTTTCTCTCGCTCTTTTCGCAGGTAGCGTGGCGACATTTTTTTTGTTGTTGTTGTTGTTTTTGTCCCCCCCCTCCCCAACTAAAACGAAGGGTGCGAGTTATACACAAATTGCGGATATCTAGCAAACACGATTATGGACGTCAGTAATTGGCAATAAATTAATTAAACTTATTTGTAACCGGGTTGGGTGGGGGGGAGGAGTTCCGGAGATTCCCGATCTCTCGGATCCTTGATCGGAAGTCGCGCGTTCGTTCCTACGGGGGTGAGTACTGGGTAAGAATCGAATTACGCTGGCCGGCAACTCGTTTTCACCAGATACAATAAATATTTTGCCAGATAAACCAATTCATCATCGCCACTGGAAAGTGTAAAGAAATAACCCACGATGGATCTTCGGAGGATTCACCGGTCACACCTCGGCTGTCCACGGGGCGGCCAAGATGGAGGCCAGGACTGATTGTTCGGAATGGGCTGGGTGACTGGCTGAACCAAAGGGGAAAACGTCGGAGCCGCTCGGCATACCCATGATCTGGATGGGGAGGAGGAGCCGGGAGACCATCGTGGCGATTGATACTTTTGCAGCGTTAACATTAGCTGGATGCTCCGTGATGAAGAAAAAGCGTAAGGTCGTTTATCCGAACATGGACTCCGCTCGCAGACCGATCCCCTCGCTATGACAGGCTGCCGATTCTCCGTTACCTCCACTGCATGTACTCCAGTTCTTTGGAAGGCGAAATGGAATCCGACGGAGGTGCGATTGGCGCGGCTCCGAGACCTTCGACCGATCCTGACCGCACACCTGACGGAAGAGAAGTCGGAGCCGGAGACGCTTACCCAAGATGAGTTGAATAGACTCGTTGGAGACCTCCTACTAGGGAGACGTTTATCCAAGATGAGTTCAATGACTCGTTGGAGACCTCCTACTAGGGAGACGCTTACCCAAGATGAGTTGAATGACTCGTTGGAGACCTCCTACTAGGGAGACGTTTATCCAAGATGAGTTGAATGACTCGTTGGAGACCTCCTACTAGGGAGACGCTTACCCAAGATGAGTTGAATGACTCGTTGGAGACCTCCTACTAGGGAGACGTTTATCCAAGATGAGTTCAATGACTCGTTGGAGACCTCCTACTAGGGAGACGTTTATCCAAGATGAGTTGAATGACTCGTTGGAGACCTCCTACTAGGGAGACGCTTACCCAAGATGAGTTGAATGACTCGTTGGAGACCTCCTACTAGGGAGACGTTTATCCAAGATGAGTTGAATGACTCGTTGGAGACCTCCTACTAGGGAGATGTTTACCCAAGATGAGTTGAATAGACTCGTTGGAGACCTCCTACTACTAGTCCTCTCCAAAGAGAAGGCACTCGCCTCGAGACTCATGCAGAAACACCTACTTGAGAAGGGCTCGCTAGTGCGTCCCTATCGAAAACGAAACCAAGACCCTGGTCCAGTGTAGCCCACCGCCTTCCATCAAAATTGCATCTGGCAGATGGAACTTGCACCAGCAAAATAAAATTCCTTACAAAAACCAGGCTAGCATCCATTGTTGCCCTTCGTAAAGCTGGTTACTCCAGATGGAAATTTGTGGAGAATGCTAGTGTTAAACGGTGGTGTTGTCAACAACCGTTTATAGGATGTCAGCTGATTCTCTCATGAACTTAAAAGGTTGGGGGAAACTACACAGCTGGAAGGTATAGGTTACAGGTTCAAAGCTCCAAAGCAAACTTTTTTCTGGCAGGTAGCCAATTAACTGTTGACCACAATTACTCTGCAAAAGTTGGTATCTCAAACTCTACTACTTTACAATGGTTAAGAGAAGTTGGATTGATTGGCCAAGTGGCATCTAGGAAGTCATTACTTAGATGAGGCAACAAGAAAAAGCAACTTGACTGGGATAAAACAACGAAAAACCTTAAATGTTGTATTTTTCTATCAAAAAGCAATTGTTTATGGTATACAGTGCATTAATGTGTCATCTTTTGATATTGCGTGTCTTCAGTTTCTGCCAAAGTTATATTATTGTCACTTTTCTTGAATGGACACACCTCTCACAAAGAAAAATTGTGAATGAAATCAGTTAGTGTGGAAATGGTCAATAAGATTATTAAGAAGGAACGAGTCACAAGCTCAGTATTTCCATCAAGAAAAGGCAATTGTGGAAGAAAACAGAAAACATCACTTGAGATAATCCAGAATTAGTATGAATGAGCCAGCAAGATCCAAGAAAATAGTGATGTGCTTAACCAGGAATTAGCAATAGCAGGTCTCCAGATATCAACTGTAAGATGTCATTGATTGCTTGAGGGGAGTGCCAAACCAAGAAACCTGTTGAAAAACAATTGCTAACAAAAATAATGAAAACAAAATGTTATATGCTGGTTAGTTTAAAAAAAGACTGGTTTTCAGATGAGATTCATTTTTTGGCTCAAGGTCAACAATGTTGATATGTTGAACTCACGACCAGTTCTCACTCTAATCAAACTGAGGCTTCCAGAAAAGATGATAAATTTTGGGACTGGTTTTTCTGCACAAGGGACTGGCTCATTAGTGCCTATGCACTGCATGAAGAATACTAAGGAATATACTGAGGTTCCAGAATGCCGTGTTGACGATACTTTTCAACATGGTTTTGCAAAGATAATTCTTAAATATACAAGTTTTGTTTTTTTAGTTGATTAAAAACAATACTGGTTCATGATTCCTTCATTTGGCTGCTGGATTTAGTCACACTTAATGGAGTTGATTTATAGGCAAAAGTCTCATTAATTACCTTTCCACTGAGGTTAGCTGGCTAGTTATAGACTATTTCAACTATCGTGTGTGTGTGAGGGTGGTCCTTTCATAAACAAACAAAGGCGAAATGCCTGTGAACCCATGGTCTGGTGTCCAACTCTAAACATTGGGAGAGATCCAAGATGCCACTGTTGTGAGCATGAAAACAAAATTCAAAGACAGGGAGAGTGACCATCAGCCCCTTAGGAAGAGGAATTCCCTCCACTTCCTAACAGGTCAGTTCATGTCCAGGATAGAGCAACTTGACCACAGAACCAAGGACTATCTGCAACCATTTCAACTCCTGCTTCAACAGAGTTCCAGCCCATTGTGAAAGATCAGTGACTTTTTTCTGGAAACCAGCCCTTGATTGCTGTTGTCTAGCTGCATACACTATTGTTTGTTCTCTCCTGGCTCACATCACTCTTTGCTGCCCAGCTGTTTGTCACTGACTTGTATATTTAACCAAGTTATCTAAGTTGTTTTATAATACTATTTAATTACTTCCACTGTGTTTTTGGTCTTTCTGAGTATGTTCATGATTCTTGGATTTTGTTGTAGCAAGCAGAAAGACCTCACCCTTTCTTGAAATTCTAAAGTAATGGGAAAGATTAGTGGGACTGCAAAGCTACCTTCACCTTTCTGTGATCTTGGAAAGGCAGGTTCAGCTGCTTCATGCAAAAGAATCCAAAGCCCTCTGTGAGGAGAAGGCAGCAAAAATAAAACCAAAATAAAGTCTGTCAGGTGATCATTTGATAAAAGTATTCCAGAGACGGCAAACTTTGGACTCTTCTTATGAGTAAGACAGTTTTTGAAAATTGATAAGGTGTCTTTTAAATGTTTGTATTAAAGATCTTTCAACTTAATGGAAGACTGGATTTAGAAAGCTAATTCATCCAATGCTTGTGTTAACACTGATAATATTAAGAAGAAAGTGTCAAGTGTTGGCAGTGACACTCACCAGTCCATCAAAGCAGCTTTTTTGAGAATGTCTGTGCAACACATTTAGGTTGCTCTTTTTTGGGTATTAATCTCCAGTTTGTGAAAAATGGCGAAATTGCAGTGTGTACCATAGCAATGAATGAAATTAGATAAAGACATACATTCCAGCATTTCAAGAACATGTTTCTTGAAGTGCTTATGCACTATGATATCAGTGAGCAGAATATATACAACATAACAGATAATAATGTAAACATGATAAAGTGTCCAAATTATGAATGGTGAGAACAAACAAACTAAGGAAGGAGAAGTACTTGATGTTGATGCAGTAGAGGTTGGTCACGAAGAAGCATATTCAGGTGAGATGCAGGTACTGGACTACAAACTGGCTAAGGTTACACTGGCTTTTCTGTCAACTCAAGTTACACTTAAATATGCCTTTTCTTGTCTCAATGGTCTATTTATGCTGTTGTCACAAAGAAAGACAAACCTGACAAAATGGTGAGACTGTGAAGGACATTATGGTGATCCATTGCAACTATTTTCAAAGGAAGTGAGATTTTGCTTCTTATTTGATTATGTTTAATGATGTAAAAGGCTGGTGATTACACTATTTAATAAAAATTTGTATTGTTTGGTGCAATATCTATTAGATTTTCTTTGTTGTCACTATTTAATAATAGTAAAATGATCATGTTCACAGATTGGATTATGTATGTGACAGTCAATTTTTTTTTTCTGAACCAAAAAAATGGATGATCTTAAAATGCATTTTGACTCCCTGGTTTATATCTAAGATTAATTTATAGACCAATGACCTTCAGTTTGTGTTAGCAATATTTGATGCTAGAGTCCCACCATGTTAATGGCAGAGATGCTTTATACTTTGAAATTAGTGGCACTTACTGTTGCATTCTTATGAATGCTGCCAATTCCTTCCAAAACAGCACACTATTAACAGAAGATTTATGCTTAGTGTTAAAGTGTGTCCATGGCCATCTGGTAAAATAAGATGCTGTCGATGGCCAATGAACAGACAGTATTGCTTAACCTGCCACCCCCTACTAAACAAGCTAAATAAAAAGGTTTCTATTACCTGCAAACCTCATTCCCAAAGTAGTCACCACAATAAAAAAAAAAGTAAAGTAAAGCCAATGATAAAGGCCAAGTAATGAATGGTAAGCTGATCTTGGTTTGTATCTTGTGTGTGTGTGTGTGTGTTGGGAGAGGTAGATGGCCTGTACATTGAATGAGAACTTAAATAAAAACAAATTTTTTTAAAAATTAAATTTCACTACATTCCCCACAGAAAAGGAAATAAATACCAATACCTTATTGAATGCTACCCTGTTTGATGCCAATCTCTTATAGTGAATAAATAGTTTTTTAAAAAACGAAAAGAATCCATTGTCAAAAGTCACATGGTGGCAGACATTGTTTATATTAGATTAGCCAATGAGAACACTATCCTATTTCAGTGAGTCTTGTTCTTTACAATAATGCTGTCTCTTTCAGATCTTCAGTTATTTTCGGTGTAATTTCATTACAATTTGTCTGATTATTGTCTCTGATGTGGTAAAAGGTCTGCAAGTGATTGTGGTGGAGATGTGGAATTTTGAAAATGAAAGTGCTAAGATAAGACGTGGATGTTGGCTGGTCCTAAAACTTATCATCGTCTGTTCGAACAACCATAAAAAAGATTAAAGCTTCAAGTCAGACCAAAACATTCATATCTTTTAAGTTAACACATAACGGAAAGTAGGTTAAGAATTTGGATTGAAGACTGAACATAGCAACATATGCCATTAAGCCAAATATCGATTATAGAAAAGGCTAAGAATATTTTTATCCACTTAAAAGCAGCAGCAGTAGACATGTTTGTGGTGAGCCATGGATGGTTTTGAACATTTCAAATGTCTACTGGAGTATGGAGAGTAATGCTATGGGAAATTTTAAGTTTATACCCATGCTTGTATAACATTGAAACACCAAGAGCCATGAATGGTTTTTCTAAAAAAACTTAACTGTCAAACAGAAGTCAAAAAGGGCTTCGGTTATAATTGATATCTACCTGTTGTTTGTTTCCTATTTTTGTCCAGCAGTGTAGCATTATTGCAAGGAAAATAACCTTGAGTCTACAGCACTTTTGGTGTTTCAAAACCTCCCAGACCACCCCGAAAACCGTGACAGCTTCTGTACCTGTATCTTCATCAAAGTGGTCTACTTTCTGCCAAATACAACATCAATACTATAGCCCATGGATCATCAGGGTGTCATATCTAATTTCAAGGCTTATTACTTTAATCGTACCCTCAAAAAGCTGGTTGAAGGAACAGATGGCAATGCTAAGTTGTCAATAAGAGTGCTAGAAATCATACATTATGAAAGCTATCAATAATATAAGTGCATTGTGGAATGAGGCTACTAACATTTGTATGGACAGTGTTTGGCAACTATTATGTATGGCCTGAAGTATGTAAGAATTCTGAGAGATTTGAAGAAGGATACTGTTTCCAATGACATCGTCCAGCTGGCAATTCAAGTAGGTATGGATGAAGTTGAGGTCAAGATGTGAAAGGAGTTCTTTAGACACTTAGAAAACCTAACCAATGAAGAATTGGATAAATAGGATGTTCAAAGAGATAGTGAGGAAATTGAAAATGAAGAAACTGCAATTGAAAGAAACTTAAGCGCAACAACCTCATCAAAAGCTATCACTAAAATTACAGAAGCATTAGAGCTTTTTTTTCCAAAAATGATCTGGATTACTAATGAAGCTCTTCCGTAAAAAGAATTGACCTCAATGGTTTCTCGTGCTACAGAGAAATTCTTTGTGAAAGGAATAGGAACAGTTAACTCTAAGCACATTCTTCAAAATGAATGAGTCTCAAGCAAGATGAACCAAAGCCTGGTCCATCATCCATTGTCCCAGTTGTAGACTCTCCCACCCTTTCTCCTTGTGATACTACTGCTTGGATGTTTTGATAAGTAGAATACAAATAGTTATTTTGTTTGTTATTCTTTAATAATATAGTATGTTCATTACTGTAATACCCTAGTTTTATCACTATATTGTTAGGAGAAAATGATGCCAAAACACATCTCATTATACATGACCTCATTTAACACATTCAGTTAGCACAGCAATTCCTTGGAATACATCCTGAGCATTAAACAAGGTATTGTTGTAAATACAATTAAAGCTGAGGGCGGTTAACTTTCCTCCATCAAAGGCCAGATGAAATACAATATACTTTATGAACATTTTGAAATACCAGTCCCAAAGCTATGAAATGCACCTAATATGAACAAGTGAATGACAAAGTAGTCTTATTCAACTCACCTAATTCATTTGCTCTTTGCTCTTATTCCTGTCAGTATAGAAGGGCTGTTGATTGATCGTTGTGTGGCAATATGCCAAAGCAAAAACCAAAACTACAATTGATTACAGAGATCTGAAAATCTGGGATTGGCTTGAAATGACATTATAAAGTTTGATTTGTGGAATTTTGGGAAAGCAAAAGGTGACAACCATGCACAGTTCCAATCCAAGTACCTTGTGAATTCATGCTGAAAACTTTTAAGATGTTAAGGAAAATCTGCTCTATTGGCAGAGCTTTTGTTACAAGCTCAAGAGACTACCAAGGTAGATGCTTCTTGTAAAAGCTGAGGAAATTGCCAGGTAGCTGGACTATGCAAAAGATGCAGAGATGAATACTGACTGGATAAAAAAATGGAGTTTAAAAAAAAGTACCATTCTTGCTTTTGTCAAATCAATGAATCTGCAGTCATCACACCTGAAATAATGCTAGAATGGACAAAAAAAAATTAATGCCTAGAATCCATAAAAAATCCAAAGACAACTTTTTCAACTTGGAAGATACAGCACATTCTTGGACACTTCTGGATGGAACTCTGCAATTCAGAAAGGATGAGTGTATAAGATGGAGACTAAACAAAGAATGAGTGATCCTGTTTGGATCTAATGCAACAGGTATGGAAAAATTGCTTTTACTGGTTATTGGAGCATTTAGATCACTCGTCTCACTGTCAAATACAAGAGAAATCACACGGCCTAGATGACGTTAGAGAATTTTTTTGTGGTACTTCCAAAAATTCAACAGGAAATGCTAAAGTGTTGTTGTTTAACTGTCCATTGACCAGGGGACTAAGAAAATTAAAGACATCTGCTTTACAAAGAATGCAATGTTTGGACTCCAATGTTATAAGCATGAAGGATACTACCAGTAGTTGGTTGAGAAGAGTTTTAAAATTTGAGAATGGAGTGGAAAATGAATCTCAAATCTGGTAGTAATTTGAATGTTGTCAGCAATGTAAAATTCTACACTGCCGCCCATTCCTCTTTACATAACAATGTAATAGTCTTCAATTCAGATGTGGTGGTCTATCCCAACTGCTGCTCACATTGCGAATAGTATGTAGTTATCTTGAAACAAGCAGAAAATTTGCCAAGTTTTGTTGACAAATTAGATCTGCAAACAAAACAGTAAAAATAACTTTTCTTTACTCCAGCTAGAGTTTATATGCTGTTTTGAAATTTGTAAGCGTTTTCTCATAGATGCTCATGTTAAGCACATCCAACTGTAAATACACACACACACACACTGGTACACAAAACGTTTGTTGCAAAACTTAATACTGATTTTAGGTTTCTTCATTCATCTTTTTGGTTTTATTTCCAATTCTGCAATGGAAGTGCATTCATTTTGATGTTAGAATAAGTGAAGTGCTGTTGATACTAATACAGGGGTAATTGTTAAGCTCACTACTGATCAATTGATTGATTTTAACAGTATATCATGTGTACAGCAACTTTCTCTTTGTGGCATAGGAGTTTATCTTGAAAAACAATATCTGTATTAACCTAGTTCAGATGATTCCAGAACTAAAAATGTAATAAATCTATATCATTTTCAAATATAAGCAACACCATTTTTTTTTTATTAAATCAAGAATTTGTAGTTCTGTATGACAATCTCCAAAAAAAATAAATAAGTGAATATGAAAATGTTTATTTTATATGCATTTTATTATTTCTAATAATAATTTTAGCACAGAAACTGTATCATAACTAGTAGTAACATACATTAATAAATGCCAACAATTTAATATACATAAGCCTTTTCATTAGCCAACACAATGCCCTGGAATCATTAATAACTCATTTCCAAACTGCAGTCTCTATGCAGAAGCCATTGGTGGTGGTCAACAGTTGCATATCCACCAGCTCTCATACAGCACAATGAAATGCTCGTTTCTTTATGTACACATATCACTTTTTCCCCCATGCAGCTTGCCATAGATAGTAAAACATTAGCTAAGAATTCCACCAGTTTTGTCACATCTTATAATTTCTCTTCCTTGGACAAAAAATAAAAGTAACAAAAAATTCCTAATTAGAAAAGCAATTCAACTAATTTGATTATAATTTAGTTTATCACAAATGATAATTTTAACAACATAGGTTTTGCAAAACAGGCACTTGGTTTGGTGGTGAAGCCAATTTTCTGTTCTGGTTGTGTGTGCATTGTTCAGAATGCCCACTTTACAGTTTTCCTAAATGTCATCAAGTATGGATACAAACCAGATTGAAAGCATCTTTAATGGATAACTAATGGCCAATCAAATTTGGTGGCAACCACAATGTAAGAGGTGCCTCCTACCAACTACTGAAAATGACTTTTCAAACAGATATCGTACATACATTAAAGAACCTTGTGTTCAAATTATGGCAGGGATGTCTGTTAATTTTTTGTATATCACATCTGTTGCAAGTTTAACTACAAACCAATTTTAAGCAGATTTAACTTATACACCTGTGCAGTGGTATTTTTCTCAGAATGCCAATAATGCAAACACATTCTCCTAGATTTGTGTTGCAAACTAAGCATTCTGGGACACATTCTGAGTAGAGGGAACAGTGAACAGAATATCACTACATATCTTACAAATTATTCATCTGCAGTGCATAATATAGACATGAAGGATCTTTAAAAAAAAAAAAAACAAACTTTAATATATTATTTCATCAAACCAGGCCAGTTAAATAGCCATTACCAATTTGAGGAATGCTCATCAAGAGTTGTCATTCTTTCAAGCCAAAGTTTTAGTAGTTTCTGTCTGCCCCAAAATCCAAACTGCCATTACTGTTGCATACTTTTAACAATGCACTTGTCACCTTTGAATATATGACATCATATTACAAGCCCGTCATGACCATAGAATAACTTTAAATTGTTGAATCATGCTCTTCTTACCATGGCAACACTTCCATCAGTGTTGGGTAGACAAAAACATAAAAATTAAACTGCAGTGTGTCCATTTACTTTTTTAAAAAAGGCTTATAGTAATAAGTATGGCTTAAAAATAAAATCAGTTTAACAATCGTTAACCAGCATTTCAGATGGTGTTGAACTTAGTTAGCTATGAAAATTAAATGAAGTCAGTCGAGCAGCACAAGCTATGGAGGCAAAATCATTTCTAACACCTATTATGTTGTTAGTCAGGTTCACTTTTATGTCCACTTCCAGAACGGTGCTAAGGGTTAATAAATGGCATTGTTTTTGAAAACTTGTCTTTATACAATATTTCTTTGAAAAGGCCAACATTCCAATAGTTAATAGTGGTCAGGCATCCACTGTGCATGCATAATCATATTCCAGGAACATCATGACAAGATGTAGAATGATAGCTACTGAAGGCAAAAAAGAGAATGCCACTACATAGTTATAGAACTGAATACAAATTAAAATTATGGTATGCATTATTTTATTTCACTGGAAATGCTCAGCACAACAATCATCATTGGCCTATTAACAAACAAGTTTACAAGCGGCGATGTTAAAATAGCTTAAGCAGTAGCTTGATCTTCATAAAAAAATAACTTCCTATAACTAGGAATACTTAACAGTGGCTAAACATATAGCAACAGTTTTTTTTTTCTTCTTTTTTTAAACATCAAAAATAAATTTTTAAAATAATAAAGCCAGTTTAAAGTCATAAATTATGTATCAGAAACAAAGCATGGTTAAACACTGCATTTTTTGTGGTATACTTAAGTTTGTTTTTTTTTTTTAATGTATAGGCAGCATCTACCCAAAGGTCAGCCACATCAAAATGTGCTTAGATCATTGTTGCCTGAAGCAATGAGCATCAACTACTCTCTTTACAAAAATGTAAGGGAAAGGGGAGTTTAAATTTAGAAAACAATATAATCAGTCTTCTTAATGAATTTTATATAAATCTAAAAATTGGCCATGCATAAATACAGACTATGGTAGAAACTATCCATCATAGAAATTAGTAGACAGACTGTAGAGGACAATGCACTGAAAATGCTGCCTTGACTTAATGGGAGGGAGGGACTGCACATATATATTAAATCATCATTCTGGTGCAGTTAGACACTAATATTAGAAATAACTGAAGTCAGACAATTATTTTTTTTCCAATAATTTTGAGTGCATTAGAGTGATGTTCATCTATGAAATCCACATGGACCCAAGTTTGAGTTTGTGCTGGCACCAGTCAGCTGTAAACAAAATCACCTGCCCAAATGTGTTGCTTTGGAACCACCTTGGAAACTTCTACGTTTTCAGAGAATTGAATAAATTATGATTTTTAAAATTTTAAAAAATAAATTAAAGAACATTTCATTTAAACTCCCCAAATAAAATAGGTTTAGCAAAATAAAGATAACTGCATTGATAGTTTTGTATTTGTAGTATATATAAATTCCTATGTAAGCATCTGATGTTCAGTTTTGCAAAGAGCGTCTTTAATTGAATGACAGCCAATGGAATCAGATAAATCAACTACTATAACAGAACAAAAAGTTATAACTGCATATTTAAAAAAAAAAAAGACTTGTGAATATAGACTTAAACATCAAATTAACTAACAAAAGTCCCGTAACATTAAATTAGTAAGTAAATCTGGCCACACCCTGGTTTTGTATGTAGTAAAGGAGAAAGATCCCCAGTAAAAACAAGTTAAAGAGCACAGCATTAACTTGCATTCATCATGTCTATTGGACAGTTGGCTAATCATCATGTGCCCACAGCGTGAAAGTATTGCAATTGTCTTTTTTTCCAAACACCAGCCTCAACATTGCCTATTTAAAGGAGAAAAATAAAATTACTTTTGATTGCAAGAAAAATGAAGGAATCAAGAGTTTGCTCATGAATTTATTAAGCATGCATCATGTTAAAAAAACACAAAGACAACAAAAATAAATAAAACAAAACAAAAGAAAAAAACAAAAACAAAAAATGGGAGATGACAAGACAGACAGTGACAAGAATTGACCCATGTATACAAAAAGCAGATGATTACATATTTGCAAGAAAACTAGATTAGCCTACAAAATTGGCAGAAACGATCTGTGCTTGGCAACTACCTTCAAGTAATACACTACAGTGTGATTGCTGTTACATCCTCCTCTTGTGGTGGCCCCAGTCACTGCACATTCAAATAAATATTTTTTTTTCTTCAAAAGTTATGTAGTGTCCAAAATTAAGTTAAAAGACAATGAGACAAAATACAGACCCAGTCACAGACCAGTGATGTTATGATTTTTCTTTAGGCAAAAAAAAAAAAAAAAAAAATCATCATAGGTATATACAGTTTGAAACAATACAATGCCATAAACGAAAACAATCACAGACCAGGTAACACAGCGGCATACCAATCATCACTTGATCTAAATACTTAGCACACAAATAACTCGTTTAACATTCCTCTAGCACCCGCATGTGTTTAACAATTGTACATAAACCGTAGGTTTCTGACGCTGGGGGTGAACTAACTGGCTTGTACAGGGTCGAGAAACAATTTTTCCATATTTCCCCACCTCCAAAACCTCGCTTGTTTTTAATGCTACCTGCACCCTGACAATCGTTCCAGCCTGGCCTCTTCTTTTCTCCGCTCCTTTTAAATCAATGTTTCAATGCATGATGCAAGACTTTCTCCACATCTTCAAATAGATTTTCACTGGTATTTCACCAAGGGGTTATCCAACATAAAACCTGATACACAATGTTTTTAATTTATTTAAAAAAATAAAATAATAATTTCCGTGTAATGATAAACTACCAGCAGTATTAAATTCTGCCTAGAGTCTTGATGAGTCATCAAAACAATAACAGAACGCTGGCTTGTGTGCCAAAGCTCTTGAACTTGTCAGGATCAATTGATCAGAGAGATAATCAGCATGGAATGTAAGATTAGCAAATTATTATTACTGCAGTGCTACTTGAAGCTTCAAAATTAAATCTACATAGTTTGCTGAAATAAATTCCAGGTCATTGAATAATGTCTGTAAAGACTGTCCCAAATTCAGAGAAATTTGCAGAAAGAGAAAAGCAGAGCACACACTATCCTATGCATGTTGGTTGAAGGTTTGTCGTCACAGCATCAAACTGAATTCTTCTGGTTTTAAATAAATACAAAGAAATGTATGCTGAGTAAGCAGGCAAAAAGACAGTAGACATGGACATTCTGAAACCACCGGTTGGTTACTGCCACTAAAAAAACTGCAGGTTTTCTTTTTACTCCTCCCTTTTCCGTCATGCTAGCTAATAGGCTAATATAAAGTTTTCTCGCTTTATTTAAAAGACTGTTGGCTTAAACAATGAATTTTCATGGTAGCTCACATAGCATGCAACGTATTTGCCAACATTTAGCACTGTTCATGGGAAATACGTTGACTTGGACTGTTAACCTGACAAACATTTTTAACTTGTACTTTCAGGGGTTTGCTTAAAACTATCCATGCATTTTAACGAATGGTGTAAGTAAGCCTAATATTTATTATAGTTGTAGTCTTCAGCTAACATTCCAGTTGGCAGGCAGGCAGGCAGGCAGAACACTGTTGGACAAGAAGACACGTAAAACCCTCCCGATGACACCCTCCCGATGAAGATGACTTCTGACTGCATCGACAGCTAAGAACTGTTGCCCCTTAGTAAGAAGGAGCTGCTGTCTGTTGCAGGGACCCCCCTCCTGAGCTGGCCCTTCCCCTACGCCAACCCCAATGCGGCCCCATGTAGTGCCTGGCAAGTGAGGCTGCCCCATATTCTTGGTGACCATCCCTTGTTCCCCATCCCTGAAAAAAAAAAAAACAAACAAACAATAAATACATTTACATTATCAATAAACCATTTAGTTTATGTAAATCAATTTGTATCACAAGATCCTTTCTGAAGCTTCACAAAGCATTATATAGGTGCATTTGTTTTGAGGGCTTCATCAATGTCCTGAGTAAAAATTTATTTTTAATTCTAAAAAACTATCTAGCATCAATGATATTTATCACATATTAAAATTCCACAAGCAAAAAAATCAACTAACTATCCTCATCATCAAAAGATTTTCAAGTCTGAAATAAATTACAACATTTTATACTCGCTTAGTAAAGCGACTT
This sequence comes from Nautilus pompilius, assembly GCA_018389105.1. Taxonomy (NCBI): domain Eukaryota; kingdom Metazoa; phylum Mollusca; class Cephalopoda; order Nautilida; family Nautilidae; genus Nautilus; species Nautilus pompilius. Next base: position 302,228 of record JACATO010000027.1, on the reverse strand, counting down.
TTAAGCAAAATTGTACAGCACAAAATTCAGATAACGTGACAAAATTATTCAAGGTACCTTGCTAAAACTGATGTTTTCTTTATATAACCTAACTAGAATAGATGGGACGATGCAATGTGATACATCCCCGAATAAGTATTTGAAATGAAATTAAACGAACACTTGTTAGTAAATACAGCCCTGACAAACTCCAGATAAGAAAATAGGTCTACAGTGGATAAACTTGTTATTCAATTCATTTAGACTAGTCTGGAATGTTTTGGAAAAATGTTAAAATTGCCCAGGAAATGTAGCAATGTACACAATATGGTAGTTAAATATATATAACATTGAACTTACATTTAAATAAGATAAATCTTTGATTTAGAAGGAAGCATAAAAAGAAAGTTAAGAATGTAGGCAATATACTTATATGGTCTGTTAGTATGTATAAAAATTAGTTCAATTCTTCCCTTATTCTACAGGCAAAAGATTGTGCACGCGTGCGGAAAAGTGGAGGTGTGATATCTTCTGAACTCTGTTGATGGGTTAAGCTGACTGGACTGGACCACTTTGGCATTCTATCTCATTAATAAAACTGTTTTGAACTAACCAATTACTACTTATAGAATTATACTACAACAGTGGCAACCTGCTCACCGGAAATAAAAACCAACCATCTTCTATTTGTTTTAGCTAAGTCAAACCGTTTAACTTAACTTGTGATTATACCAGAAGAAAATTTTTTGAAGTTCTGTTTCATTAAAATGTTGAAAAATTGAATATTTACATGAAATATAAAATTTAGAAGAAAAAGAAAAACTCAATAAATGACATTAAGCCTAAACAGATTTCTAGAAATTCACTACCCAGCCAATACACAGTAATGACTCTCTACAGGAAAATACTGCAAACATTTTGTAAAGTACAAATGGAAAATGCTGCTTGCTAAAACCCTGTGCATCACAATCTGCTGGTTTGTAGGGATAAGAAAAGACTGACAAAAGGTTATCTGCCACTAGCACTAGCCAGCCACTTTGTTCCTTGATGACTGAATTCAAGCACTGTACCATATTATCATCACACCTAACCACCCCTTCTTCCACTGTGGCAAAGTCAGTAGAATAACTTAATCAATGGGCTGCCCACTGTCCATCTGCATCAGCACTTGTCGGCACTGGAAACTGAATGCATGCCAATAAGTTTGTTTAAAAAAAACATTGAGATAAAACGTGCAATTGCACACGAGGTTAGTAATATCTGTATAGATGGAAGGGCGATGTCCCATAAGAGCAAATGGTCTGATCAGCAAAGAATTCCTGAACATTGACAAAAAAGCTCTGCCCATTGCCATGCAAGTGACAAGATGGATCCAGTGCAGAAAGCCTATGCAGCTTCTTTAAAAGACAAAGTGACCAGTGCCAGTGATCTCGTCCATTTGGACAATCTATCATCATGTAATGCCTATTCTAGTCACTTTTTTTTTTGGATCATGTAATACAAAATACTAATAAAAATTATAATTACCAGGTATAAGACTCCTGCTCTCTGAAATTTCCTAATTTGCAGTTATCCAATACAAACAGGGCATTGGCAAAAGCATTTGACACCCTTGACGGTGTGCATGTTCTTACTCATAAACTAAAATTATATAGAGCACAAAAAAACTTACTAACAGACTACCATATAACCGCTCTACAACACTGGATTAGCTGCAACATCTCTATAGGAACAGATAACCAAGCTAGCTTAGGTTCTACTAAAATTGATCTAGACAAATTATCCCAACGAGACATCTACCTCTTTCTGTCGTCACGACCTATCGAGGAACCGGACTATAGGAAGAGGTGGGAAGGTACCCTAAATTCAGGAAGACTTCCATGGGATAGAATTTGGAATAGTTCGATTAATCGCCTCGTGGATGGATATACTTCTGACATTCACTGGAAATTACTCAGGAATGTTCTTCCCACAAGGGAGAACAAACATAAATGGAAACTAATAAATTCTCCAAAATGCCTCACCTGTCACGAGGACGACGAAACGGCAATCCATTGCATATTTTCATGTCCGATGAATATCGAATTATGATACCTAGTCCGAGACCTGATTTTTAAAATTAAGAGTCCCCAGAACAAACTTGCTTAGTTCTGGCGCATCTTTGGCTTTAACAATAGAACTAAAAAGGACTGCCTTTCGAACTTTCTGGTCTTTACCGCTCAGCGGATAGCTTGGGGTAGCCGGAAGGCTTTAGAAGGCGGTCAACCTACCTCAACAAAACTACATAACAAATTGGTTACAACAAAAATATACAGTCATGAAATCTAGTATAAATGACAGACTAACCTACTCATCCACCTGGCTTATTAATAACGCCTTAGGTTATATTACATCCCAAAAACATTTACATCTACACTCAGACATTTCACCACCTTCAAGCATCACCTTAGACCGACCACCCTGAGAGTTAACCCTTTCTTTTTCTGTATAATCTTAATCCTTTTCTTTCAGGTGAAGACACCTTAGCTTCCTGAAACAAGAATCTTTCTTTTTCTCCTTCTTTCTTTTTACTTCCTTTCTTCTTTCTTTCTTTCATTTACATTTAATTCTTATGATAATTGATTTAATAAATCCTTTTTCATCTAAGATATTATGGAATTTAATAACTCTTTTTAAGAGTCCTTTATTCTTGGATTTATTTGTCAACCTCTACATTTCAATGTAAATTCTTATCATGAATTCTTTTAATATAAATAACTTATTCATTGTAAAAAGAATAACAACATCCCAACCCCTCCCCTTCTTCAGTGTAAGCCTCTATTTATTTGTAGAGTACTCCATCCCAAACAATCCCCTAATGGACTAACCATGATTCTTTCTTCGTTCCAACTCCACCCACAGTCCATTTAACATCTTAAAAAGACTCAAGAACCATCAAAAGTGGTGTGGAATGGGGCACCAGCCGCTGTGATGACAACCACCACAACGGTCGAGCTACTTCTCGGCTTGACCACCAGCTAGGGAACTTTGGTCCCCCTATGGGGTAAATAGTGATCATAAAGATCAACTGTTTCTCCTCCAACAAGAATCTTGGGAATCTCTGATTCCCATATGAGGGAGGACTAATGAATAAAGATCAGGAAACGGAGGAAAACATGTCTCCATCTATCATCCCGCAAAAATAAAAATAGAACTCATCCCATTCCATACTTCCATTTGGAAATTTGAAAAATAAACAGTGGCCCAAATTTTCCCTCTCATTTCAAGGATACACAGAGAGAAAACTCTGTTCTAGAGAGTTCAGCCTGAAGAAACCTACCCCTCCTGCTGTGCAATACGAAGGAGTTGGGTAGCTCGCTGCTCTCGCTAGGTTGAGGAACATACATACAATACACAGGGCGAAATAAGGCCTCACTTCTTATAAACAGCTGTGGCAGCCAGTCGTGGCACTGACCCAGCCCCCAAGCACACACATGGAACTTCACACACACACCCCCCTCCAAATTTTAGCACCACAAAAAAAAAAAAAAAAAAGGATCAATTTTTTTGGCTGGGGAAGCGATTGCTTTAACGTGGGGCCATGCCCCTACCCTGGCTGCATTGGCGGCCAGTTATACAAGGTGCTTCAGCGCCTCAACATGGCCTTTTAGGCCCTTACAGGAGCTTGCTCCACGCCTGGCTTTGGCCCCCTCCACACCCTTCTCCTCGGAGATAAACACGCATACACAAACTTTCACACGCAAGCACCACAAAAAAAAAGATGAGCAAAATATCTTGAACACAAACAAAGTCAACTGTACTCCACCTCCTTTTCTGGGGGGGGGGAACAAATATTAGCAGAAATTAAGTTTTGCTACAGAAAAATATCAACTTTTCTCCTTCCTGTAGCTGCTGCCAATTCAATGTTCCAGGAGTCATTGCAGTCTTTTTAAAACTTATTTTATGTTATTCTTCCAAGCACTACATCTTTAAACACCTAATGTTGATCTATGTAGAAGTGACAAATGAACAGTGGATAAACTAAGTGTACAGTAAAATAATGTGTCATTTTTTGTAAAATAGTCGCACAGCTATCTAAAAGGTGAGTTAGAACCCTCGCTTATCTCAGCAACGATTTACATCGATTACAATATAACTGTCAAACTATTCCATTTACCCCAATATTCCTTTCTAAAGCAAAATGGGACAACTCAAACTTAAAAGAATTTCATTTAAAGTGAATTAGTTCAATCTTTATCTGCAAGTTTTAAAATACGTAGTAATGCTTTTTTTAGATAAACGCTGCTTCTGTAACAATTATGAAGACACAACAATTCTAACATAGCGTAGCTTTTGTGTGGCTACAGAAATAGCCATATCCATTGACACTTCCTTATTAAGTACTAAAGTTTTGAAATGAAAAACCGCAAACAAAATATGGTACCTATCCTGAATCACCTTCTTGACATTCTAGAAGAATCATTTCTACCAAATAAAAAAGGATCTCACCTTTCTTGATGAGCCCAGGTGATCAAACTCCATAGTTGACAGCAAGGCGATCCCTTAGTGGTTGAGGAAACTGATCAGAAAATTTTGCCCAGTTTTCATCTCCCACCTGGTTTTTAAAGCCATGGAGAATCTGCAATGAATTTATAGCAGCTTTAAATAGATTATTATTTTTATTTAACATTAAGAAATCTCCATGAAATCACAATATTTACTTATTCATTTTTATATAAAGTTGAAAATTCAAACCCATTACATAATTTAGGAACAAAAAGCTAAATGAAAGTAAATTTGGTTAACTATATCATTAACTGTGTACAAATTTTGGCCTAAAAGTAAACAGTAACATACATGGATGCATTTTTAGCCTTTACACAGCAAGACATTTTCATGAAATAACTTATTCATCACTGAATATCACAATGTCACTAACAAAAATATAAAAAGCCTAAAGATAAGCATAATTTATTTCCTTTTAAAAGTTGAACTTTTAAATATCAGCAAGATATTTCTATCTACATATTACAGCGAAAATATGGCAAAGTCTAGGTTACAATATAAGATTTGCTTGGTGATCAGAAACTCAACCAACACCAGAAGTTTGTGCTATTTCTTGTATATCAACCAGTAAGGTTGCTGAGGTTGACAGGTTCATGTAATCATAAGGCTTAATTTATTTTGGAATATGACCACCTACAGCCCACCATAGCATTCTTATTCATAGAAGCGAAAATGCTAAAAGATTAGTATATACTATTAGTTTTTTTAGAAAATCTAAATAATACTGGTTGGGACCAGCTCAGTTAGTTTAGCATACATTCCCTTGTCATTAAATGAGTGAATTCCACAAGTAATTCTTTACTGGTTTGCCAGCAGAGTCCCCAATCCTAGCTAACTTGAGTCAGTCACCGGGCATAATACCAAAAACCACCCCTCTCTCGCATGTACAATGTCCTCACATTTGAAAGTCAGGACAGATTCGGCAACAAAAATAATAAATAAATAACCTTGTAAAACATTTCTTTGAGGTCTTGCTTTGGTTGTACCCATGATGCAACAGCATCACAAAAAAAGATGAAATCTTGTACAACACCTGCAGGATTAACACTAATCATGTTACAGATGCCTCGAAATGCAGAATCCTTTTCCTCGTTATCTCTGATGTTCCGCAATGAAGTACACCTGCAATTGAGTAAACGGAATATTCAATTTAATTCCTTAAAGTTTCTTTTGAACACATTAAAAAATAGATTTCAAACAAGTGATTATTTTTAAACTGTCTTTCAAACAAATTGAGATGTAGCAATATTTTCATCCAATTTAACAAAAATTTATATAATTAGCTTTTACTTAAGAAATTTCTACTTTTGATGCCAGTATAATTGTTATATCAGTGTACCTGCCTTTATGTTGATAAATAAAATAAGTTTTTAGAAATAGTAATGGAATGTGATACTTCCATTTGCTAATAGCTAAGAAAACATTCCTACATGCAACACCACAAAACTGATCCACATCCTCCATTGTCTTAGTTGCAAATATTACTGATTACACAGCAACTGTAGTTCTCAGGACCTGCATGATAATCTATCAAAAAACATCCAACAATAAACCTGACGTGTCCTACCCATTTTATAACAAAGTGATAGCTTCATATTCTATGTATCACAACCCCCCTTTTTATATCTTAAAAAAATTTTTTTTGAAATTTTAAGTAAAAATTAACCTTCTGCAAGTTGTCCACCAACTCTTTTCCCTTTATTTGCAAATATCTGAGATGAGTGATTGCCTCTTTAGGACATGGCAATCTTTTAGTACAGTGAATAACCACAATTGTATTGCTTAGTGCAGTAGTACCTTACAAGGATTGCAATCAGACTACGTGACCAATACACTATCAACAATGAGTATACAATAATTCTGGTCTACGGGGATCACCTAAGAGGACCCCTTCTGACTGAAATACAGAAAAATTACTGGTTTCACATAGGAAATTTGTTATTTTAGTTGCACATCTACCACCAGTGAGGGAGCAACAAATAAAAATTTACATTTGATATTGTTTTTTTTTTTTGGCACCACAATGAGAAAATAAACACATCAGACAATATCTGTAGAAAACCTGGTTAGGACAAAGGAATTAGTTCATACAAGCACAAATCTCTCAGCCTGTTGGCATTTTGTTCTCAAACAGTAAAAATGCTTCCTTTCCTTACATCTGATGCCTGATAAAATCATATCTGGATATTTTAGATTTACTCTTAAATATAGAGTTAATTCTGCAGATCGACAGCACACAAGGAAAGAGCCTACTTTTGGCAAAATCTACACATTATACCATGTCTATAGAGTAGAACAAGTATCTATTAGCCCAAGTTATCCTCTAGAGTCAAATCAATACTGACACCCTGATGGAACAATGCTGCTGCGTTATCTAGAGGTCAAGAGAATGCACAACTTTAGAAAGTCCCAAAATTTCATCTTAAACCATCAAGTGTGGTCCTTTAAAAAATCAGCAGTTAAATACAATAAGCAATTTGTTGCCGCACATTTCTTTTAACAAAGATATTTTGATCTAAATAACTAAAACCCTGCAAGTGTGGATTATAGTCTTAGTTGCCAATGCAATATACATTAAAAAAAAAAGAAAAAAAAAGAGACTTCTATCCCATCTTCACACCCCAAACAAAATTTAACCAAGGTGAAATTAAGAAAAGATTTTTGTTTCTTTCTTTTTAAATGAAAATCTACAAATTACAAATTAGACTTAGACTTTTCAGGATTAACCTGTTAAGATTACTATTAGGAAATTGGTAGAAAACCATTTTATTATTATTTTGTTACTTTTCCCTCCACTAGCCAACTAAGAAAGACGAGCAACATTTGGCAGTTTGAAATCACCAAAGAAAGCAGACACAGGCAAAAGGTTTTCCTTATTAAATATTACTTTATTTAATGCTTATATAGCCAGATTACAAAAAATGAAAAAGCAAACTGTACTTATGAATGATAATTCTTCTCTCCCATCTCCCACCAACCAACCGAGAACAAATAGTTAGTTTCTTTAATGGTCTAATTTGTTATTTTGGGGACCCAACAAATTAGCATAAATGTTTTCCTTATTAATTAATTAGGCACAGTAGTGGCATGCTTCTGTAAATAACATATTAAATTTATCTTTTCCCTTCAGAAAGCTGGTAGTTTCAATAGCTGTCAGTAAGAAATTTCTTATTAAAAGAGGTTACTAACTTTCTTTTTTTATTTTTTGGCAACCAAATCTGTTTTCCTACAGACACCAGTATCATACCACTTTTTCACATGCACAAGAAGCTGCGCATCTTAGGCTCCTCTCACTGTTTAGCAGCTTGAAGTAAAAGTTCTCATTGTATACTCCCCATTAAGGTAAGCCTGCGTGCTATGGACGCATAACAGACTAACTTGCTTCTGAAGTAAACCAGCTATAGCCTCACAATACAAGTATAACGAGGAAGATTTATAAATACTGAAAAACAAGTGTTAACATTATATGTAGATAACACATGCATACTGCATGTCTATCAGGTATTGCTTGAGTGCAGCGCAGAGTGGAATTCAGAGGCTAAGTGTGAAATTCCACTGATGGTGCATTCCCTTCGCAAAAACTTTGCTATACTGATAAATATAAAAGCACAATAGTTAAACTAAACCATTATTTCTGTTATGCTAAACAATTACTACTATTCATTACGTGTGCAGATAGCTGTATTTTTGTGGTTGCCACATACCAAATTGCTAAGCATTTCAGGGTGATGGGAAGAGACTGTATTAATACAGAGTTTTGAACCGTTACTATCTGGTGCAGTTCCAAGCCAAATGTCAAAACGTTCACAGACTCACAACTAAAATAAGACCAAGTGAAAAGTTGCAGGTACATTTTAAGTTAGAACCCTTTATAAAATCTTTATTTTTTTTTCCTTGCAGATAACTTCAACACAAACCAACCCTGGAACAATAAAATGACCGTACCACCATCGGCAATGTGCCCAACTTTACACTTTTATCTTCTTTTGCTCATTTAAATGTAACTTAGTCGAGGAAAGCTTAAAATGGATGAAAATACCACACTTAATTATCAGTTAAATCTATTTCTCCACTTCTAAAATAACAAACATACCACATCACTGTACAAAGTAACTTTTCCTTTTTTAAAAAAAAAAAAATCAAAACAAGTTTTTTTACTACCATTTCTGTGACAACGCAGACACGAGATTGCACAAACAAGAATGCACATAACAGAGCCACTGGCTGACAATGTAGTCATGCAATAAAATATTCTCAACTGACACATTAGTGCATACGTAAACAGGTTCCCACAATCAGTTTCCATGGTAGCCATTTAAAAAAATTACCGATTGTCATCAGTACAACCAACTATGCATTAGTCATAAATAGTATTAACAAAACAAGACATTGCTGGTCATCTATATATATATATATCTCCATTTTCCATCACAGTAAATATGCTAAAACAATATCACCTCAAATAGCAAGTGCCAGATATAAAAGGTCAAACAGATTTTTCTTTAAGACTTTGCTGTAAAAATGATTCTGAATCAGACATTAGCACAGATATCACTCTTGTCTGGCATGGTGGTCAATCTAACTTTAATCTTCCAAGTATTCAATGAACTATACAAACCACTTTTAAGCTTAATCAATTTTTGCCTGATTATATGTACACATGGAATGCACATTTTAAAACAAGAAAGTCCCATGACTGACTTCTTGATCAATACAGGATATGGGAATCATTTCAAATAGCATGCAAGTCTCTTCAGAAAAACTCAGAACATTTGTAAAGACAAAACTAATATAGAACAAATCCTAGTTCACTTAGCTAAAGTATTTCAAACCTTCCACAATCTATTTCATGTCATGAAATTACACTGGAGATGTAGGTGAAATACACGACTAACTATTTGTAGATCAACAATGTCGTCACCTTCATCAGAAGCCACACACCAAGTACAATGACATTTTCTTTTGACTACAGGAGGCATGAAGCTGTGATACAGCAAAATGTAAATAATGGTAAAGAAATTATTCAACAAAAATAACAGAAAATGAGTCATCACCTTTTTTTTTTTATTATTTCCAATGAAATAACTGACCTGCCAATGCAATATTTAAATGGACTATGTTGTTTTGTTTTTTTTAAATGTGCAGCCATGCCTGGAGTAGCTACTATACTTCTTGTTCGTATGGTAGACCACACACTGCCTACAAATACTTAAACTACATGTACAACGAGGAATTTCACACATTTTAATTTTACTCAATATACCAACTTGTTCAGGAAAGCACCGTTCACAAGCAGTCAACTGCTTACGCTAATGATTAGAACCATTTTTATGCCACACTAAATACTACTCTCACCGAACGATGGGGCATGTTACGGCAGCTGCCCCCTTTCTAACCGATCGGCAGCTTCACACTCTGTAGGCCTAAATCCAACAATGGAAACGGAACAAATTAATGATTCTGAAATACATAGCTTAAAACATGTTTGCACAATAACCCAGCGTTAAAAATAAGAAAGAAAATAAAATAAAATGATAGAGAATAAGCAAATAACAAACAAGCAAAAAAGAGTTTTACCACAACAGCAAATCTCGTGTCAGTGTGGTCTTAATACCAGCAATGTCTTGGATTAGTAATATCTCACAAATTTTACCAGGAAACTGATTAGGGGGAAGTCTGAATTCCATTATTAGAATAAAATTTGGACATGAAATAAAATGATGGTAAGATTTTTTTTAAAAAAATTTACTATTTGAAAAGAGATAGTCATTTTAACAACAAAAAAAAAAAAAAAAATAGAAAAAAAAAAAATAAAAAAGAAGAGAAATGAAAAATGTTTACACACCACTGCCTGATAAACTGTTGTAACATAGGGGCGACTTCTTGTGGACATACTAAACCAAGGCGACCAATTGTTATCGCTATGTTACCGTGGTGACAAGACGAGACGGGGAGCAAATATAAAGGGAAGAAAACAGAGAAAAGACAACAAATCAACAAAACATAGCATAAAAATCAAATGCAATCATCTTTATTAACAGAAAAAAAAACAAATAATAAAATAATAATAAACAAATTAAACAACATTTCTGAAAAGAATTGCAACATAAAGTTCAGATTGAAATTATTCCAATAAATTTAGAGAAATAACATAGCGCAGTGACAGAAGACAATAAACATCACAAAGCAAAAAAAAAAAAGAGACAGCAACCTTGTCTGTGTGCCAGACGATGTGATATAAAGCCTCTACAGCAATACATCAAGTAACATGACACGCATGAAGTACGTTCTCAGTGCTGACAACACAAAGCAACATTATCGTACAGTGAAGGCCTTCCTCACGACATCAACCAGTGGAGTTCTCTTCAAGAGAGTATATTCTGAATGGTTCTGCTTGGCTTTGTCTTTCTTCATTGAATTCATGCTTTACAATAAAGGAAACATTAAACCACACACGCACACACACGTACATACGTTGTTCAAACAAAACCTGGTTGGATGCCACTGCACTGATTCTATTTCAGCCAGGTTTTATGTCAGTGCCTCTAGTAAAATAACTTCAAATAAAATAAGGAAATGCATAGTTAAATAGTTTGGACATTGATAAATTAAAGCACACACACACACTCAAATAGATTTAGTTTCTCTAACAATGCTGAGCAACTACCACAAGCATTTCTCTCTGAAGCCAGATATTTTGATCTCACTTCCCGGTACAGAAATTCCTGAGTTTGGACATCTGCAAACCTTTTTCTAAAGGCAAAAAAAAATGTTATAAAGTATTTAGAGTTTGCCTATTTATGTCACAGTGTCTAAATGAGATAGTATATAGATAGAGACAAGTTTATTTTTCATAAAACTTTAATATTACCCCATGAAAAACCTGATCAGTAGAAAGTCAGAAGTCTACTGGGATCATACTGAGAAAGAATTGGCCACACATTTTACTAAATACCTGTAGTGATCTTTATTAAATTACTGTGGTTGATTTTATTTACTAATTCATTTCACATTCACCATGATAATTTTTTCTAACAATGCTGGAATTAAATTTAGATTTTAGTTTCAAAATTAAACTCAAAAATGAAAGCATGCAAGTGTACAATTATAAATTTCTTCACATTAACAATTATTGGGAACACTTTAAAGTTAAAACGGTATAATGAAAATACCTAGTTAGTCAATTTTTTTTTTCCCCAAATGATGGCATCCAGCCTATAAGCCAAAGTTGAGGGAACAGCTGAAACATGTTTTCACAATCAGAAATAGTAAGTGAATGAACAAATGAATGGGGTGATGCATAGGGAGGAGAATTAATACCGATAAAATTCTCATCTTTCATGCACACAATAAAGAAAACCAAATTTAACCCCCCCAAATTCAGATAATTTCCAAGATGCTCACTTAAATTGCAACCACCCAATTTAAATTATTTTTAAAAATGTCAAGTCATAAAATGGCACAAATGACTCAGCTCACAGTTCAGTAATCCAAACGAATGGCCAGAAAATTAAAGGAAGGATTCACTTTATAGCGATTTTAAAAAAATGGGGGGGGGGGAGGTAGAATCACCTGACTCTCGTTACAGGTGTGAATACTGATTTGTTTTCTTTAATCTTCTCACTGTCATTACCTTTGATGCTAAGCCTATTGCCTTCACTCCAATAATCCTCAGCGAACGACAGAATCACGATCATGTTTACTGCTACAAATACTTTCATTTACTCCCTTGGTTGGGCGTCATTCCAGGTGTTGCCAGCTTCTCTTTCGGTCTCTATGGCAGAGTGGTGGATGAAATCCACCAGCCTAACGTTGTCATGGTCCTTACTATTGAACAAAATCTAAACGAACAAGAAAGCAGCAACAATTGCTCAGCAGCCCTTCCATGTATCCAACTTTTCCAGATATCCGAACATCTTGAGAAATAAAAGTAGCCTAATGCTAATGAAATCAGAAGGCGGTGACTGATATGTGAATACTATTATCTTATAGGTTAATCTAATCTGGATTGTGTTGAATGTACTACCAAACATAACATGTTAAAAGCTATTTTGCTTTTGTCTGTTGAATATAAGTTAATATAACGTTCAGAAATCCACAAAATTCTAATTTGAAACATTCACGCTAGTAACTAAAATTGCACTAATAAGTGTTTGAGCTCAATCGTCCACGCACCCTGACAAGCTGGAACAGGTCAAATGAAAATATGGACTGGCTCACATTTTTCTTTTTAAATCAAAGACTCCACCACTATGCATTATTATAATATAAAAATTCAAAACAAAATTCACTATCAAACAATAAGCTGGCATTTCAAAGATTTCAGTATTAATGTACAACTAATGATCCTATTGCCAAAACTTCTGGAGGTAAAATACAAAGTGAAATCACAAAAAACACTTATCTTTTTTTAATATCCCAGAAAATAGGAAATTTCTGAAGCTAAAGTCTGGTACATAGCATCAGCATTTGTTTCATAATTTCACAAAGAAAGAAAGAAAAAGTGCACAGTTATGACATTATTGACCCCCAATCAAACGGATTACAGCCTTTTAAATAAATCCCCACAGAGCACAAATACAATGTTAAGTCCATCTCTTAATTTAGAAATAGCATCACTAAAAGCTCAACTCCGAGTGATTAGTATAGAAGAAATGCATTTGACTAACATAATGGCAATAACTAAATGTCCTATCCCAGCAAAACTTCATTCAACAGAAATAAAGTTAAGGAGCAAGAAAACCACAAAAAACTTACAAGAGCATACCTAATCAAATTAATACACCTTTATGAGGCAACTTTAAGCAAATCCACATGAATCCTTTATAGGTCAACTCTGCCAAACTGTAATGAATCATTTATGATCATGTCGGCCGTATACAATAAATAGCATAAGCAGGATGATGATGGTCCACATCACTTCATCTATTTTTATAACTTTGCCTTGCCATGAAAAGTACACCTACCCGTGCAAGCTCTGTTGTAGTGATAATATTTCATTTACAATATGCAGCCTGACACTGAATCATTCTCCTTCTAATGATGTTGAAGTTTCTAGCATGCATACCTCTTATCTCTCACCATTCAGCTGGTCTGAGAGTGATTCCAACAAGTCACAAAATGTACCTGATGTTAAAAAACCACCAAAAGGAAGATGGTAAGGAGACGGGGGTGCAGTGACTCCAGATCATCTGCAGCCAATCAACTAGCTGCGGTTCTCATGGGCACTGCTTTTCTCAACTTAACCCGGGGGGCTCATTTCCTCCACACCAGAGATTAAGGCTTTCAAGCAGTAAACACTGCCATGGGCCTTCATTCTGTTCCATCCATCAACAACTTTTGGAGTATAGTAGAACCTAGATTTAATGGACTAATAGGGAGGAGTGTCTATTAATACCAGGAGTCCATTAAATCTGGACATTTACATACGCATGCACAAAAGGTGCCCAAGCAAAAAAATTTTTACACAACTCAACACAGACTTTGTCAGGAGACCAGACAGTGCCTGTAGCTTCCAAAATCTGCCAAATTGAAGTTTTACTGTACAGACAACAGTATGCCAATGCCATCTGAGAGACCAGCTGTTAATTAAACCTTTTTTTGGTGTGGCCACTCCCACAAAACACTTCAGACTGGACAGAGTCTGAGGAATGGCTTCTGCTCCAAAAATCCAAAGCCTACCAAGAGAGAAAAGTGACTTTCAATGCACCCAAACAAGCAAAGCCATCACATCCTGGTAAGGATAGATGGGACAAAGAGGAGATGTGTGCTGTGCTTCAGAAGTGGCTGCTGAACCCCTTCTGGTCATGGAGTAAAGTCATTTTCTACTGCCAGCTCTGTACCACCATTCCATTGTGCAGGGCAGTATGCTTCACAGACCACATGAGCAAAGTTACTGCAGCAGTAACTGCCCACTTCCTGCAAGTGAATGATTTTATACTACTTTTATTTTCTGGACATATTTCCTTCACATTTAGATAACTGAACTGTGTGCATGGTCATTTATGGTACATGGGTCACTCTATGACCTCCTAGCATGATTTTAAACAATATCAATCAAAGATGGGTGCAATTTGTGCAACCACTTTGCAAACTGTCTGCTCTGGAAAGTTGGTTTTTTATTGTAATAAGTTTAGAAGAAATTTTAGCATATTCATCTATACCTATTACAATCTTATCTTTCTAGACAATTTACAATGGATAACTTAATATTCACCAAATCTAAAAAAAAGAAAAAAGGGGGGGGGGGGGGGACAAGTCACAAAATCTAAACTTCTTTCAAGTTATTCCAGTGCTCCACTGGCTTACAATTTAATTTTTGACACTGATTATTAATCATTAACTCGTTTCCCAAAGACACGCATTAAACCCTCTCTGAAGGGCCAAAATAATTAACTTTTCACAACATGAAAGGCGATTTAGACAGATAGATGTGTCAGCCATACAATACTACAAAAAAAAGTGAAAGCACTAACTGATATGGAAAGAAAGATGGCTGGCTGGACCATGCATGTAACTCAACACACAGACAAGGCCAAGAGTCTTGGTTTGTTTTTTTTTTTACCTGTTTAAACTCTGTCTGGGTACATTATATAAGGATATTCTCAACATAAACAACAAGCAAGTACTAGTTTACATCTAATAATAACAGATGTCTTCAAGAGAAAAGCCACACCACCACAGAGTAAATCTGACGAGGTGGAGCGTTCACATACCAGTGTTTTCCAGCAGGGTTTTTGGAGTGTTCTGTCGGTTGATGATGTCAGTTAAAGGAGTCACAACCATTGTTATATAGGGCCGCATATCCTGACCTGAACAGAGATGTTAAGAAACCCTAAAACTTTTAAACCAAAAGATTATTCTATACTCTCGTTAAATAACTGTATGCAAACATGCAAAACAATGTGAAAAGTACCCCAATCTCATTTATTTTAGCCCCCCCCCCATCCAGTAAAATATGGTGGTGAACAAATTAATTTTAAAAAAAAAGCTATTCCCCAACCGAGGAGGAATGTCTAAGGATTTTTTTTCTTTTAATGATTATCTCCTTTGTTAAAGTAGTCTTCAATAAGAAAAACGTCATCACAAACAATTATTAAAGCTTACTTCCTCGTGATTCCATCTTTCCAATAAAATCCTACACTAACAATATCTGGTAGGGGATCTATCAACAGAAATATTTTAAAACGCTTCATTGGTTTTATTACATTACAGGCGCTCCCCACCTAACAGACCACTGTTTAGAAACAGGTGGCGATGCTATCACTTTTCCCAACAGTGAGCCTACTGACATACACCTGGAACCAGACTTTGGATTTTCTAAAAATAAAATGCAATCAATCAACATTTGCAAGGGATCCTGATGTTGTTAAAGCAAAATCTGATGTAAAAACAATGCCAACCCCAGCTCCATTTTCTTCCTGATGATGAAAACCCCACTTACCCATTTTAATAGATATTTCACCGATAGCCCAGGTGGCATTATTGCAGACTGAAATGTATTCTGGATTCAGGTTTGCACCAAGAATAGGCATGAATTCACCTGGGTAAAACAAACAAAATTTATTAATGCGCACATCTGCTGAAAAGGTTTAGTGTATTCCTATCCCTATTTTTCTTTTTTTTCTTACATTAACACTGCAACTTGTATTAACCAGTTTGTTTGTTTTGAGCAGATCCTATTGTGAACAATTTAAGTTCACATTAGGAAAAGAAAAAGTGTGCAGCACAAATTTTATGGCCCCGCCTGTTTAGACCCATACATCAACTTCCTGTGTCAGACAGTGCGAATGTCACATCATCAAATTCATCACTTGGAAGATCATCACCCACAGAACAAGTTTGTATTATATACAAAACCAAACTAAAAAAATAATAATGAAATGAAAACCAAAACCCATGACACCACATAAATACGTAAATACACATTAAAACAAACAAACAATTTGTTGCTCAATACATGATGAACCAGAATTATAATTCTTGAACTTTTGAGACCAACAGTAGCAAGAATGCATAGACGTCAATGTCTTCTCCAATATTTATATCCAGCTCAGATAGTGAGATTTCTGTCTGACTATATTCCATATCTAGTCAATCATCATCAGACTATCTCCACAGTTAACTCGACTTTTAGAAAAATGTATAAACTGTTTTTTTTTAAACACCATATTAATACTCACATGTAACTTGTGAAATATTTATTGTCAGACAATGTGAACACAAGCCAGTCTTAGAGCTATCACTATCCACCATACAGAATACTAATCAATCAGGAGACAAGACTTAAAAAGAAAGTAAGTAAATTACCTATACAAGGCTTCACATGCTGGAAACAAGCTTTTGTAAGGTCACCGAGAAGTGCAAATGAACTCTGTCTCACCTCTGGCATAGGGTCCTAAGAGGGGGGAAAATAATGCATTTACACAAAGATAAAAGGTTTGAAATTCATTCCTGCTCCTTTCAACTAATGTTTACAACTTTCATGCTGGCCGTAAAGCAATAAACTGATAAAAATATCACAATTACAGCAGCACTTAAACACCTGGAGCATAAAAATCAAACTTTAAACACCAATTCATTTAAAGAATATAGTGTGTCAAAAGACAAGTTCAACATGCTTTAGAAAATTACTGAGAAACATTCGAAATGTTACAAGTAGTTTTGCCAACATTTCAGTCAGGGAACATTCCTTTATAACTTGCAAGGGTTTAAAAAATTTAGTTATTTATTTATTTATTATACAGTAATTAGAAATGAGATAAATGCATATTGTACTGAAGGCAGAGTAATTTGGTGCACTTTCTGTTTATCACAATACTGTCAGTATTGGGTGGAATCCCAAGACTAGTATATATTCTCTAAGCATACACTTTGTTCATATATAAACAAATCTGTGGCTAATGTAGTAGCCATCATGCATTCCAAACTGGCTTGCTTCTTCAGGTGATTTTATACTAACAATTGTAACATCTGCAACAAGTCTAATACCTAAAATAATTGGTCTGGGTCTCAACTAACCATTCAAATCACTCTTCATGGAAACAATAGTTTTTTTCAATATAAATAAAGACAAGACTGATTTTAAAAAACTCATCTGTATATAAATATCAGCACCAGAAGCATTTGCACACGTATTTTAACTTTTCGGAGCTAGACAGCCTAACTGCAACTGTTTCTCTATACAGAAAAACAAAGAAAATCAGGAAAATATATAATTTATTCTGAAACAAACCTGCATGCACTGGAACAACAGTTTGAGGATATTGCTGTTAGCAACCAAACTCTCTATGTGATGTTCTAATCCTTCTGCTAAACCACTAAGCAAATCAAGTGCCACTATCATAAAATCTTTATCTGGTGGATCATACTGCTCTGGATGTGTTAAATTTGCCTGGAAAGAAGAAAGAGTATATAGACTACCCGCTTAGTGATTAATGTTGATAAATTGAGGAGACAAATGAGAGGAGCACAAACCAGACAAGCTACAAATAACCTGCTTGTTATGACAGTCTCAGTTTTGTCTTCATCTGACAAATTTAAATATAAATACATCAACAGATTCGTGAAATCAAAAATACTTACAAAATAAGATTTTCAAATAATTGCTTTTGTTTCATATTAAATAAATAGAAAAATTGTAACCCTCTGTACACCACATCAGCTTTTTTACCTAACTCATGTAACCCCAAATTACGAAGCAATACTCATGGAAGGACACCACATTTTCATATTCAATGTAAAGGTAAGTTTAAACCATGCAGAAGTCCACCACAAAACAAATAATTTGGAAATTCTAAAAATTTCATTTTCAAGAATTTTCTCTCTTCAAAAACAGCTTCCCAACTATTGGATACTTACATAATTCTGGTTGAGTGTCTGTTCCACAAGTGATACACATCTTCTGTAGACTGGTTCACAATAGGGAAGAAATCCAGACTGAAGAGCTGTGGCCACACTTGACAAGCACTACAAGAATTCCACAGACAAAACTTGTGCTTTTAATCTCAGTTTAATCTGACTGTACCGTTCAAAAGCTTCTGCTTTGTTGCAGAAGTTTTTCAAAGATTTTAAAACTTCCTTTTAAGCTTATTTTGCATCCCTTTGTCAAAAGGTAGTGATTAATGGATAAATGGCTACTGTGCGCAAAGTTGAGGCAGGTAATGCTGTACTGAACAAACAGAGAGGTTAATAAACAGCAGAAATCAAACGTTCCATTTATGAACAAATCTGGAAGTTATTTATTTATTAGAAATAACAAAATACACAGTCTGATCACTTTATTAAAACTTACACCTAATAATAGGCACGTGCAGTGATGGGTGGCTTTCTTCAGATATTTTCCGACATCTTTATAAAAAAGGAGCAAAGCACGACTCGTCACTTTTCAACGGGTTTTCCTCACTGCACAAGGCAACTCACCACCACCAGTCCATCTAGAAATGAGTTTAAGTGTATGCAGCCACAACTTCCCACCCCAAGACATTTTCTTCACCATTTTCCAGTGCTGTCAAATTTAAATGACTGATGTCATGGAACAGCCAACCAAGGAAATTGTCTCGAGCACTGAGGTACATACTAAAATGCCTCTCTTAAGTGCTGTAATGTGTTTCTTTGCCTTCCCCCATACCTGTTAGACAAGTACATTTGCAATTATTTGAGTAATATGTAATGCTCCAGGGGTCTCATGTCACACATAGTCAATCTAAATTGCATTGCAGCTCAGATTAGAGAAAGGTACACAGGTGCTAATGAGGTAGCCAGCCAGTGTATTGTTTTTTTTTTTTTTGTTTGTTTATGTTAACACCCCAAGCGAAATTACTTTAATGAGAAAATAAACTGGAAAATGTTCATTTGAAACAAAGTATAGAAATTAATCCCAAGAATGTTTGTCAATTGAGTGTGTAATTCACTATCAGCAAACTCACTGAAGCACGCAAAGTTTTCCAGTCATCCAATCAATAACAAGTGCACAATCATCAATTAAGTTGTCCTTTTCAATCCTAATTGTGTGTATAAATATCCCTAACAAATCCCATACTCACCTCAAAAGGCCTCTCAGAGTCACACAAGTCACACATGGCAACTTTTAAGCTTAAAGTTAAGTTTGCTGAAGAAAATGGTAGTAGTGCAGCTGCACACAGGAAATGTGGGGTCAGTGAGAAATGAGTTAGGGGCTGGTGTAAGTGAAGGATATGTCACAAATTACAAAGAAGGCAAATCGTGGCCACAAAGCCAGGTGGACTAACATTGAGAATAAGTTCGGAGGAATACAGGATATGAATTAACCCAATGCACTGCATGTCACAGACTTCATACCATACAGTCAAGACTAAAGGCTAAATAAATCACAACCGATGACTGCTTTACATTTCTTCCCATCTTTCTTTAGTTGATGTACAGTATTCACCTCAGTGGTTTTCCCAAAAAATGTGTGCCTTATCAAGCTGTGAACCCTAAATGTTAGACTCCCGGAATCAAAAATAAATTGAGATTTGAACTTATGAATTTGAATGTGCTGTAATCTCCCAAAATCAAATGGTGTATCAGAAATAGATAAAATTGACACATTTGGCTTTTTAAAGTAGGTGATTCAATAATGGTCACTGGTGTCTATTTCTAGTCACTGCACGATATCAGTTCAGATACCAGAACTGATAACAACATATGCAATTTGTTTCAAATATCTCTCCACAATCAATAACATGAACTAATTCAACACCCCATTTATCCAGAAGATTGTCCTACAAAGTGGTTCAATGATATGCACAAACAATTAATTAATATTCAAAATCCTGTAAGTGCCGTAGATACCCATCAGATATGACATTGGCTAACCACCATAATTAATCTAGCCTCCTCATCTCGTGCCCCAAATCAAATGACTTATTATACTCCACCTTTTTTTAAAAAATAAGTTAGAATACTGACTACAAAATAAAAATAATCTCATTAATAATTATTAACATCACAAGGGATGGAGATTATATATAAGCAGAGAGAGATAAATCAATGGTTCTTAGATGTGAGGAGAAAAAAGTGAAATAGTTAATAAAATTTAGTATTGTTAACAGTCAATACTGGGTCTGCAGTTTGTTTTTTTAAACCCTTGACTGGTGGTACAGGGTTGAAAATCCCATTGCTGTGTACAATTTTAAAAAAAATTCCCTTATGAAACGGTAGATTTGCATACAAAACTAAGATAAATTTATAAAAACAGCATAAAAAACAAAAACATAACACCTTTGTCTGGCCTGGTGGAGTGCAGAGTAGGACACAGAAGAGGGTGGCTGGTGCCATTATGGAGCGATCCTCCCCCATCTTGCAATAAGGAGTGGGCCTAGAATCCGTTTGTTTGCTTACCCCCAGAAAAACAGGCAAAATTGGTGTGAAACCATCAATGCACAGCCAAACACATGGTTAGAGGATGCGGTGCCCCACACCAGCCAGATCACCTCTTACTTGACATTCTTTTTTTTACTTTCCTTACCAAATGACTTATATGATGCTGAATATTCATTCCTTTGCATCGCAGATTATCCAAAATTCTCAATTTTCCCTGGTGTCAGCATACACTATGCACCACATGAAGTGTAGGAAAATTATCATCCATGATCATTAGCAAGGCACTGAAGACCAGGACATTTTCCCATGCCTGGTGAGTAATGGTAGTGACATCCACAAGCCTCTACTGTTAACAAGTTAGTTTGGAGCATAAGCAGAACCAGAAAAGGTTAAAATCATCATTTTATAATGGCCACAGTTTAAGAGTTAAAAAAACAAACAAACAAAATCTTCAGTTAGGCCTCCATTTGGCACAGCTATTTTGAATTCATTGCTTCCAGGTCTAGTTCAATCTCATAACCACAAAACCATTATAAAATATGGTTGGGAGGGAGGGAGGGAGAATGGATATGGAACCCAGGATTTAAATGCTGTTTTGGGAGCACTGGCAGAACTCTACTACTGACATCCACATGGACCTAAATGAGAGATTACTGAGGATTTGCTCTGTTACACAAACATTAAATACATTAGTTACTGTTTTGTCATCTCCTTTACCTCTAGCAGTGGGAAAAGGTCTTTATCTTCATCTTTCAAAACATTCCACTTCTGGATTAAGGGTGGCATCAGCATATTTACATACTCCTAGAAAAAATAAAAGAAAGGGTTACAATATTTCTAGCTGGTTAAAAGATTTCCTGCATCTAGTTTACCAGTTCAAAAAGGTTTTAGGATAAAAGGTTGCAAGATTCAGTCTTACCCAAAGCAAGATAACCCCATAAATCAGTGAATCTATCATCTAATAAAACCCTCTTAAATTTTTTTTCTTAAGCAGACTTTAATAAGTCACATATTTACTACTACAGTAACATGAAACCTTAATAAAAAAAATGGACTAATGCATGCAGTTGTTTCAAGACTTGCCAATTCTGAACCTCTCAGCCAATGTGTGCAATACAGACCACAAACATCCAACAGCAGTGTAAAAAGAAACCCAGTCATCTCCCTTGGCCAGATTGTGATTAACCACCAAGTGTAGCAGAACCAATGTCTAAGGCCGCCTTGTTAGGACCACCAGCACACCAACAGAATGCATCATGTCATTCAATTTTCTCACATCACATCACATATATATTGCATGTTTTATTGTAGAGTATAAAAATTTTAACAAAATCATTTTACAGGAAGTCTATGATAAACCTCAAACCATAAGTTCGGTAAAAGATAAAGAAAAAACTGAGAAAATTTCATTGCTTTTTTTTTTTTAAAATATAAAGCAGCAAATCTTTTTCTGGAAGGATTGTGATAACATTTCTGATGAACATCAACAGCAGTATCAATTATTCCACCTAAATGCGCACTAAAAAAGGAGAGAAATCCCAGACGGAAAGCGAGAGGGTGATGGAAGGAGTTTGCAACTACAGAAATTCTGAAAATTGCTGTTAAATTTCTACTATATTTATAATTTTTAAATTTTCTCCTCAATTTCATTAAGCACTTACTGGTTTATTAAGATGGTGCCCAACAGAATCAGCCAGAGTACCTATGGCATCATACAATATCAGAAGATTCTTGTGCTGAAAGCAACAAACAATATATGAGACTTAGCCACAATATACATACAAGCTTCTTTATTAATTATTCAATCTTTAATTCTATTGTTATCTATTTTAAGGTATGACAAACGTTTTATTAAAGACAAGAGCCAACGGTATGTACTTTCAACTGCCTTGAGAAAGAAACTCAAAATATATATGAAGAATATCAAAGAAAACAAAACTTCAAAACTTTGGTTAGAGATTCATTTATCACAAACTGTACAACTAAAGCTGCTGTTTATTTACAAGCAGTTCACTTGCCATAGCTCCAGAAGTATTATTTATTTGCTTATTTGATACATACCTGATATTTGTTAAAAGCATAAACAAGAGTTTCCAAAATAAAACCAAGGTATGGTACCAGCTCTGTGCATGCTTCTTCTTCCAGCGTTGCAAATGCTGAGCAAGCTGCTTCTTGGACTCTCTTATTGGCATCCAGCACACGTTTCAAAAGCTTGGAGTTAAAAATAAGAAAAGCTTATGGTTCTTACACATTTTTTTGATATAGCATAGGTAGTACAGCTTCAGAACCCCAAGTCTCAACAGTATAATGATAGTTATTTTATATTAAAAACACTTTAAATCTTCCTGCCATAATAATTAAATTTAGCAAATGTAAGCACACAAAATACTTAATATTGGTTTATTTCATAATGTTTTGAAAATATTTTTATTTCATGTGCAATATTTGGTAAATCTTAAAATATATAAAAGACTAAATGATGGTGCTATAGATCATACTTAAAGAGCTAATGGCTCAGAAGTATTATCATCATTGGCAATGTTTAATTATTTGTCTTGCATGCATTTGATTTGTGATTTGTCATATTAGCATTAAAACAGGGACATATAGTAGTAATGAATGTTAAAACCATGTTCCTTTATCAGACAATCAATACACTACAGTGCGTGATGATAATTCTAAAATGGAACATTGAAAGTTTAAGTTTTCAAAATTTTTAAAAGTTTAATGCCAAGAATATCAACACCAAAAAAGGAATCACAGATGAGCCTTCACCAAGTCCTTACCTCAGTCATCAGGGGTTTCAGATAAAGATCATGTGGCTGCCCAACAACCCAATGTGCATAACGACTGAGGGTCCAGCAGGTAATGGAGCGGACTAAAGCTTTCTTGTCGGCTAGGCAGTTGATTAGGTAGGGAATAAGCTCTGGAAGATGAGGAACCATCCCGTTCATACAACCCTCAGCAATAGCTCCAAGCACCAGAATGCCAGACTCCTTGATGTCCCAGTCCTCATGAAATAATGTGTCCCTGAGGATGGGCAGCAGAATGGGCAGCAACTCATCTCTAAACACATTGGCCAACACATCCAAAGCAGCTGCAGAACACTTCCCTAAAGTCATTTTAAAAGAGTGAACATAAAAAAATGTTACTATTTTCTGTTTATTATCAAAAACAGCTTTGTATTGCCACATGTAACCAAACTTCACTAATCACAGAAGCCCATTCCATGTAGATACACCAACCATGACCAGAAATCAGATTTGGGCCCCCAGCTTTGGCAATCCAATGGTGTAGCTGCTAAGAGCCACCAGCTGCCCTTTAAGTAAATAGTTTACAAATAAGATGTTCAAAATAAATATGATGATATCTTAATGCAGATTTATCAAAAAAAAAAAATTTTTTTAATGTAAAGTTCTAAAAAATAATTTGATTAAAAGTGTTGTCACATTAGTGATCATGTTCTTTTCCCTTTAAAAATAGCACAGCTGTGTGTTCCTTAACAATGTCAGTAGGTTAATTAACTGGTGAAATTCTAGTTTTCTTCTTCAACATCAGCTGCACCTATATATTCAAGAAAACGTTTTGCCAGAAACCTAACCAAATGCCATGAAAGCCACAGTTGATTGGTGAAATTAACTAGTTAACTGAAGTGTAGAATATTTGGTTTACAAAGGCTATTCCAAAGTCTCCACAAATTACAGACCCATTATCAGCATGGGCAGTAAATCAAAAACAGGCATTTTATTTTGTTCTTAACGCTTCAGATATAGTAGTAACAGCTATACTTACGAAGATTCCAGTCTGATAAACTGTCGTCGTCATCAAATCCTTCATCTGAATCTCCATTCTTTAAGAAATAGTGATGATGGAAACAATAGAATCGACAAATAAAAAAAGAAAAACAAAGCAAGCAAGCATAGATATAATTGAGCATTCTTCTGACACGAGTCATCCAACTGGCCTGTCAGCCACACAAGAAGGCTGAAGCATGTATTTAACCAAAAAGGAAATGTCATTCCATTACAGCTACAGAGGGTGTGCATTCACAGAAGGTTTGAACTTTTTACAGAGCTTCTCAAAATGGAGTCCAGCACATTTCCAGACAAAGACTGCTCATATTCAGGGTTTTGTGGGGTCGGAGCACTTATAATTGGCTACCGTTTAAATCTACATAGGACTATATATCAAGTCCGTTAAGTGAATTTATACTGCATATTTGAATATGGAATTAATATTATGCAATCTGATAATATTGGTGATGGCAAATGACTCATTATCACCTTTGGAATTATTTCATAATGCATGAGAAAATAATTATTCTAATCTGGATATTTAGAAGCCTATATAGTGAAATCTGTAGCCAACAGACATCGGCTGGAAAACGCCGTAACATTTCAATTTTTTCCCAGAAGCATGAGTTGTATCTGATCTTAAATGAAAACTTGGACTAAATTATTCAAGAATTCAAACTGTACAATTCAGCGTACCTTAATAGTTTTGCCACACGGAACCATGCACTAACGCACCACCGCAAATAACCTTAAGTTGCAAGGCTATTTTCTTTCAAGAGTAATTCAATATTTAAACCTTTTGTATGCCACAGGTGTCACAAAATATATTTGCATTATAGCGAAAAAAATAAAATGACATACCTCTTCTCCTTCTTGGTGTTTCTGGCTGTGAGTTTTAGATTTGTGGAATCTGGGCTTAATATCAGATTCCTTATCAGGTATAGTTTCATCTTCTTCAACATCACCCTATAAAACAGAACATTGCACCGAGGTGACATGATATTTGGCAAAGGGTAACATTAAAAAGGTAATTGTAGTTTTAATAAAATACACTATCACAGCAAGGTGCTATTTACTGACAATAAAAGATTAATCTGGGTGTCCCAAATCAGTGGTCTCTACAATTGAGTTAAAAATAGCTATCCATCTCCCCCCCCCTTTTTTTGAGGGCAACATCCAAACTACCTGCCTGGACCACAACACCAGGCACTGTACAGTCCACGACGGCCCCAAATTTGAGAGAGTCCAAAGCAAGCAGTCGGTTTCATTTATCTATCTATTTATTAACTCTGATGTTACTTTAGCATGGCCAACCACCTTCCAACTACTGTAACCAATCACTTGGCTACTGATTTTAACTAATCCTACTCTCAAAAATAGAAAAACATTACTAAAACACCAAAATTCATTTTCAAATAGCCTAACTTTGCACTCATTTTTGTAGATTTAAAGATTAATTGCAAAAATAATATTTTTATATCAAAGCATAGGCAATGTGTTTATTTCTAAAGACTAATAGTTAAGTGATTACCAACCTTCAGCAGTATGATGTCTATATCTGAGTACTTCATTCCCTTAACAAGTATAGGAACCAGATGCAAAATGTGCTGAGAAAGAACCTCTTTGCAGATTGGCTGCTCTGCTAACGACAACCAAAACTCACAGGCTTCCAAAGCAACACCATCATCCTCATCCTGGGTTCTCAGCATCATATACTGCAAAAGACATTGTAAGGTGTCATGAGTGCAGTGGTAATGGAAGTTCTTTCATAAGGGGTATTACACTGCTCTGAAAACAGGAGGCTTGATCATTCTTACCCCGATAATGTCATTGATATGCGGAATCAATCTGTCCATCCGCACTTCTACAAGCATCACTAGAGCACGGCACACATTTTTCCGAACTTCAGTGTCCTCATCAGTTGCCAGATAGAAAAGATTCTGAAAAGAAACACAGACACATTGAATTACTTTTGATTTCTATATGAAATAATGGTATTTATGCTTCACTACAAAGGTTCCATATCCATCAAATCTTTAAAAAGTTAAATCAATGTCAGCATACAAGTTATTTATTGGTACTAGACATTTTTCTAAGAACAATTAAAGTGCTAACAAGTGCCCAAAGAAAGACATCAGAGTAGAGCTGTTCTTTCAATGCCAGTGCATGCAATCAAAGGTTAACATTAGAAAAGGCTACAATTAATGAACAAGTGACAAACTAGTATAAGCTTAGTTCTGCTTTATAAAATTATTCAATGTGCACCCAACAAAGTTGTGACTTACTTCTATGAATGCATCAATATGGAGCATTAATGCTTGAGTCCTGCCAATGATGAACTGATTTACACAGGCAATGGCATGGGATCTATAAATATACAGCATATTTGTATTAACATTTATGCAAACTTCAAAATAAAATGTAAGCACAGCATCAATTTCTGAACAAAATAGTATAGAAAGAAAGAGAAAAAAAATCAAATCACTTCTAGCAAATACAGCAACCTGCTATAGCCATTTATTTGCCCAACCCCATAAATGAATGCATTTGATCAAATTTACATATGGCAGGTGTGGTTATGTATATATTGGATGTCTAGATGAGCAAGTAACAGGTGTGCACTATCCTGATGCCAAAAACAAACAGACCCAGTATTTTTCCGCTTACCTGAGTTCATTTTGTGTGGCCAGAGTCAATGATAGATTTCCAAAGATCAGTATTTCTTGTTGGTCTATGACCAACACTATCACAAAATTCACTGCTGCAGAAGAGCAACCTGGAAGGCCTTCGACAAAGACAGCATAACAAGACCATGCTATTACTTACCATGTCCACATTCATCACCAAGATTCTCTTGCTGACATCATGCATGCAACAGAAATGAATCAGAACAGTTCAACATATCATTTCCAATAATTTGGATACAGGGAGTATGTAGAAGAAACCTCCTGTCCAACAGGAATAATATCCTTAGAAATATCTGATTAGAGAATATACCTAGCAAGACTAAGTATTAACAGCATAAAACTCTTCTTTAATGAGCCTAGGTTACAATTCACACCTGGAGTTCACACCAGGGTCTGAGCGAGATATAACAAAGACCTTCAATCCCAACATCTTCCGACTCAGTCCAGTATAGAGGCAGAAGTGACATAGTATGGTTTGCAATTTAGTGTCAGTCAAAGGACACTTCAGTTCTGATCATGTAGGTAAACATTCTAAACTTTTAATACATTTTATCTAAAATAGTATGTTTTTTTTAAATCCAAGATTTAAAATTTAATGAATTGAATATCAAAATTTTATTCATATATTAATCAGATATAATTGTGAAACTTTCAAGATAAAGTTGCAATACTTTATTTTGTTAGCTATAAATTGTACTATAAAATAAGCCTAGTTAATTTATCATACAAACTATATTGATAAACTGCAATTCAGTGTGTTATACAATAATATAAATCTAAATATATTCTTCTAAAGTGCCCTCAGGATTCAAGGTCTGTATAAACCCTGCATTTTGCAACTGACCAACTGCAGGAATGTCAGCTACAGCATACAGACATTTTTATGTCCACAATCAAGCATGCATTTGAAAATTCAGATATTCACACAATGCAACATCTGAGACCCTTTGTGTTGACTTTTTTTTTTTTACATTTCCTACATTAAATTCCAGACTAGTTGAAAACAGCTGAAGGTAAGTGCTTTGTTCACTATAGTCTGTGGCCAGAATGTATTAAAAAAATTTTGATAAAATTTCAAATAACATTGTATACTAGTAATTTTAATTTTTTTTGATTACTACTGTCTAATTTAAGTAATAATGAAAATTGAGATGCACAATGCATCAACAGCTCACCTGCCAGGAACAAACGAGGCATGATAAAGCGGTGTACAGAATATGAACATTTTAAAATTCTAGCGCCGACATACCATAGTTACCAGCAGTACTAGTGTTATTTATTTAACTATCATGTTCCAACCAACTCTTCAAGGCAGAAATCACTCCCAGCTTCATTTCTTTAGCCAGGTGGCCAGCATGGGGCTTGCAACATCATCCAGGCTGGGGACCAGCAGCAGCAGCTACATCAAAGTGCAGCAAGCGACTAAGCAAGAAGCCTCTACTCGAACTACTCCACTTAGCTATGGGAGCAAACCGAAGCACCCAGAGAAAATCCATGCCAACAGACTGGTGCAAAAGAGCAAGAGGAAACCATGCTGTTCACCAAACCAAGTTAGTTTGGGTTCAACAAACTCAAGTCCACCCCTCCACCTAGACACCCACCACCAAATCCAACATGGAGGACAGAAGAATATATTAAAAATTAGTCTTGCAGTTGACATTAAATACACTCATGGGTTTTCATTGAATAAATCAGTTACAATTTTTTTGAAAAGAAAACCATGATTGAGTCACCATCTGAAATTTTAAAAAAAGAATTACCTTATTTTTGCACTGCTGTGCTTGAAAAACTGAAGAAATTTTGGAATAAGAATATTAAGAGGCCGGTTGATCACATCACTATCCAATGATTCAGCAGAATCTTCACAGATTTTTTGCATGGCACCAAATGCTCCCTGCAAGAAAAAACCCCCAGGCATTAGTAGTAATACGTAGGCCAAATGTAAATTCAGAAAATTTTAGCATGCTGTCTGTCCATCTATAGCTAAACCAGAGCCAAACCGAATGCACACCACTGCCAAATCGCAGAGGAAAAAAAAACCAATGCAAATGAGAATGGGCACAAACACATTCTTCAGCTCTTGACCATTTCCAGTTTAGAGCAGAGTTCTACAAATAATATGATTATGACCGTACCATTTTTAAAGCCTAAAACTACTTCATGAATTTTGATGAAATAACTACACATTTACCAATACTAAACTAGTAATGAATAGACACTTTGTACCTGACAGTACTTAAAAAAATACATTAATACATTTCATTGATATTGAAGCTGTTCAGGTTTAGAGCAGGATGACTTCTTGAGCTATCTTAATGAACTCGAGAAC
This sequence comes from Nautilus pompilius, assembly GCA_018389105.1. NCBI lineage: Eukaryota > Metazoa > Mollusca > Cephalopoda > Nautilida > Nautilidae > Nautilus > Nautilus pompilius. The sequence continues at coordinate 272,550 of JACATO010000027.1, read as the reverse complement.
TATGCCAAAGTCCTAACCACTGGACAAATCAAAAGGGGAGGGGGTTAGGCTAAGCGATAACACAAAATCCTGCTGAAGAAAGCAGTAACCGTGGTGCTACACCTATTTCAACTTTGGGGTAAAGCCTCGTCACTCAGGCCGAGTGGGTAAATAACCAGACTTTCAGATCTGGTCCCTGGAAACGGGGGGGGGGGGGGAGAGGGAGAGAGAGAGGAGACTGAAATAACGCAATTTTCCCTTTTGATCTAGATAAATATCGGGAATTTTTTTTTTTTTACCAGCAATATACCATATGTACATTCTAACCCTGACCCCGACAGACACTCCCTGTCCATGTCATTCATGTGATACTGCACAGCCACTACAGCATTCATTTGAAAATTTTGATCATAAAATCTCCTAAAATAATATGCACATAACTAAAAACGAGTCGTGATTACATCGTTAAGTTTAATATTTTGAGAAAACATTTGAACACACAATTACAAATCAGCAATCCAATTCTAAATATAGTCTTTCTTAGCATCCAAACAAACCCGATCCAATGAAGCCACTAGACTTTTTTTCGCTACCTTATAGCAGAGTAAGCAAAAAACACAACAGTAAAACACCTTCCCACCGATTATGCATTCTTGACCATCACAATCACTGCTTATTTCAAATCTGAATGCATTTTTTTTGTTTAAATTTGATCTTTAAAAGATCCTAAGCGGCAGCGATCGGTAGAGGGTGAGTTGTGGTTTTCCCTCCCTCCCATGACAGATAATGTTCTGTCGATGGCCTCTTCTGGCTTAAATGACCGTAACGGTTCTTCTCGTCTGTCCACTACCAGATCTTTTTCTTTACCATACGTGAATATTTTTTTCTTTCACTAACCTAATATTTCAGCAAATGCCTACAGCCATTTTACAAGGAGACAAATTTGAGTGTTCAAAAGCGATTGTCTAAACTAGGCCAGCTTTAAATAGCTAATCAATACTGTAAGATTTTCCACATATTCTAACATTTTAAAAATAGAATGGGAGAAAAAAAAAGCAAGCGAGCATAATAAACAACAAATACAAATCTCAAAAAACCTTAATCGTTTTAAGGTAACAGCATTCTGTTAAAGCAAAATTATAAAATTAACATTAATTTTAAAAGATGTACAAGGCAATATCTGGGGGATCTAATCTTCATTATAGCTATTGCATAGAAAAAATTGAGACAATGTATATAGATAAGGAAAATAAATATAAAAGCAAAACTCCAGAACGAATTATGCTTAATACACCCAAAAAAATTCCAGACTTTTACTTGCCAGAGTAAAGCAATAGATAAGATCATTGGACACTTAAAAGAAATAAAACGTATATATAGCTGCCATTTCTTTACCTATTAGTGAAATTAAGCTCTCACAGCAATTTAGTAATGGGAAATGTGACAATAGCTGGTAAACATAGTTCAGGGTTATTATAACTAAAAATCCATAGCGTGGTGGTATTGTTAAGCTACATATTGTGTAATGACGGCATATTTTACAAAAATGTTCAGATGCAGAGAGAGAGAGAACAGGTTAAATAAATAAATGCACCAGCTGGTGTTGCTGATTTACCACAACGGTTTGTATTAACAGTGACAATTCTTGCAACACCAAATTCCAGCGCATCACAAGCTGCAGGAGCACCCCCCAATTAAGAAAACAAGGGTTTTTCTTGGGAAGCATTCAACCAGAATATTAACGGTGATCAAATAATACAATTCCCGCATTCCAGTCCAGTCCAGTCCATGAATAGCTATACTTAGGTGTACAGTGAAAGGCTGGTTTGTGAGAGCAATATACTGGTGTTGATTATACCAAGGTAAATAGGGTGCATCAATAATTATCCCTGCTTGTTGTGACCCCTAGCTTAGGAACCATTGGTTTCCATTTATGCAGCTTGTTAAATGAAAACTCACCTCCATTGTTCAGACCTTCAACTAGTGTCAGGTGGAAAATATTTGCATGTACAGCATTAAATATAGAATAAATAAAAAGGTAGCACTCCGAATAAATTTAACAAATAAAAAGTACTTTTGTTTCAGATATTGGTAAAGAGATGAAGGACCATTTCTCATCAAGAAAAGTAAGTTGATGTGGTAGTATTTAAATAACTACTACAGTTTTCATCAGACATCCACTTTGATCATCATCATCATCACTGGTAGTCAGAGCAAACACTAACTGTCCTCTTGTATCCGCTTTTCTCTCTAAGATGTAAATAACTATTACATATTTTGGTAACCCATGAATTTCATGTCCCCTGAAATCTAACATGTAAATAATTTCTTATAAAGGGTCAATTTGATGGTGGTAGGTTCCAAGGTAATACTAAATCTTAATTCCAGCTTATAGCTGTAAACAGTCTTACATTGGCAACATCCTGAAACTGATTTTTCAGACTGCACGTGCCCAGCATTTGAATGAACATAGTATTCACATTCTGATTTTGGGTTGATCATACAAAAATCTGTAGGTTTAAATCCCATTGAAAATACCCAAGTAATGCAGCAGGTGTAATGAAGCTGCTTAAGACAAATCCACTACATAGAACTGATTTCACCTTATCATCATATTGAACTGTTTTGACTCTACCACTTGTGATCCTAGGCTATTGACATATAAACTATCAATTGTGTTATACATACTTTGTAATCAAGACATTTTTTGCATCTTCAACCAGAAAATTAATCTGAAAAACAAGTTTTATTTTAATGCTTGTTTTGCTTTTCAAATACATTAACTGGGCAATGACCAAGTGCGTAGCAAGCCACGGTTTCTTTCCCATTAATTAGTTGGCATGAATTTTCTCCCACAGCTAAACAGGAGTTCTAGTAGAGACTTGTTATCATCATCCTCCACTGATGTCTACAGTGAATACAAACTCAGTGGAGCATAGTGCACTCGTCTGTTACAACACCATGCTAGAACACTTCAAATTTTAGATGCGGAAAGAAATCCACCCTACTGGCTGCTGAACACAAGAAACTACGCCAGACATGGATGCCAAATATCTCAACTAAGATTCAAACTTTGGCACAGGGACTTGTGTTAGTTAGTTTGGTCAAAACCATAGGGCATCAGGCAATGCTTCAGACACCACATGGTTAAATTTCCCACCTGGTTAGTATTCCAGGTTCCACCCAACTTAAAGCAGGAGACTAATTACCGACAACTTTCTGATTAACATTTGAGTTCATTCAATCTTTCTTTCAATAATTCTTTAACATCCAAGCACGTAAAACACTAAGCTTCGATCAAAGATCTAACCCAAAGACTAAAGCAAACTATGTACATTTACTCAAAATATAAATAAAAGGCTACAATACAAATATATATGTTTTCCTAATTATTTGAATATTGTGGAATTTACATTGTTGGGGTGCTACTACCAAATACACTTTCCATCATGTTGATTTTCTTTTTCTGTGTATATGCCCAACCGTGTAACTATAAACAGCTGTCACCTGACGAGCAAAAAGTTTTTAATAAGTTGAGAGTTGGCAATGCTTAAGTATGCGGTAAAACAAAAATATCTGAAAGCATTTTGTTGTTACCCAATTTCATTTCCTATTTTTAGAAGAGATATTTTCCAAAGCAAACATAATCACCACCTCTAGTACCACCGAGATGCTACTGCTAATTTGCATACTAGCAGAATTTGCTGTGCGTAATAACGAGGCTGACAAGACAAACATTCAATCTAATAAATAAACCAACTGACTGGGGGGGGGGGAGTTATGGCCTTGTAATGCATGATGCTAAATCAGATACCAGCAGCTTCAGAGTAATCTCAGGCGGCCCATGAGAGAGAAACATAAGGTTTGTTTTAGTTTTTAAAAAGCACCCCTGCAAAATTGAAATATTGGCAACTTTAAGATAAAATGTCAGAAACAGCTCTTTCACCACATACCACTCAATCCAATAAAGTGTCAAATGAAAATGTTTAAAAGCATTTTACAAAACACGACTAATTGAGCACTTTGATTAATGTAATTCATCTTTTCCATTTTGTATATATAATTAAAAGATCAAATAGTAACATAGCTTTTTAATTTATACAAGCAAAATGTTCAGCTTCAAAACTCAAACCCAAATACATTTAACTAAATATGGAGAAAACATCCATGCCAAAATATTACTTACCTAATTTTATCTTTCATTCTTTTAAAAAGTTTTAATATTCATACAGCAGCTACTTTCACTAGAAAAATCGCTTTTTTTTATGACAACAGCTTTGCTGCAAGTCAGCTGTCGACTAGAACAAACAAGCCATATACAATTTCCCCCATTATTTTAAGGTGCAACCAGAGTGTTTATAAAAACATTTCAGATAATTTAAAAGCAACATTGAATACTTCGCAGCCAAATGCACTGCTCTCAGAGAGTGGTGAAATTAGCTTCATCTTTCCTCAATGTGGTAAGACTTCTGAATCATCATTGGCAGTGCTTTTGGCATCACAGAAATAAAGCAGACATTGTCCGAATACGTGTGAATATATCAAGTGCATTTCCTAAAAAAAAAAAAACCCATATCAAAATTTTTTTTCCACATTTTAAATAAAAATTTTAACAGCGCAGTTCATAATTTTCATGCTGTGTCAGACCAAACAGAAACATTTTTTGGTGTAGAAAAATTTACTCTGGCAACAGTCCCACAAGTTAGACATCTTGGTAAAGCCTTTTATCTTCTACAAGATTTTTATAAGTGTGCCATCTGTGAAATTAGATAATTGCCAACTTATTAGAGAAAGGCAGACTTACAAAATCAGCAAGCTATTCAAAGCCTAGTATTAACTAAAAAAAAAAAAAAACTTTTAAGTTAATAGGATCAGAAATTTAAAGTTTAAACAGGTAAAACCAATTGCACCGTACTAAGATCTGGCATTTATTTCTGCAGGTGTAAGGCATTCTGGTCGGAATCTCTCCTCCTAAGAGGCACACACCCTAGCCAAATTAATATTAACACAGAATGCAAGCAACACTAATTTCTGAGCCAGCAGCAACAATCAGAAGTCAACAAATATTTGTAAAAACAAAACAACCAACCAACCTCACCATGACAGCTGTTAATTGTTTTCAATTTATTTAAAATGGTAGTTCCATGCAATGATCAAGAAGTGGGTGTGCAGACAGATAATTAGTTTGGAGAGTTAATCATACAGATTTGTGAAATCTAAATGCAGAAATTTCATTACAAGGAAAACTATGAAGCATTTTACAAATTATATTGCATATACTCTTAAAAATTAGTTTATTTAGTTCACAAGCTCAATCCATGTATGTCATCTAAAACATTTAAAATAATCAATGAAAATCAATCAACTGCCCGTTCAAACCAAGTAACTCCAATCAATACGTGTTCAGCCTTCTATGAACACTTCGACAAGCCAAGATGAACATAACTACAGCCACCTGAATGCTTACACCTTACATGTAGAGAAGTTTCCAGATGACAATGAAGGATACTGTTTCCAATTACAAAAATTATAAAGATGAGCTAAACACTACTTATAAATTCAAAATTGCCATTTTGGACGATTGTGCATCTGTAGGAGTTTTAATTGTGTAAGCTTGTCATCTATCTGTGTTTGTGGATTTGTCTGTTACCAGGGGCCCCAGGTTTTAGGTGTAGGTACTTCAGAATCTGAGCGAGGTTTTAAGCTACTGCATGGTGAACAAAGGTAGATTCGAGGCTACCAAAGGCTGCTTTTCAAGCTTCATAGGTTATACTTAGTTCACTGCACTCATTCAAAATAGGACACCTAGCAGCCTCAGAAGTTACCATTTAAAGTTCAGAGGTTAATACAGCTTCATGGTACCCATTCGACCCAGATTTCAATATTTCAACACTTGACCTTGAAGGTCTTTGAAAGCCATCGACAGCAGATTTTGGCAGCATACACAGTATAACTTTGAAAACTAAGAATAAAAAACAATTTAGTAGTTTGCTACAGGTTTGTAATCGTATAAGCTGAAACATAACAATTATGCAGTTTTATGAAGCCCATGTTTTCTTTTGATTACTGTAAAGTGCCACACATTATACGCTATCATATATAACACATACTCCAATTCTGATCTGTAAAAAAAAACAACCTAAAACGTATAATTCCCATTACGATATGCAGGCGCCATCAAATTGGGCCAACCTGAGGGAGAATGGGTGTTTTACAGAAAAAATGGCCATTTTCAACTTAAATCAACCAAGAAATTAGTCTTTCCTTTAGTGGGGCCAAGTGGAATAAACTAAATGTGGAGATATTTTACGGGTGAAAATAATAGTTTCACAAAAATCCGAAAAATTCACTCACTCAGCTGCCGTAGTGATGTGGTAAACCAAGTCACTGGAATGCACAAATCAGGTTTTCAGGAATACCTCGCTTATTACACCATGGCATTCAAATGTCTTCGCGAAAAAATTCAATTTCAATTACTACACCATGGTGTAGTGACCAAGACATTATGGTAACATGTATATAAACTCCACACGGGGATAATCTTCGTTCAGTCCCCGTTTCTACATACTGTTACATACAACCATGCTGCCAACATGATGTATGAGCTACACTGCTGCAGATAAACTCCAAATGATGATCAGCTATGCAGTTGAACATGGCAAAAGAGCTGCAGCCTGAAGGTTCAGAGTGAATGAGGCCAACATCAGATCCTGGTGACATTCTCAGAAGATTGAGGCTATGCTGTGTTCAAAATGTGCTGATCGGGGAAATGATACGGCATATCCCAAGCTTGAAAAGGTACTTTCCTTCGTCACTGAAAGGCGCATGCAGGGTGTGGGGGCTTTCAACCACAGAGATACACATGTACGTACTTTGTCTACAAAACTCAATTTATGCCTGACTTTAAGGCATCTCAAAAAAGGTGAGCACGCTTCATGGCCTTCCAACTCAGCATACGCCAGTAGTCCTCCATCGACCAGAAGCTACCTGATGATTATGAAGATCAGCTGTTAAGGTACCAACAGTTCGTCATCAAACTGAGAACATGAGTACCCCCCCCTGAGTCACATAGGGAATGCCAACCAGATGCCCATAGCATTCAACAGCCCCCATTTGGCCAAATACCAGCATCATGAAGACGACTGACCACGAGAAAACCCGCTTCACAGTCATGCTGGGGTGTATGGCTGATGGAAGCAAACTCCTGCCATACTTCATCTTCAAGAGGAATATCATATATCATGCAAAGGACAGTTCCCCAGTGGTGTCCATGCCAAGAGGTGGATGAAATGAAGTCCTCAGGCTAGACTGGGTGAACACTCTGTGGGAGAGATGGGGTATCCTGCGCCGCAAGCTCCTGTCACTGGATGCCTTCAAATAACACCACATGGAGTCCATGAAGACAGCCCTGAAAAAGACCCACAGACCTCACCATTGTCTCTGGACGGGTATGATGTCCATGCTGCAGGTCATGGACATATCTTACAACTGCCCAGTCAAGCATGGGGGTCCAGCAGAGGTAGAATGCATGGATGTTGGAGGGCAAACACACCTTCACTCCCACTAGTTGCATGTGCCAACCTGGCATGCTCACTATTACCACCTAGATCAGAGATGCCTGGGAAGTCGACCCCAAGACCATCAAGAAGGGCTTCCTCAGGTGCTGCCCGTCCAATACAATGGACAGAACCAAAGATGACATCCTGTGGTCTGAGCAGAGGTGTGACGAGGCAGTAGAAGCATCAGAGGGCAACAACATCTACTATTACACAACTGCTACCATGACTGACGAACAGTTCTAGCAGTGGAGGGAAGACAGCAGGGATGGGCTTGAATCTAGTTGTACATCATATCAATGCATGTCACTTATCCTGTATTAAATTGTGAAAAAAATATTTCTTGTGTTTTTGTTTTTGTGGTTAAATTTTAGATTTTCAGTATGAGCTTGTTGTTTCTACCCATTTCATTGCCAATATCAATGATAATCAAACCAATGACCTTCAATACTCATATCCTCCAAAACACAAAAGAAGACACAAACAACTATCTTTTATTGATATTCAGTCAAATTGCCACTGGGATTTTCTAATGTATACGCCATGAATTATACTTGCTCACCTGTCATCAGCGATGTCCCCAGTGGTCTTGAATGAGGTCTGTGACACCTGATATCTTGCATAATATGCACCCAGTTTTTAAAGGGCAAATTTTCTTTTAAAAAACCGCGTATAATACGTGGCACTTTCAGTATTTTTTATCAACGGAAAATAGTTAAATTTAAGTGTAGAGCTTATAGAATGTTAAAAAATGTATCAATAGCATCAATTCAATGTTCATTCAATGGTTGTGTTTAAACAAACAAATTTTGTTTTTCAAAATGATATAAAAACCTTTTTTTTTCCATACAAAAAGGGTGCAAAATCACGTTTGCAGAAATGAGAACTACATCAAATATAAAACAAAGCCCTCAAAGTGGTGTGCAATGTGTGTAGACATAATGAAAATTGCTATGTACAGATGTGCGTATCTGACCCCCTAACTGAGAAAAGATACTAAGTATGCATCAGTACTGGCAATTGCTTAAGTCAAATGTGCTGAGCCTCACAGAAGACCATTAGGCCAGGTGCAAGGATGAAATTTCAGTGGTAGAAATACCATGATGGCTAACCACATGGTGCTCGCCATGCGAAAACCCTTCAGGCAGATGCAGTGCCATGCTTCATGCACTCAAGGATGTCCTTCAGCCCTGTCTTGGCTAGCCAAAACAGAGAGAGAGAGAGAGACCGATTCAGCATCAGAGTAAACCAATGTTTCAGAGAAGACCCAATTAACGAACTAAAAAAAAGGTATAAGCACTTTGGTAAGGGAAACAAAATCAGCACTACTGAAAGAGTGCGATAGATGGAAGAGGCTGAGTATTTAGAGATCAGAATCAAGATCAACAACCCTTGCATCCTTACATCATCAAAGCACAGAAACTATTTACCATTCTCAAAGCTGGAAATACAACTACACATTGACTGAAGGATGGAAAAGTGAAAAATTAGCAAAATGAACCAAGACTCATTCTGGTGACTGATCCACATGATCAACCCAGATTCTATTACTACTGCTCAAACAACGTATATGAAGGCACAGCCAGAAAAGTAGGGCTCCCAATTGGGTGACAGTAAACAATGTCTTTTGTATTATAAGCCAAACCTCACTGGAATCACAAAAAATGCAAAATGGAACCCATTCAAAAAATTTCTTTGACAATGTACACAGAAAACGTGACTAGACAAGTTAAGGATATTAATATGGTGTTAGAAGACTCCAACAATGTAGTTCTTAGAGTAGGCAAGGAAAATATTCAGAGAGTGCACATAAAGATTACAAGCCTGCTGGCATAACACTCCACAGAGCCTGCAAGATAAACTCATAAAACCACAAGGGAACACAAAAGAGCATCCTTAGAAAATGCAGTTAAATGATGAAAGCATAGAACAGAAAAAAAAAAAAAGGCAATTTTTCTTTTTTTTGTAAGATCATACAAAAACGAGAGTAGCATCATCTTAAAAAAATGTCAAAAAGTTGGTAAAACTGAAACGAGAGGGAACCCAAACTGAACTACTGTATTTTTTCAGCCTATAAGCCATTTTTTGTCCCTGGGAACTCTCCAGAATTTGACTTATCTACAGATAGTCATTGAAATTCCTTTCATGAAAAAAAATAGATAAAACAACTGTTATTTTCCAAAAATTAGAAAATTGTTCTTTGAAACAGACTACAGAAATTACTGCCTAGAGCATCTGCCATTTGGGTAAGCAATTCAACATTAGCATGCTCTCACCAATTACGTTCTCTGTTTCTACCCTAATTATATGTAAAAATACTCCAAATCCTATCTGATCTCAAAATGCATCGTGTAAAGTCACAAGCTGTACCCAGCAGCTTTAAAGCTGGAAATAAAGTTTGCTGAATAAAATGGTGGTAATATGACTCTCAGTGAGAAATGAGTTTGAGACTGCAAAGAAAATCAAGAAGGTAAATCATGGCTGCACAGCTAGGTGGACTACATTGAGAATAAGTTGGGAGGAATGTGGAATATGTGCTAACCCAACATGGCGCATGTCAGACTTGGTACTGTACAGTTAAGACTAAAGGTTAAACAAATCACAAATGATAATTGCTGTCTTTACATTTCTTCCTTTCATTGGTACAGTTTTCACCTTGGTTTTCCCAAAAATGCATACCATAATATGCAATCAGAGAAGAGCTGAGCATGACCCCTGTATTGACATAGTTGTGAACCTCAAATGCCAGACAACTTGAAACCAAACCAAATATAAACTTGTGCAATCAAAAATGAGAGTTGAATTTCTGCATTTTGAATGTTGCTGTAATATCTCATAATCAAATAAATGATGAAAATAAATAAAACTAATACATTTGGCATTGGCATTTTAAAGTAGGAAATTCAACAGAGCACAAATGACATTGGATCACTTGATGATTACTTACATCACAGTGACTAAAGATAGATACCAAGCTTGCAAAGGCCTTTGACAGGGTATGAAAAAAATGATGGTCTATTAGTTAACAAAAGAACAATACAGAAATGCAAGTACTATGTTCATATGACTGAAGGCATTACTCTATATTATAAAAGAGCCAGATTAAATATAGACCACTCTGATAGCAAAAAAGTGTCTGTATTAAGTAGTTCATCAATAAAGAGAAAACTGCATTTCTATTCACACTATACACCACAACCAGAGTGAGAACTCTCAGACTGGGAGATAGAAAAGTTGACCTGAAAATCACATGCAAAGCTGAGTTAGAAGCAAGAAGAAAACAAGCTATTATAAGGAAACTAGCAGGTACAACTTGGAGATCATGTGAAAAACTTGTGAAGCAAGTTTATCAAGAAACATGTCTAGAGTATGGTTCAGCAGTCAAAACTACACAAGCTTTGAAGAAAATCCAAAAAATCAGCCCTTACAATCATTACAGGTACAATGAAAATCACACACATAATGGTGGTAGAGATGAATTGATCCCCTCAGCAAATAGAGAAATGCCAAAACAATGGTTCAGGCCAGAAAGTTAAAATGTTTTTTTGCTATCGCCCAATGTCATACAGAACGAACTGTCCAGAAGCAGACTCAAATGCAGCAGCTTCATTCAACACAGCATAAAGATTCAGAAATTTCACCAAGACAATCTACCAACAGAGGTACTTCCACATCTCCCCTGCTCCAACTGTTATATCATGGAAATGTAAGATAACTAACCTGAAAATTACTATTACCGTTCCTCACCCCTCATGCACAGATCAAAGTGAAATTATCAGTAGAACTGTCTCTAGCTATACTTAATGAAAAATATCACAAACTCTTGAGTCCATGTGTATACTGGTGGCTCTGCAACTGAAAATGCTACAAGATTTGAAGGAAGCTCTGTCACTTGTGAGCAACACAAAGCAAACAGTATTACACTAGATCCCAGGTAATTAGATGGTAATCCAGCTTGGAGCAAGATGACAATGCAACAACTTATCAAGAAATGAAAATCATCAACAAGACTGAGAATATTACCTTGTGACAAATTGACATTTTCCGACTCCACGCTGGCCACAATAGTCTCAATTCAACAAAGCTGAACATAGTCACTTCAGCAGCCTGCCCATGTGACACCTCCAGCAAGCACATTCTTCAAGATTATCCTCTACATTCACAGAAGCAGATGTCAATTTAACCAGAAAACTTTCCTCACAGACAAAAGATCTTGAAAAAACAGCACTTCACCAAGGGTACAGGCAAGCAAATGAGAAGTCTTGACAATGTTAGTCCAGTGACAACAGTAACAATGGTAAATAGTATTTGATTATGCTTTTAGCAAACCAAAAAGTGCATCATCTGCTGAATTATTAAAATCCAACTGGTAGAACAAATTGAGATTTTTATCAATACCAAAAACCATTAGAGTTGAAACCCTCTGAAATTCTCTCTAGACAAGTCCCTGTACCCTTTCAAATAATAAATTTTTTAAAACAGGCATCAGTGGTTTACACTAGGTGATTCTTGGCACATTTAATATAGATTGTTTTAAGACTGCTAAAGATCTATGCAATAAACAGAACCTAACCTGTAGCTTACGTACTGTCAGGACAGTACTTCTTGGGTAGTGAAGAGATAGATTAAAATTTAGAATTAGAGATGGATAGCCACCTAGATGCTATCTTCATTCTGATTAGTCATGCTATATAAAAGCAAGCAATTTTGCTCATACTTTTGTCAGGCCTACTGTCTGGTGTCACTTTCCAGCTGCTGAAATAATCTCTCATGCCAGCATATTATTATTATTCCTGATATATTTTTCAACTATTTATTTTCCACAAAAAAAAAAAAAAAGCAGGTGCAACCAGACAATGACAAAAATCCACTGATACAGAGAAAAACCATATCCATCTCACATAACAATATTACTGTATATTTTATCCAATTTCTCCCCAATTCTACATTTAAGAATAAAAGCATCGCCTACTGGTAACATCACCAACAAGACAATACGATTTTTCAGTTAAAACATGCAGAAATAAGGCTGAATGTCCACCCCTCCATTCCTTTGGCTATAAATGCCAACAAACTGATCACTGTTAAACTTTTTCCGAAACAAAATTCATGAAAAGGAACGTTTCCCACCCTCAGCACAGCTAGGTTTCAATCAATTTCAAATGGTAATCCTCATCTTTTCACCACCGAGCAAGTTAAGGAATCTAGTCAGTACCCAAGATAGAGGATTACGCAGCAAGTCGTAGATAATACTTCTCTTTTTTGTATTTAACGACTATTCGTACGTAATGGACAAGTGTGACGTCTTCTACCAGAGATGTTACAACACTACAACTACAGCCACTAAGGGTTGACAGTGAAACAAATGCCAATGATTACAATAGGAACAAGATTCAAGAGCAGATTTGGCTTCATTTCTCTCAGAACATTTCTTCATGACTAGCTGTCCCCCCCCAAAAAATGAGAAAACCCTCTTCAAAATGGCAGTTCAATAATGACTTAAGCCACCACACTCTCAGAAAATACAGCCATGATTTTTTTCATCCAATTCAAATGGTAATTCCACTTTTCATCACAGAGTAAGTTTGGAGCTAAATTGCTTGCAACCCAAACCTACCTACCTTCAGAGTATACTTATAGAAATCCGCAGAAATGACATTATTCCGAATATTCTCAAACTCATTGAACCTTCCCCATACCAAGGTTTATGGTGTCATTTTTTAACAGATTTACTCCTCCATTGACATGATTTGAACACCCCCAGAAAAGCATTTGCCAATGTTTTAAACAAGCAATATTTGGTGCTACTGCCCAGTCAACTATCAAGCGTTCCAAAAACTACATTACATCGGGGATCTCAGACTTTGGTGGAGAGAGCTCAGTAGCTACAGGTTACTTTAAGGTAATACACAAATTGTATTTAGCAGTAGTTTCCACTAAGTTAAGAAATTTGTATAATAAACCCAATTACGTACAAAAGGGAAAAAAATTCACATCATTGCATTTGTAATATATATTTTAAATTTCCCAGTAATATTTTCACTAATTACTTTAATAACAGATGATCTATGAAATCCAAAATCCCTAGTTGCAAAAGACCATTTAGGAAAGGGTTCACGCAGTTTTTCAGAAAAAAGAGTATAGTCATGTTTTCACACTCTCTCAAACAGTAATTCCAGCCACATCACAGACGTGATTTTAAGAAAGAGATTATATTTTTACTACACAGTTATAATTTAACAAGTAATAACTATTTGAAGACTTTGTCAGTGCACTCAAAATTACCCAAGAGTAAGAGCAAAGTTCCTACTTAGCATTATCAACACCATAGTGTACTTAATTATGAAATGTAAATTACCATTTCTTTTTATTACAGACACTAAGGTTTGAAAAGGTATATTGTCAAAAACAATGATTGATCCTTTGTCAATTGTATATACTATATTATACTTTCAGCTAAAATTGACTTTATGAATATAAAAATGTTATGCACTTTTGCATTGTAATGCTTCGATATTTAGCCTTATTCCTTTTAAATCTATCAGACTTACATTAAAAATATACTCGTCTCTGCAATCCATACCTCAGTACATACTTGTCTGTGGCAACCTACCATATTTTGAACTAAAGTCAGAAATCTATCAAGCTTTAAACTTCTTTTGACTGATAATTTCACTCTCTCATCACTAAGCAGGATTTTGTCTTTAGACAACTTGTCAGAAGATACATGCATGCTACAGAGTAAAGCTGATCTACTTTCTGCTTCTTAAAGTTTGATGATTTTGTTTGCCTCCAAATACATATAACATAACATTTCATTTTGTGAACATCTTTATTGAACTAAAGAAATTCCCACCCTCCCATCCCAACAAATGCTGTCAAGTCTATAACATTTGCTTCTCCGACTGGATGTAAAATCAGTGTCAACTTTAGCAAGCAATTGTTTGTTTTCCAAAACAATTGTTAAGTGCATGCTTGCAACTATGATGCTACAAATTGTAAAGCACTTGCTGTACCATAGTAAATGGGCAAAATCAACTTGTATAATTTTATTCTGAGAAAGCAATCAACTTTGGAAATTGTTGTCAGTCAGTCAGTCATGTATTTTCCAACATTTTCTTGATTTCGGGAGAGCTGACATTTTCTTAAAAGTGTACAGGAATAGCAGATTCAATACTTTATGCAGCATTAGATTTCACTTAAAACATCCCTGAGGCACATTCAGAGGAAAAGCCTGGTTTATGGATGTTTTGGGTTTGGCCTGCAGACCCCACCTGGTTGCTCCATCAGAGAAGTGGTGATGAGTAATAGTTCTCTTAGGATACACCACCACTATTCACAAAAGTTTATTCTGCATCACTGTAAATCACATTTATAGTATTCATGTCATTTACTTCCATCTTTCATGATGATATCAACATATGACAAGTTAAATTTTCGTTCAGCACGGATTCATTCTTAGTTAAATGCATTCCTCTCCCCATTTGACATGAGAAATCAATTCCTAGTATTCATCACAGATTTATGACAAACTTTTTTTTTAAAAATACAAACTTTCCAATATTTATTTAAAAAACAACAATAAAGACAGCACTTTTAGAAATTTGGAAAAAAATTGAATTAATGTCTTCTATACCAATACAGTGCAGTGTGTTGTGTTTACAAAAATTTTCTTTTAAAATTGTTATCAGGACTTCCACCCAGTTTATCATTTCCAAAAACAAATAAATGGGTATACCATGTGTCAAGCGCTAATCTCTTTCCATTCAATTCAAAATCTTCAGTGTACATGGAGACAGTCAGCATGTACAAACATCCGTGATTAACTATTTACACATTTCTCACTCTCTCTCGGCAACAAGCCGATAATCAAGATAGACTAGAGCAACTTCTGGGTACCCACACGTGATGGGCTTCACTGAAAGGGTAACCCGAAACCATGTATGTTTCTATCATTATTCCCTTGCCCTATACCACGCTCTCAGAAAATGCCGCAATATTTTATTTCATCAGTTTACCTCAAACGGTAATTCCTGATCCTCATCACAGAGCAGGTTTGGGATAAGCCATCTTGTGTCCAAAAAAAAATCTGTTTACGGAATCATAAAGCACTTAAAAAACCCAGCCACGGCACAAAACTGATTTCCAAGACCAGCCTGCAATCAATCAAATCATCGCTCCTAATTTCTCACGCTCAGTATCCACTTAAAAAGCTGGAGTGGCCCTGTCCCCCCCCTTTTTTGTTTATTAAAAAATTTAAATAAAACAGCAGCTAGAAAGAGTAGCAAATTTTTAATGCAATGGGCAGCTGAGACAGTATGTTTGTTGCTGATAATTCCCATAATCACTAAAATAAAATCAGTACTATTTTCTGACTTAAAACAAACCCCCCCATCAATTTTAACAAACACCCGCCTTTTGATTTTGTATAAAAATATTGATTTGTTTCTTTCTCCTAGATTCCTTTATTTTAAACTTATTTTTGTTGAATAATAACCAACAGAGCCAACAATGAATAAAAAACATTAATACAGGAATATAATTTATTAAAAAATGATCCTCCCAATACAGAAAACTAAAATCCGCTTATTAGGGGATGCCCTACATTACGCCAATGCCGAGAATCTAAAACCACCCAACAGACCAGGTTCAGAAACGGGCTTTGTAAAAGCGGCGGTGTGGAGCAGAATCACCGCCAAGCTCCTGTGAAACAGTCTTTCAATTCCTATAAACACTCTCTCTTTCTTTGTATGTTTTCTACTGAATAGACCATTTACAAATTTTTTTAGACAACTAGATTACCGAATGCATAATTAATGGCAATCATCTTAAAGTCAAAAGGTAAACAATCAGCTTTTCATTCCAAGGTCAACAATTATTATTCTGCAATCCTTTGCCCAACCAGAAAAAGCTAGGGACACAGCCAGAAGTTCACCTACTTCACAACGAGGATATATAGGTAAGATCTTTGGTGCTGATGTCTGACATAAGGCGGGCGTACAACTGGAACTTTCCCATAAGCATGGACTAAAACCTAGTGGAATTAAACTGCTGCAAGGAAGGACATTCAAACAGACGGGCCAGTCAAGAAACCCACCCACCCTCTGGCTGGACATCATGCACAGCAGAAACAGCCACTAGCACGGCAAGCACAGAATGCTATCAGTGCACTAACTCTAAGCCAAGTTACAAAATGCCAACAATTTTTTTTTTTTTTAAACAAATATCACAACAACATTCAAAACAAGGGCACATACTATGGATATTTATTTTAACTGTAACAACAGACTGCCTCGATATAACCTTTTAATTAACAAGTCTATTCAGAGTTAGAGAGATACCTACCTCACAAACACTGTAATCTTCTGAGTCCAAGCACTGACAAAGACTGGGCAGAAGTTCAGGCCAATTCCGCAATTCTCCTTTCCCCACAATAGTGGTAATCAGAATTCCAATGGTAGCTCGAATCAGCGGAGATGGGTCCCCAATGCTTTGCAGACACTCAGACTTGATAAAAGCTGTGACTTCAGTTGGAAAATTTTCAAAGTGCGCTCGCACATTGTTCTTGAGTATAAGACCACTGAGAGATCGAGTGGGATCATCTGACAAAATAAGAGACCCTTTTAAATACAATTTTTTTTTAAAAAAATCATGTTGCATCTCTGAAAAAAGCTTGATCATTATCAAAACTACAGCCTTTAATCCATTTTCTCCTGCTACTCACATTAAAGCATCTGTAGAGAAGAAATGTAAACTATTATTCATGCTAATAAGAAAATTCTAATCTGTAGCATATTCTGTTGTTTCCCAGAGCACACGCATATACACAAGAATTATAAAACTACTACTGAAATAATCTAATATAATACTGCCTAAAATGTTCTCTTTCGTGTTGACCAAAAACCGGGAACTGAAAACAGCCAAGTCTTTCTAAATAAGTTCTTTCGATCATACATTTCTCAAGACAAATTCTACTTTTATGTTAAAAAAAAAACAAGTTTTTCAACTTATATAAAGCCCCCATTTTTGACATATTTTAACTTGAAAGGCGGCAATAGCAAATATCTACCGCCACCTTTATCCTTTCAACATCTCTCAACCAAACAACCATATATATTTGTTATGCAAGACTAGACAGTTTACTTCTTTTTAATCCTGCAAAACAGGTAAATTAGTTAAAATGACTTTGCACTCATTCCACTCTATCAGCATGTACTAGATGAGGACACCAAAACTAAAGTTTGATTCTAACTGATAGCCTTCAAAATTACTTTTATTCTAAATTCATTCATCAGACCTAAGATTCTCCTTTCCTCAACTACACTTTATTTTAGGAAATAATGTACAGTTGCATAAAATTCTTATTCATTATCACTACCATCAATAAAATTCTATGTAAACCTAAAACAACAAAAAATCCGAATACCTTTAGCACATATATAATACAAAACAAACACTGCTCAAAATGTTTTAAAAATTAGGGTAATGGCAATTATCATCTTGTTCCTAAAGTGCATTAATCTTTTCTTTAAAACTTAAAAAAACAAAATATAAATCCAATATTTATTTTAAAGCTGTAAACCAAATATGTTTAGCTGTTTGCTAACTTAAAGGATAGAGGAAATATTTGTTATTGAGGTCTCTTATGTTATAAGAGGTGAAAGATGGGAATTTATAAAGTTGAAAAACTTAATGCTTTTATGTAAAAGTAGAACCTGTCTTAAGAAGCTGCATCATTAAAAGAACCGGTTCTATTAGGTTAGAATTATTTCAGCAGCAGTTTTCTAGAAATAAGAAAACTTTGAAGTCATATTAAATCTTATTTTCGAATGCTAGTTGAATTTTGTGTATAGTTTTATAATTCCTGTGTATACATATTCATGTGCTCTGGAAACCAAAATATGTGCCACAGATTAAACTTTCCTAAACAATAAAAAAGGAAAAACGACCCAGACAGCTTGAAGCTGGTACAGCATCTTATGGCTCTATGGTTAAAAAAGGATTTACCAGTCTTCAAGATAATTTCTCAGATGCAGCAGCCAGAAAGCATTCTAACAGGGAATGGCTCTATGGTTAAAAAAGGATTTACCAGTCTTCAAGATAATTTCTCAGACGCAGCAGCCAGAAAGCATTCTAACAGGGATGCACAAACTGGACTCCAGAATATATTTTTAAAAAAGGCATAGATTTTAAGGAGGTACAAAACTGCCTCTATCAGCAGGCAGCTGGCTCACTGCCAGTGTCGAGATTTAGACTGGGCAAATTAGTGGGAAATTGCCCTGCTCGAAACTGAGCGATAATAAGTGGGTGCGCTACAGGACAGAGGACCAATTGTACACCCGGGTAGTACGTCGAAAGCATTCTTTCTGGCGGTCGTCACAGCTACCCACCCGGCCATTTCCCGTAACTTCACGAAAGGAATTCTCTTCTTAAAAAAAAAACAAACCCCCCCCCACAAAAAAAAAAAACGAATTTTTCACGCCGATAAACAATTCTGCCATTTGAACTAAAATTTAGAACTCATCACTGGTAACAGATAATCCCTCAAGTCGTTTTAAAACCAACCTGGCATTCGTCTCTCTCCCCCACCCCCCACCCCACGAGTCGGCGGAATCCACCTAGGGTTGCCCAATTATCAGCCTACCTAGCAACTCGCGGACGGCGGTGACTGCTCTACTATAAAACAGAACGCATTATCGGGGGGGGGGCATAGCAGCACCACCACCACCATAAACAAATAGCGAAATCTGTTGGCTTTTCTTCTTCCAAAGACTGACGTATTGCAGTGCATATATTTCGTACTCAATGCCGGCCGGCTATGCCGGTTGAGCGGTGGCTGTGGTTAAATATAGAACCAGGATATGAAGTCGTACGGACTGACCTATAAAGAAAGAAGGGGTTCATATTCCTTTTTTAAAATATACATACATATATATATATGTGTGTGAGACTATAAACCGAAGTCAGTCCGGGTTAATGGTCTGAGATGCCCGCTAACGCGATCAGCTCCCATCGCCGATATCATCGATAGATGATCCGCCGCCATACTGATTCCTGAAGCGCTGCTTCAATACGAAGGGGGGAAAAAAAAAAAAACAAAAACAAACAAAGGACAAGGTATCGATTTAGCCGGATCCCGCCGACGGGTGAGGGAAGAATGTATCATAAGAGTCGTTGTGGGGGGTGGGGGGTGGCGCTCTCACCTTCTGATGTCAGCTTCGTCAGGACGAATATCAAGTAATTGTTGAAGTCGGGATACTTGTTCAGCTCCTCCAATTTCTGATCGGCTAGTCAAGGCAGCCACTCGGGCATACGGGAACGTGTCGGCTTACGGCGTACAAACTCCGGCTCCAGGCCGTTAAAGCCACACACACGGGAGGGGGGGGAAGGATGGATATCGGGGGAGGGGGGGAGGAGGAGGAGAGGAAGAAGAAGTTCGATCCGCATGAAAAGAAACACGTGGTGGCGGGCGGGCGGGCATGGTGGGGGAGGGGGGAAATCGCAGGAATACTTCCGATTAACGCGGCTGAAAAATACAAAAAACCCGGTCGAACGTTTCCGAAAAGGATACTTGTTGGACAGCTCGCTGTGTGGCTGTGTCCGGAGACTGCGATTCCTTCAGAAGCTGTAGAATTTGGCGAAGGCCGTTCTCTTCGGGCTGCCACGCCATCTTGGCGACGATCGTCTCAACTGTCCAGCTCCAAACGCCGGAAATGACCGAGCGTTCCAAAGGGAAAAAGAATATAATCCTGGGAGTGCGGAATTCTTTTAATGGATTTCTATCCGACGGTTTCAATATCAATCCGACGCATTCTGATTTGGCTCAAATGTAAAAATAATTAGGAAAATTATCGTTTATTCATTTGTAATTCACTTACGAATACTTACGAAATTGTTGAATGCATTTTGTGCGGAGCGATCTCATTGGCTTACTCGTCGGCTTATACTTTCTACGGAAAGGACGAAACGCGTTTTTCCTGACAAAAAAAAAATGCGCGCATTTTGTTAGAATAGAAATAACATATAATAATACAGATGACATAGACAGTTACTCCTGTTAAAATTCCTAAAAACTTAGGGTAGATATTTTACAAATAATTCAAAAAAACATTTTGCCGGTAGAAGTTTAAATCAACCAATCAGATTCAATGTTGTATTAGTTTATAGTTTATTTTCTTGGTAGTTACGAAAAGTTTTCCCAATTAAACTGACGAATTAAGAATATAATATTTTACTAGCGCCAGTAATTAGCTATTTAAACTAAGATAAGTCTACATGGCACTTTTTTATTAACATAAAAGAAATGCGCTATGGATTATTTTATGCATATCCTTTTTTATTTTTTAATAAAATACATGTATTTGTTATATAATTTGTGGATAATTTTGAAATTTCAATTAATCTTCTGATAATATTTTAAATTTGACAATATTAAAGTTTTTATATTAAGTATATTTAAAACAGCTAAACTGCTATAAAAAAATTAAACTAAGAGGCTTAATAATAATAATAATAATAATAATAATAATACAGAGATGTTAAATATCAACTTTTTTTGCTTTTCCATTTTAATATTATCATTTTTTAAATTTAAATTTATTGCATTGTCAAATAATTTGCAAATAATGTTTAGAAACTTTGAACAGCACTATCTACAGTACAGGATCTGCATACCCTGGCCATTTTTACTATATGTACTAGATAAAAACCAATTGCAGCATTAAGTTCAAATATCTGCTTGAAAGTATCAGCTATTTAAAAATTTTTAAAAATCAAAAAAAAAAAAAAGTACGTACTAATGATGGATGGAAACAGCTGGAAGCAATACAAAAATTTATTTATTTATTTATTTTAGTACGATTCGTTCGCGGACTTTATCCCCAGCCAGTCAAAATTGATAATACAATTATCTTTTGCTGACAAGTAGTAAATCTCCAGTAAAAAAAACGTTCATAATCGAATCTCATCTCTTTCACTTTAAAATAAAAAATAATCTATTATTTTATGCCCACTAGCAAGTAAATGAAATTATTAAATGATATTAGATGTTATTAAATGATATTAGATGTAAACAATTCTTCAAAAAAATAAACAAAATAATTTTAAGAAAACGTTTTTATATAATTTTAGTGGTTAGTGGTTTTTCGTTATTATTATTATTATTATTATTATTATTATTATTATTATTATTATTATTATTTTATTAATTATTATTATTATTATTATTAATTTATTTCAAAAGGAAAGTTTCTTTTGTCATTTAATAATTAAATATTATTTACTTCATTCGATTATATATATGCTGGTTGGCCACTTTATCAGGAACAATGCACCCTTCTAAACCAGTTTAACCTGAGCTGCAGATGAAAATTAGGTTGATCACGTGATGTGATCCCCTGCAGCACTATACATGACGTAGATAGGCACATTTGCAGTTAGTCTAACATTTATAGGGAAAGGAAGAACATTAGAGCGTTTGAAAGAGCCATGATAGCGGGTGCACGTTTAGCAGGTGCCCCAATGGCCACGGAAAGTTTAGTTAACAGGCTGCTCCAAAACATCGGTCACTCGAGTTTTTCAGCAATGGAAAAGGTGAAAAATACGTCTGCTTCCAGAGAGAACTACGACCATAACAGCGTAGTAACGGAAAGTGAAGAAAGGCGGCTAGACAGGTTAGTAGAGTCCAGTCGTCATCAAGCAACAAACCACGTGACAAACGCTCTCAATGCAGGGAAATCTATATCCATCTTCAGTCAGCTGTATGGACGGACTCCGAAAGTAGGAGACCATAACGTGAATCACTGATCGCGCTGGTGGAAAGCGATGCGGTCTGACGAGTCGACCGACCCCTCCTTCTTGTGTGTTCCCACCTGTCCAAGTCTCTGATGTCATGGTTTAGGGCAGCCCTCGATCCCTTTAGGAGGAATAACAAATACTAAAGCTTACCTCAGCATTATTTCCGATCGAGTACATCTAGCAATGCTTCGTTGTGTACCCTAAAGGAACCGGCTACTTCAAAGACGACGATGCTCTCAACCACTGTGTTCACATTTTGTGTTCGTGGTTTGAGGAACACGAAGAAGATTTCACGATCTTCTATCTACTCCGCTCGTTACATTGTGTGCAATATTAATGACTGGATGCGGAAACATCTCTCAGGACCCCTTCCAGCACCCTGTAGATCCCACCCCACACCGTGTTATGGTCGTTAGTTTGGCAAAAGGTGGCCTCAGGTATAGGTTCTAATAAGATGACCAGCCAGCGCGTATAATACGCGGTAAAATATTTATTAATAAATGCTATCTAAAAAATCTTTTAATGAAAATACTTCAACTAACCTTGGAATAAAAACACAATATTTTCCTTTCCCTCCCTCATTACAAATTCTAAATGGTATATCATCTCTGCTTCCAAATCTCACAAACCAGTCAGGGTCGTTTTCCTGTTATCTTTTTATCGTGGACGGGTTGGGGCATATTTGTCTTTTTTTTCTAATATATTTTCTGATTAAATCGAGGTCGGACTTTGTGCCAGAAAATGAAATAAAACCTTTTTTTTTTTTTGCATGGCGACAGGAACATAATTCGGTGCTGAAAATGAAAACTCCGAAATCGAACCGAAGACGGAGAGGCCGCATAATCTAAGTTAAATGTTAGTTTTCTCTCTCTGTGCCCTAGTAAGTGCATTCAGAAAAAAAGAGAGGGAGCTGGACCGCAGACAATATATTTTTGATCTCGAACACAAAAGACTTAATCAATTAAGGAAAAGATAACATCTGTCAGACAACGAGAGCGAGAGATATGGCGTCAATACAGAGAGATATGACGTCAGTACAGAGAGATGATGTCAGAACAAAGAGAGAGATGACGTCGATACAGAGATATGACGTCAATGCACAGAGAGAGATGATGTCAGAACAGAGCGAGAGATATGATGTCAGTACAGAGAGATATGACGTCAATACACAGAGAGAGATGATGTCAGAACAGAGAGAGATATGATGTCAGTACAGAGAGAGATATGACGTCAATACACAGAGAGATTACGTCAGAACAGAGAGAGAGAGAGTCGCCTACGCTTCGCATTTCAATTTTCTGTTGCTTCCTTAAGATCACACAAGTTTCTGATAGTTTCTGTGTTAATTTATCGTTAAATGGTACCGTTGTACTGCTCATTTCGGTGAAACAAGGCAAAATGTGTTTCTGTAGTAAAAGTCAGATTAGCAAGCCATGCTAATAAAATAAGTAAATTCTTTCTAAAAATTAACAATCTATTACTTCACTATCGTTAACCTGCCCAATTCCTCAGACCCACATCTAGAAGAGCCTGAAACAATTCAATTTGCCTGTGGTTTGTTATTCTGATTGGTCAGAGAATTACCTCCCTTATATAATTAAAACATCCATAGAGAATAATGAAAATTTTGTCAATCCCAAATCTTAAAACTAAAATGTTTTATTATCGTAATTGTTAGATGTCTTTCTAAATTCGAGCATAAAATTCCTGAAATGTCACACAGAGGGGGTTTTAACACGAGGACAGTTACAAATTCTCTCAGCTGTCTTCAGATAAATACACTTGGAGAAACAATTATAAACTGGCCGAAGCAACAGCATGGATATCAAAGTTATTTGAGCAGCCTGGGGTGTGTGTGTGTGTGAGAGTGAAGAGATTCTAGAAGTAACAATCTCATAATGTGCTCTAAAATTAGTAAGTATTTTATTAAAAATATGATATATATTAAATATACGTCATCCTTCTTGGTAAAGAAACTATCAATATTCTAGTATAATTAACAATACAGATACACAGACAATAGTTTGCATTTACACCAGGTATAAGTCGCTGTAGGATTTTTAAAGAATTAAGACTTTCACAGTTTCATTAAAAAACAAAACAATGCTTTGTTTTATTCCCATTTTTTAATTCAAACTTTAAATTGTGAACAAGCAGCAGCAGCAGCAGCAGCCGCAGCCCTGAGCAGATTCGCCGATCCGAATTCCCCGTATTTCCCCGCGCCCAGTTTTGGACGGTTCCATCATGAGCTGACTCACGATCACTACAAACCCGAGGGTTCTGCTCCATGGCCCAGCATGATGAAAAACGAGATTATTTTGCAGTATTTATAGATGTGTGCGTGTGTGTTTTTTGCAGGTAAAGTCTGCAGAAAGTAGCAACAACATTCGGATGACGAATCGTCAGCTATTAAAATCTCGGAAGGCGATTTTCGCGCGCGTCAGACCGAGTGGAAGCGGGGACCGCACAAGAGCAGCGTTACTGCTGCTGAGCGTTTACGACATCTCTCCCCTCCTCCTCCTCCCCTCCCCTTCCCCAGATGAGCCGGTAAATACTCGTGTGCGTTTATAACGAAGAATGCTGGAGAATCCCCAACCTCACAGTTGGACAAAACGATTTGAAACCACCCACCCGTCCCCAACAATTTATTTATCAAATTTTAGGGTTGGGGGGGTTAGTATGGGTGCAGTCCAGTCGTCGTTACTCGTACTTCGGTCTTTGGAACCCCTAGGTCTTCAGCATAAATCAGCCTCCCAGTCTTCTTAACCGATAAGCTAAGTTAGGCAGATGCCCCCCCCCTCTCTCTGTGTGTATGCTAACATAAAGCGTTACCTGGACAAGAGGTAACGCAGAGCTTCAGCGTCTCTAAATCAAACAATAGGCGAGCTCATTTGATTTCTCTTTAACTTGTAGACCAACCAACCTGACATTAAACAGTTTTATACACATAAGATAAGGCAAAAATCCCGGATTTTGCCATCCATCAGTAACAACAAATAATAATAATAATAATAATAATATAAAATAATAATAATAATAATAGTAACATTTTATAGTCACTGGTAATAATTCAGTTTTTCCTACATCTACATGAACAAAACTTATCATATATATGTAATATGTATACATTATTTTTTCTTTCCTTTTAGATGGTTAACAGTTTCTCTCTTCTCTAGTTTTCCGCTGCCTATTTACTATACCTTTTTTTTTTAAAACATTTTTTTCAGACTGAAGATGTACATATTTTGTCTGTGTGTCCTGATAAATAAGTAAGTACATTAAGCAACAAGCACACATTCACATTATCTGTCGGATTGAAATCGTAATAGTAGCGACTGAATGACACTTGGATGTCGCGATGTCCACATTTGTAAATGTTGGGCAGAAGTAGGAAAATTCTTTTTTTCTAAATTAGGTATGAATATAATAGATTCATTAGTAACTTTAAAATAAACAAAGGAAAAGATACTCCACCCCACCCCAAAAGAAAGCAAGCAAGCCTGGGATATTTTAAACTTGATAAAAGTTTATTATCATTCAGAGAAACTTTGAAATGTATGTGTGTGTGTGGGAAAAGTTACTATGATGGTGTAAAAAAAAAGTAATGGTATCTGCTATGTTTAATTACAAAAATTTCGGAAGAAGAATAAATAAAACTGAAGAATTTTAATAGATGTTATTTATATAGTTTATTAACCTCTGTGATTATTTTAGTTTTCAGGTTACTAAAGAAGATTTGGTTTGGTTTTGACAGTACGAAAGGACAAGTCTCTAGCTAACTGTAATTATGACAACCAATACCACTAAGAATCATCATTATATCAGATGTTGAACCCTATATTTAAAGTTGACGCATTTGGACAGATTGGATAACACACAAGGACAGTGTATATTTAATTTTACAAACATGTCAGAACATCATTCTAACTGTGTTCCAGAAGATAAAGACGGCAGAGAACTAATGGAAGCTGGAAAAGACAGCAGCAGTGAATCGGGATCAAATTCTCCAGAATTGGTATTTGAAGGAAAGCATGAATCTTTGGTTTCTCTTCCTTCTGAATTGCTGCTTAGTATTTTTGCATTCCTAGATGCATCTTTTCTTATGAAAACTGTGATGAAAGTTTGCAAACGCTTCCAGCTTCTACTTTCTTCAGATATGTACTGGAAATCTCGTATAAATTATAGATGGCCAAAGAAGTACCCTGCAGTTGAAGGTAAAGAAATTGGCTTTGCATGCAATTGCAAACTAACACTACAAAGTGGAATCTTTGTTTGTCTGTTTATATGTTTATTTGAAGGGGGGGGGCTTGAGTTAAAAAGGAAATAAAATAATTTCTAAACTAATTTTTAAAGCTGGTATACCCTTGGTTTGGATGTGGAAGAATACTGGGCTAATTATAATGCACTGTGGTTAAGTTATAGCACCTGTTTATCCATAGAAAACTTTCTTAAAAATGGATGTATGGAATCTTTTCAACAATAATTATATAAACTTTCCTTTCTGGATTGCCACTGGGTTATAGTAGAACTTATTTAAGCTAATGATGCAGATAAAAAATTAAATAGGAGAAACAGAGAATTTTTCTCATGTTTAGTTGGGAGGGATCAGCTTTTGTCACATTGCATTGTGGAAATATTTTCTCCTTAATTTATGGTGGGAATACCCTTGTTTTAGATTTAATACCTTTCACCTTCAAGTATTCAGAATGTCATTTAAGCAACTGTACAAGGAGAAAAAATGGGTGGGACAAACTCCAGCAAGTTTTATTGTTTTGTAGTACCTGAAGAAATGAATTGGAAACATGCATGTATGGAGAGAGAGCATCTTTGGAAGTTGTGGTCCAACAAAGAAAATATGCAGCACATTAAATTTACTGAGGGTCTTTACGCCTCTGTGGATACTGTGCACCTGATGCAGGTATTTACCCAACTGTTAATGAGATTTTATGTATCAGCTTATCAGAAATTTTTTTCTTTTCCTGATATTGTGATTTTAGAAGTGAAAAATTATCAATTCTACACAAAACCCAATACTTACTGTTAATGGTGTAGAGTTCACGTTCTGTTTTAACTGCAATTTAAAAGCTGTTTCAAGCTAGAACTTAACCAGCTGACTGTAGAAGTTTGCTTTCTGACATGTAGCACAGGGGAGGGAGGGGGGGAGACAATGCTAGAGACCCAGAAAGGAAAGACAGCTGTGCTAAAATCATTAACCAGTGGCATCAATAACAGTGAAACTCAATTTATTTTCCTTGCATGTTAAAAAAAAATAAATGAAAATTTTTAAACATTATTTTATTTGCATTCATAGAAATCTGAACAAATGTGGGGAAATCTTAGTGGATGTTTTAGTGATAGACAAAATCGATTTACTATTTTTTAGCATGTTTTGCTGATACCAGTAATATTTGACTTTTTTTATGGTACATTATTAAGATTCACAGAGGCTTCCATTCTTTGCAGAAATATACTGTAGGATAGCTTTAAAACTAATATTTAGTATAGTATTGACTTTTGAGTAATGAATTTAGCAGAAGAAATAGATATTTTTTTAGCTTTCAGGATTGATTTTATTAGTTGATGTGCTAATTGTTAATGAGTTATCTATTTTAACTAATTAGTCTAATTTGGGGAGACAAAGATGGGCCTTTTTTGTCACATTTTTGAGGTAAAAAATTTGAAACTTTATTTGGACAATAACATTTATTTGTCTTATTTCCTTTTCTTTTGAGCTGGTATTGACTTTTAATGTATTTTGTGCTTGTTAATTTTTTTTTAAAAAAATAGCATTCTCATTGATTTTATGTTACCAGACTCTAAAGAATCCATGTAATTTTTCTTTGGACTATATTACACCTCTTGGGCAGAGTGGCTTACTGCAAATAAATGAAAATGAGGTATGGCAAGTCTAGTAATTACTATGGACCATGAAGTGATGTACATTTGATATAATTGGTTAACAATCAGCAGTAATTCTTTGGTAATCTATATTATGTAAGAACACTTTACAAGTGATATTAGAAAGAATAGTTTTTGACATTTTTAGGAAGCTAGGAAATGTGATGGATATGAGGTAGACTCCTGAAAGCTAATAACTCTGTCCAGTATCTCTTGACTGGTTCCTAGTTTATCTGAGTGTTTTCTGTCATTAAATTAGTTATTATTGTCTATATATAAACAAGTGATATAAATTGGCACTTAATTGGAGACGTTGTAAGAGAAGTTCATTGAAGAAAAATACATCTCTTGTAGAACCAGAATTTTTCCTTGTTTTCAATACTGATTGAGTTTATTTAGAAGACTTAAAAACTTCTTTATAACAAACAATTTTTTCTTTACTCGTTTAATGTTATCTTCATGTTTGATACACCACACTTGGTAGAAGTTTTTGTATTACTGCCTTAATGCTTGCTTTAGAAGGCAACTGTCAGAAGCATTAACTTTCTTGATGTTCTTTTTTTTTGTTGTAGGAAGGAACGTTGTTAGCTTCTGGATCACGTGATCGCTATCTCACACTGTTGGATCTCAATAAGTTGACTGCAGATGATCAAAAAACCCAACAGGAGGCGCTTATTCTCTCTGAAGATCGCAGTCACCAGGTAAAGTACTGGCAGCATTAATGCACAGAGGAATGCATTTTTTTTTCCTTTACTCTTGTGGCCACTTTGTCACTATTAAATTTTTTTATTGTCAGGAATATTTTAATATGGTCAAAATTAAGTACACGACAGAAGACCTATTCACTTAATTAGAATAAATATAAATAGCTTATATGGTAAGTCATCATAAGTAATTACAACCTGTAATTTGGCTTCCTTTTTTTTACTCTGGCTACTCTAAATAGCCAATAACGCTACTTCAGGTAAACAGAAATATTTTGGTTTTCTGCTTTTTTTTGGCATGGTGATATTGCATACTATTTATCTGCCCTCTTAGACAACCAGCGTATACGTAATCACTCCTGAGATACAAACATTTCAATCAGATATGTTCATTTATGTGGTGTGACCAAATTAATGTGGCAGGTATGTTTTTGAGAATGAGATTTTAAATGAGTTTAAAGTTACCTGTAGTTTTTGGTTATTTATTCATTCAAAAGGTATCCTGCCAGTTTACTTCCTGCCATAATGGTATCTCCAAAATTGTATTGCTAAAGCATTGTTTATTTTTTCTTGTGACCATTTGCCAGATATTTTTAAACTACTGCCATCCTTGATTGATTTTGCACATGTGTGAGAGAGAGAGGAAGAGGAAGGAGTGTGATAAAGTAATTTGTAAAAATATCTGTTGCTTCATCTTTGTAAGCTAGACATTTCTTTTGGTTCAGAAGGGAAAACTTAAACATATCTATTTACCTTTAGCATTTCCGGAGACAAGAGATTAGTTACTGACCTTCTGAGTGACTTACTATTGTGGTACGGTATTCAATTTTCAGGGCTGGGTATGGTGTCTTGATTCCTGGAAAAATCTTCTGTGCAGTGGCTGTTGGGACTCATATATTCGCCTCTGGGATCTTGCTGATCACTGCACTTTAACTTCTAAATTTAAGTAAGAGCAGGTTTTTTTAAAAATTATTATTAATGTTTAAAACCCTAATGTTTATTTTTGATAGCATTATACAATAGCCTTATATGATAAGATGAATGAAAGGTTGTCATAAAATGAATTGCTGCTATTTAGCGCTAAATATTTTATTACACTTGTTAAATGTAAATGCTAGAGGGTGGTCTTAATTTGAAAAAAAAAATTGTTTTATGGGTTTCTCTTTTTTGGATTTTTTAAAAGAATGTTTTCATCAATATAGTGGTTTTCTTATCAAGTTCATTTTCTTCTAAAGTTCTTACTTATGTTAGCATTTTTAGACTGAATAATAGGTCCTTCTACTCTATTTATTTTCAAAAGTTATTTCATTTGTTTGACAATGTGAAGAAATGCTAATTTATTGTTTGTTTATTTGTTTCGTATCCTGAAATCTTTTAGGTTTGGTGTTCAGGCCCAAAAATGACTGGGGCTATGTATAGTGCCCGTGCCAGACACACTTCCCTGCCACCCTGGCAATTTGAGAGTGCGTGTCCAAGTTGCATTAAGAGGGTATATAATTTGACTCATTATGGGAATGTGAAATCTACTGCAGCCAGTCGGAGTTCCAGAATCACTCTTTCTGGTTGGGTTAGACATTCTGCAAGAGTTTACATTAGATTTTGTCTTCTGGATAGCACGATCTGGTTGAGTGATCCCTTATTCTGTTACACCCATACTATGGAATAGCTGGTCTTTGTATGTTGTTGTCAGGAGGGAGGAAGTTCTCCAGTAGGTAAAAAGAAAATTAGGCTAAAATTTAAAAGTGAATGCTGTTAATAGAAAAATTGGAAAAACACAATGTTACAAGTGCAGTTTGAGTTTTCTAATCGTGCTTGTGTTTCTTTGGGAAAGATGTGTGGGAGATGACACTAGACTTATGTTTTTTAAAAGAACTCGTAAAATTTTTAGTTTTTGAAAAGGCAGATCTTTGACATTCCAAAACTTCTGCTAACACGTGGTACCATAAACGTGCTTGTGCAGACAATCCTTCAGAAACATCTAAAATGGCAAAGTTTTTTTTACATTCCCAAGCAGTCGAATTTTGACTATGTTAGAAAAAGTGCAACAACTATTTGTCATCAATAAACCTTACATACTTTTGTATGCCTGAAGTCTCTTTTTTTCCTACACCTGAAAGCATCATCCACCCAACCATGTGAAGTCAAAAAAATAACTGCTACAAACTAAGAAAAATACCATCTCTGGCCTAGTAACTCTGCTGCCCAGACCATTTCCTTGTTCCAACTTTTAAAATATTTTCAAGCATGGGGCTGCTTTGTTGTTTCTGTCTCTTGGTGGAGATAATTTATCTGACCACAATAAATACCTCTCGCATGTGAAATGGTAAAAAAAAGAGGAGATTTCAGGTTAATCTTTATTTGACTAACTTATTCTGGAGCAATCTGAAATTTTTTGTGGCTTTTCTATAATTTTAAAAATTTCCATTTGTACATTGAAAAGACTGCATCTATGTAAGCACAGAAAACTACATAAACCTGTGAAACTTAACATTCTGTTCATGATGTTTCCCATTGATCCCTACTAGTTGTGCATATCTTTCATAGTTTTTGTAATGATAACATGATTAGCCAACATTTTTTATAATACAGATAATTTCCAAGCTGTTTTTCCTTTCAGTCTGCATGCTAGCAACTCTGCCATGGTATCCTTTACAAATAGTTTTTAGGAGAAACTAAACTGGATGTGACAGGTACCAGATTGCATGATACACTGGGGACACTCAGAAGGGTTTTGTGTTACTCTATATGGAACTTTGTCATTTGGCAAGAAGTCACTGATGTAAAAAAAAATTTAAATGTTTGAAAAACTTATATGGATAAAGCTTTCTAGCCTATTGCAATTTAGTGATTAGTTAAACATTTATCTTTTAAACACGTTGCTGTTGGCTCTAGGGTTGAACATAGCAAGCTCTGCAAATGAGTGTTGAGGTGCTGTGCTCAAATTTAAGTATGGCTTAATGTGTATGGATATCATTATAGATACTAATTTAAATGCCATGGTCAAGTTTCTGCAGTGCAAAAAAGGGAGGAAAATGCAAAAAGGATGTTGATATATAGATATAGAAAAGTCAGATGGTAGGAACCAAAAACAATTTTACTTTACTGTTGAAATCTGAATGATTTTACTCTTTTTAGATTTTTATGCTTGTTTGACAAAAACTTTATATTAATTAAATTTTGTTGTTTTTTTTTCTAGACAGAGTTTAGTATGGTCTTTTTCATACTGAAAGACTAAATTATTTTCATTATCTAGATGCAGATCAGCCATATTAAAAATCCACATTGAGCAGAACTTCATTGCAGCTGGTGGATACGATTCTCATCTTTACCTCATTGACACAAGAGTGAGTCTTCTCGAACGGAAGAAAGTGCATAGGCAGGCGATACTGTGCCTGGCTGTTGATGATAGGTTTATCATCACAGGTAGTGAAGATCACACTATATCAGTACAAGACCGCAGGATGAATTCGACCTTTAAGCAAATTATGGTAAAATTTCAGTTTTAAATTATTAAATTAGTCATCATTAGACATCATTAGAGTTTCTGAAGAACTAAAAAATGTATAATTATTTTTATTAGGAGTAGGTAAAGAATAAATGTAAAGAAATCTTTAGTTTCAGTGAGAATATTTGTTTTATCTTAACCCTTCAAATAAATCGATGTTAAACTATTTGAAAAGTGCATGTTAGTTGTTATATGGTATTGGAAATAATTATGGAAACACAAACAAGATATGCACACAATGAGTAATTTCATTGAGATATGTATATAATATATACACGATACATTTTTCAGAAAATATATAAAAATAAAATGATTACATTGAACGTAATAGTTTTTGGTATGTGAGCCCTTTAAACCCATATGGCTTCAATGATCTTATATCAGGACATTGTGGAGGCCAAGGCCTCTTTGTGAGTGCTCTATCAGTCTCTCAGCAATAGTTTTTGGGTAGCTACACTTTGATTGAGACCACTTTACACTGATGTGTCTTGAAACATTAGCATGCATACTTGGAAGCTAGGTCATTTGCAAGATGTGTACTGACTTGTCATCTATCACACAAAGAACATACTCCGAGGTACTTAACATCACTTTTCGAGAGTTTGGACTTTCTTCATTGACCATGTCTATTGACAACAGTACCAGTTTCACATATCCTCCTCAGAGTTTTGCATACAGCTCTTTCTGAAACATGAAGTCAGGCTTCACCCTTCACTAGTTAGCACTTTGATTTCTATATGCTTGTCATGTGATATTTCCCTTTAGGAGCCATAGTATTCACCACACTACAGTGATATCACTGCCTATACTTTTATAATCCTTCAGGTGTGGCATTTGATTGGCTGCCATGCAATCAATCACAGTGTACTATATCAGCATATAACTGCACCAAAGAACATTTCATTTTTACGCATGAGATGTAATTTTATCGTGTTATATTGTATTTTGTACCCAGTTTTTCTGTTTCTATAATTATTTACAATAATGTATTTTATACTGTTTCTTTAAAATATTTTAAAATTTTTATTACATCTGCTATCTTTGTAGTTGTATATTTTCAATTTTTTTTTCTTTAAAACAATGTACATGTTTTATATGTATGTCATTGGGAAAGATGCCTGGATTCCCCAAGTTTTATTTATTAAAATATTTTTGAAGTGGAAACTGAAAGAGTAGGAAAAGCAGAATGTGCACAGCTATGTGAGAGAAATTGAAATGCTGTTTCATAATAATATTATTTTTTACAATAAAAATACTAAAATATATTAATAAAATATTAAAAAATGTAATGTAAGTATTTTTATACAGAAAGGTGAACTAAATTTTTTTTACAAATTGACATTGTTAGTTAAATGTATTTTAATTTCAAGTATAATCACAGTTTTTAATTATACTTTAAAATTTAGATGGAATATTTATGCGGACAAATGAATCAAACCCATCATTGAAACCATAGTATTAAGAAAGGGTGTATATGGAATCTGAAACAAACATGCTTCACAGATAATTAAGGAAATATTCTCAAAATTCAATTCTATGAAAGTCCCCCTTTTCCAACAAAATGCAGGCACAACTTTATTGTTTTTTCTCTCTTGTGCTTACACACTTTATTATTATTATTATTATAAATATCAAAGTTTTAGTGTCCATGATCTGCATTGTCAGCTTTAGTGGGTTTATTGGTGTCATATGTAAGTTGAGGTCTGTGCAGTCAAGAAGTACTTCAGTTTTTATGCTTTTGCATAGTAGGGGCATTTACTTGACTGTTAGCACTTGGAAACTTGGTTCAGAATCCATGCACTTTTGCTTTAATTAAAATGAATCCAGTAAGTCAGTAAAACTGTTGAATTAATTTATGTAGTGTTCAAAGATTTCTGTCTATTTGTCTTTTGAGTTTGACTCTACTTGATTTCTATTATTTGGTGATGTCAGTAATTTTCAGCTTAAAAGCATTAAATAGGACTGTGGTCTGTGCCTATACTTGTAGTTACAAGACTTCATCCAATGTGTCTTTCAGCTGGACAATTACCCTATGGCAATGAGTTATGGCAGAAACCAGCTTTGGGTGGGGGACAAAGTAGGAAAGATTCATTTAATAGATGCAACAAGTTCAGATAGATTTGAAGTAATCCAGGTAAGCATTGTCATTATATTCAGTTGTTCAGACATTTAAATTTAACAAAAGCCACATTTTAATGAATTAGAATTTGTCAAAGTATCCACTTTTTTAAAATGATTTTTGGGTAGATTTGAAAAGTTCAGTTTAGATATTTTTATGTTTAAAATATTTTTAGCACTAAAATGCTTTACAGTGCCAGCTAATTCTATGCTGACATGCTCTTTCTAGCTTTTCTAAAGATTATTTTAAGGAAAAAATTGCATACAATTAATATACACACGATCTTTCATAAGGATACTCTGCCTCCTTAAATGATATTATTTTAGTTTTGTATGTACCAACTGCATTTTAAGTATATTGTATGAGAAAAGTTAAAACAAAAAATTTTGGTGAAATGTAATTATACTCAAAAGTGTTTAATTAAAGGTAATCCATCTGAAAATGTTAAAAAATATCTGTCAACAACTGTGCAGTTTGTTATCTGAAATTTGTAATATTTTCAGATAGTATCCTAAATAATCTACAAAAAACATTATAGATTTGTGAAGAAGTTGCTTGCATTTTTAGCAGTAGCTTATTATTTAAAGACACTGTAATTAACATGCCATTTTGGCTGACTACTCATTTATTAAAAAAATTATTCAAAGCAGAAAAAAATAGAAATACAAAACTTAGTGATTTTTTTCTAATCTACAAGTGAGTGGAATTGTATGATTGAAACTTGATTAGTCTGCAATTTATTGATGTACCTTTGAAGTTTATATGGAAAACCTGAAAAAATAAGTTAACTGAACATTTAGTTTATAGTAGTAATTATTGTTATTGGAATTGCTGTCAAATTAGTAGAACATTTCAAAATTTAAGTTGTTTGTATAGAGAATACATTCTTAACAATCTTATCAACTGTTTTTAATTTTCTTTTTGTTTGCGGTGTGAGTTTGACGTCATTTATGTACCATTGCAGGAGGAACTGTGGTGGACTAAGAAAGTTACTTTTGGTTCTATTTTGAAGAGACGCTAAATCTGCCAGATTACACCTTACCACTGCATTGCAGACATTTTGGTTTTAGCCCAAAGACTCAGAATGTTGGACTGTAGTGTTATCACAAAGATCTGTCATTCTTGGTTCTCAGGCCGTTTGATGCGACCATTTAATAAATTTAAAGACAATGTGATATTAGTAATCTTGCCCTCAGCCATTTATTTAATTAAAATTTTGTTGTGATGAAATTTCCATCTTGAAAGAAGTTTGTTGTAGTTTTCTTCTCCTTTTACTGACATTTATAACTAATTTGTTTGTTTTCTCTAAAATAGTTGCCCAACAAATTGATTTGTTTGTAGCTGGTGCTTAAAGTGAAGTAATTGTATTATTTTGCTATCTAAAATGAACGGTGCTTAATTTTTTATTCTTATGTTAACCATTGTAAAGACTGTGACTTCTTTATTACAAAGGAAGTAGGCATGAGGTTTAATTTAAGTGATAGTGTGGAAATGAAAATAATAAAATAGTATTTTACTGTCATATTACTTTAATCAGTAACTTTGTGACAGTTTTTTTTTAAGAAACAAAACTACAAAAACAAATTTAAGATATATTTTTTTAGATCATTGATTGTGGAGTGGTTCACTTGATCCTGATTATTACAGGTACCTGAATAAAAAATGGCAAATTTAAATTTGTTGAATGCTCATTTAGTAGGGGCATTGGCCATGAAATTTACATGTTGGTTTTGTTTTAGACCAGGGGTCGGCAATTGGCGGCCCATGGGCCAGATTTGGCCCGTGAGCCTTTACACACATTAATATAGAATCCGGCCCGCGGGCAGTCTTTTCTTAAAAAAGTCGTCATTTGTCATTTCTAAAAATAGTTAACCAACACACTAATACTATAGGAAACTCAGTAAAGAGCGCACAATTCACTGTTATCAACCATTCATTTTCGTCAAGATCGATGCCGGCGCAGGTGAATAAGAAAGTGCTTCATATTTATCACAGGTGAGCTGGCAAGATGAAGTTATTTTCGTCACCCTTTGACATTGTTGTGAACGATGCCCCTTCTGATCTCCAAATGGAGCTTATTGAGTTGCAGAGAGACGACCAACTTCATTCTTGCTTCTCTTCATTGCCTCCTGCCGCTTTCTTCAGGGATGTTATGTTTCCCAGTGGTCGCTTTCCTGGAATTGTGGGCCTGGTTCGTGTCATCATGTTGATGTTTTGGTTGACTTATAGTTGTGAATAATTATTTTCTCAAATGAAGCTCGCCAAGAACCACCTCCGTGCACAGTTGACTGATAGTCACCTCAATGATATCCTTGCTTTGAAATCTTGTAGCATTTCACTGGATATTTCATCTCTGTGTTCACGGCGAAAATGCCATCATGTTTCTCATTGTGTTAAGAAGGTTGATACGCAGTAGTAAAGCAATAAATATGTTTGTGCATTTATAAGTGTCCTTGTTTTTACTCCGGCCCACGAGGTGATCTTGGGCCCATAATCTGGCCTCCAGTGTCCGAGAAATTGCCGACCCCTGCTTTAGACCAATCATTTTTCTGGCATAGTGGCTGCTTGCCATCTGGTTAATGATTAGTCAGCATTTAGGAAAGATGGGTTGATTCTTGATTTACACATCTTTCCACAATTGGAGCAAGTGAAGGTCTGAATGTTATCAGCTACTGTAAGATTTGCCAGTTTTTCTCTTTTTTGCAGTTTTTCTTCATATTCAATTATTTTATGTCATAAGCATCAAATATACTTCCTCCACTCATGAACATTTGGTGCCATCTCTTCCTATCACTGGCATTTTCTCACCCTCTGCTAATTTCCATGTTTAGCAGCTCATCCCATTTAATCACATCCTTAACTGATCTTTAATGCATCTGCTAGTTCACCATAATTCATCTATTTGGCATGCAGAAAACATGCCCAGACCATTGCAAATGCCTCTTCAACATAGTTAATAAATTTGAAATTTTGCATTTCTCAAGAATAACTCTGAAATTTTATCTTGCCAGCAAACTTTTAATATGTGACATAGACTGCACAAATGGAAACTATTCAGGAATTTTTTGTGAAGACTATAGATAATCCATGTTTTGCTTCCATATGTTGATGCATTTGAAGCACAAACCTCAAAAACACAATTTAGTATTTAATTTTAGTTTATTATTGTCACATGCAATTTTTTTTATTCACCCAAAAGTAGTAGCAGCCTTTCCTATGTGCACACCAATTTCTACTTAAAGCTTTAGGGTGATTGTCTGTAGAACCAAGATAGCAAAATTAATCAACTACTTAAGTATTTTATTTGAATATTTCTGGAGGTGTTTCAACATTTTGGGCCATGATGATGGTTTTTGATAAGCCATTAATGACTCCAAATTCACATTGTCACTATTTTTACTTGTCTTGTTGAACAAGTCCAGGAATTTCTAAGACCAGTGATTATTGATTATTATCATTTATTTTCACATCTTTATTTCCAAAATGAACCAGTTTTCAATAGGCTTTCATTATTTTGTTTTCAAGACATATGATGTTGGCCACAGAGGAAAGATGACAGGAATCAAGCACACCTTAGGAGCAATGTTCACTGGATCCACAGACAAAACTGTCAAGGTATTGGAGCCCAGTCTGGATCCAGGGATCATCGCAACTCTGTCTGAGCACCAGGGAGAGGTGGCTGAGGTGAGAATGGGTTGTTTATAAAAGTTCTTTAAATTGCATCCTCTAATAGAGGCATGGATATGATACAGAACCAACTTGCTAACAATGTATTGTGACAAGTATTTTGCTGTTGATTAACTAATCACTTGCTAATCATTAACCATTCATTACAAACAAAATATATATTTTTTAAAGTGAATTAGAATGCCAGTAGAAAGAGAGATGCTCATTTACCAGTTGCTAATGTTAAGATCTAAACTTAGAAAGAGGATTTCTGATGCATCATTAGCCAAAAAGATTCTAAGAATGTATCTACTAATTTAAGCTTAAAAAGATACTTTAAAGGAACATTACAGTCTATGCAGTTATGAAATGTGTCATTATTTACATTTTTTCTCACTGCTGAAATTACTAATCAAAAATCAAATACTGATAAGAAGTAACTAATTAAATATGGTCATAGTGTTATTGCAGAGATAACCATCTTGTGCTTTTGAGCTCTTGAAAATGAGAGTAGAAAAATTAGTGATATCAGAATTTGTAAATACCATACATCACTGTCTTGCACAAGAAAGACAGATTTATTGATGATTTCCTCAATCTATAGCATCATTTGAAATGTATTGAAAACATGCATTTATGAAATCCCTTTGAAATTAATAATATAGATAACTTATTACAAAATAGTGTTTCAGTTATGGTAATTAAGTGTTCATTAACAGATTTCTGAGGAGTTTCTTTAATTAAATATCTCATAATAGTGTCACAAGATTGTTGTTATTATTATTATTATTATTATTATATATTATTATTATTAGATTACAAAAAGAATAAAAAACTAGTTTTATATACAATAACTTTGGTTAAAAGAGAAAACATTTTTCTTAGCCATTTTCCTGTGATTGAATTTATAGTGTAGCAGCACTAATGTATATTAAGACAATAAGAAGCCACTAACTGTTTCTTCTTCTTTTTTTAGCAACTTTTCATTGGTAACTGCAACCAGGCTCAGGGAATACATTTTTTTTCTGTTTCTGAAACTGCAACATTATTTGCTGCATTTTGGTGTATGTCCTAACAGTTCTTGTCTACTGCTTAGAGTTGAAAGAAAAGGTTACATTGTAGCTTAGTGAAATTACACAAGTGATCAGTAAATTTGCAGTATTAAAAAATTGAATAATAATTTTAAAAAAAAACTGTAAAAGAAAACTGAAAATTACCGATTGAGTATTTTATTAATGACGCAACTACTATTTTAACCAAAAGGATTATTTGCCAAAAACAAACATGAAAACAGTCATAAATTGTAATCTGTTTTGATTTCCAAAAAATATGGCTTGAGATTTTTTGTTTTAAATTCTGTGGAAGATTCACAAGTTGTGAAAGGTTCTGAAGTTAGTTTGTTTTTTTAATTTTTGTTTCAGCTTGATTTTCAAAATGATATTCTGGCAACTGCTGGAAGTGACATTTGTGTTGGAATTTGGCGGCCTCGAATAGAGGGTACAGGGTGTATTTCTGGAGATGTTGACGAAACTCAAGAAGACTTTAATCAGACTTGTGTAGGTGAAGATCAAAATAGTGATGCAGATGTTCAAAATTATGAAGGTGCAGATCAAAATCACACTGTAGCTGTTTACAATTGTGATAGCGCTGATCAGAATCATGGTGCAGCTATTCAGACTTATGCAGGTGCAGATCAAAATGATGCTGTAGGTGTTTGCAATTGTGATAGTGCTGATCAGAATCATGGTGCATCTGTTCAGACTTATGCAGGTGCAGATCAAAATGATGTAGCTGTTTGCAATTGTGATAGCGCTGATCAGAATCATGGTGCAGCTGTTCAGACTTGTGCAGATCAAAATGACGCTGTAGCTGTTTGCAATTACGATTGTGCAGTTCATACTCATGATGAAGATCAAAGTCTTGAGCCAGTTGTTCAGACTCATGAAGATACAGATCAGAATCATGATCCAACTGATCAGACTTGTGAAATGACTGGTTGAAATTATGGGCAAACTGCTGAAGATATCGGTCAAAGTTGGTAAGACATAGAGCCTACAATAGATTTCATGTTGGATCATTCTAAGTTTAAGGCTGATAAACTACAACTTTTACCCTAAACTTGAAATACTTGAGGAAATGTCATACCTTTTAGCTGTAAAGAAAAGAAATTAATACAAATCCGTAAAACCATAATCTGAAAAAAACTGAATGTTCATGTATTTAACTGAAGCAGTGGAGGAATTCCTGTTGATTGGGTGGGGGAATGGTTAAGCAATATCACACCTTAACAGAACTGTACTGACAAGCATTGTTTATGTTCAAAAAGTCACATATAATCTGTGAGCTGCCATATTTTAAAGGTAAATGGCCAACAGCTTTATTTTTTATTTTTTTTCTCAAAATTGACGGTTAATTTCTCACATCAGAAATGAAAATCTTTTACTGTTTGTTTGTTTTGTATTTTTTTTTTTTTAAAAAAAGGTAAATCAAAACACTTGCATTTAAAATTGTCACAATTTTATTACTCAAGTTCCACTTGCAGCTATTTTTCCAACCTAGTCTTTTTTAAAGACAATATATGGTATATGTATTATTTATTATTTCTTTTTTGTTATAATTTTTTTTTGCTTTATTCTTACAACTTAAATATCTGATCAGCTTATCTAAAAACCTTAGAATTTTGAAAAAAAAAACCAAAAGTATGTTTTCTTTTATTAAACAACAGCTATAAAAGTATTATTTGCTAGGTAGAAGTGCTGCTGTTAGTATTACTGAATTGAATGTGCTAATAATAATAATAATACAAATGTAAGCAAAAACAAAAAGTAATTGTTTTTATTTAGTAAAAGTTACTTTCTAAATGTCAATAATTTAAGGCAAAAGGTGGGAATATGAAACAGGTTTTCGCCCACTGATAATGAAGAAAATCTTCCCATAGTGCAACAGTGTGGGAACTGATATACTTTTGCTTAGCTTTAGTGGGAATTTGCTATAAGCTAGCTGGCAAAAAACAGTCCAAGACAATGACATGGATTCTGGTCGTTAGAATTATGACAATATTTGCAACTGTAAATCAGGGTGGTTTGTTGTTTAGTTCAGCCATTTGGGGGCATCTTTTGTAGTACTGCATCATGGTAACTTTACATATTTCTACTTTAACCTATTGATGAGTATGCCAGTGTATTTATTGGGTGTGTGGGTATTGATCCTGACAGAATAATCCCATAAATATATGGGTGTACACCTTAAAGGGTTAACAGAAAAGAGATTAAAAGTTCTTATCTACATTTTAGAAATAGTTCTGTTGGCCTTTGAAGATTTGCACTAACTTAGGATTAAGATATACTCTATACCCCGAAGTTTTACGTTTTCAATATGCAGGAGGTAAAGCTGAAAAATATCATGTGCATCATTCATGCAAATACTGTCTGCATTTGTTTTTTTTTTAATATATTTTTTTATTAAATCTTTTTCAAAGAAATAGAAAAACTTTGATATATATTTTTGTCATATATTAATTTGTTCTTCAGGTTCCCTAACGTGAGTATAATTAATCTGAATTGGTCTGTGTTAATAGTAGTTATGTTTTATGTATTAAAAAATAATAATCTGAAATTTAGTTATTTATTGAATATTTCTAGTCTTTCTTTCATTGTTTTATTTATATAATATTCTGGAGAAGTTATTAGAACAAAATGAAACTAGGGATTATAAGAATTTATTGTGATTCTGAGGTAATGAGTGACTTCTGTCAGAATCATATGAATTAACTTGTGATGAACTCCAAGGGGCTGTTATTGGTGAAGTTGCTTGTTTTATTTTTGAGGAGAGCCGTCATGTGCTAAGTTATTCTCATTACAACATTTTACCGTCAGGTGTCATCTGTCAAATTGTAATTGAGAAAGAAAAATCTGTTATTTTTTGGTTTTAAACCCCATTAAGTGTTTGTTTTGCAAAACAGGTTGTTTTGAATTAAATCCATTATCTATGCATTAGTAACACATTTTTATTGAGAATTACACTGTTGAAGAACTGATGTGGAATGGTATTTATGTATTTAATTTTTGATTGCCAGAACATTTTCAAGAATCTTTTAATCTTTCTTTTCTTATTGTATAATGTAAAACATCCACACTGTCACTGAGAAAGAACCTTTATATGCATTAATAGATTTCAGTTTTCCAAATTCTTGTAATACTACACTACTACTACTACTACTACTACTACTACTACTACTAATACTAATTACTTTAATAGTTATTTTTTATATCTTTATTTTTATGAGTACATGCTGTATTTTTTCTCTCTTGCTTGTATGTTCTTTGATGCTACATCATCCTGGACATGCCTCAATGACACCTTTTTGGTGTAGGCACCAAAATACCATCTATACCCAATAAGAGACCCACTCATGCAGAATATAATGAGTAAATAATGTCTTTTCTGGAAATATTGGGCATCTTTCTAACATGGACCAATTGCATTATCTGTCCTGATATTATACTATGGCCTTATTGTATGTAGTCTTATAAAAGGTTTCTAATAGGATGGTTTATTATGCATTGTCAGTTATACATGTCTCTTAATGTTTGCAATACAAATTGTTACATAAATGACCTCTGCCTATCTTCATTTGTTTTTAATCAACTTTGTAATCTTTCTATCAGTCCAGAAAAAGAGAAGAAACAGTAAATAGGTAAAAATAATACTGCTACTTGAACAAGAAAAAGTTGGAAAAACTTTTAAGCCTGGTAATGA
This sequence comes from Nautilus pompilius, assembly GCA_018389105.1. Lineage (NCBI taxonomy): Eukaryota > Metazoa > Mollusca > Cephalopoda > Nautilida > Nautilidae > Nautilus > Nautilus pompilius. Next base: position 229,569 of record JACATO010000027.1, on the reverse strand, counting down.
TGAATTCAACAGATTTTATATTTGCTGAGAGTCACCATTTTATGTTTACAAGCTAGTTATGTTAAATTATATTTAAATTTACAGTTATTCTTAGTTATTACAACAATTTCTTTGTCATTAAACTGCAAGAATACATGATGAAGATAGCAGCAACGATGTCAGATGGCTTGTTTCAGCTACTCTTACTATTGGAAAGGTTGTAAATGGTATTGTGTGTATCAATTTTGGAATTATTGTTAAAATACATTTGATTGTAGTCACTTTTTTTTTTCTTAGGGTTGTTTTATAATTTCTAAAAGCATTTGTTTTCTTGATTCATTGTTAGTATAGACTGAGAATATAGTACAACCCTTACATTGTTTAATAAATTTTATCTTAAATTCATTTAGCTTATTGATGTTTCATTATTAATTAGATAGCAAGTATTTTACCTCATTGGTCTTTTTAATATCTATCAACAGCATAACTATTTCTTTGAAACCATTGTACTAAAGTTTACATTTTGTTTTCATTATTATCTTGAATGCTGTAAGTAAAATCGCATTGTACTTTTACTTTAATTTGTTAATAAGAAATGTTTCGGTCGTTGTTTTGTCAAGTTTCTGTGATGTCTGTTTCATATATTAAGATCTTAATCATTATGCCCCATGTCTTTGATTTTTGCTGTGATATATTCTTATTTTAAAAAAAAGTAACAATAAAAAAGAGGATTGACCACAAAGCAGACCAGTTATTTTGTTTTATTTGGTTTTAAACTCAAATCTTGATCAAAGCATTCTGTTAGATCCAAAACCCATAATAATAAAGATTTTAGACCTTTTAAATCTTGTTTTATCACTTTGAGCTTTTAGGCTACAGGGAATGGGTAACGATCCAGAACTGTATAAGCATTATAGTGGGTTTTTTAGTGTTATGGAGGATGAATGGAATAGTCTGCCTAGCATAACTTGTTCATTGTACCTTTTCGTTTTAAAATGGATTGGATAGCTGGGTTGAAAGAACTATAGCATTATATAAGTTAAAAGACCATGTCTTCATAAATAATTATAGGTAACTTTGAACCCGATGCAGAGTTAAATTTTGACATTTCCTGTGGCCGAAATATGATGATAAAGATTTAATTTGTCTTTATTTCATTACAAGACTGATTATTTATAAATATCGACATAAATAAAATAGTATGATTTGTAAAAACAAGTATGCTTTTTTACAGATTTCAGTAATAAAAATAAAAAGGTATTGTCAAGGATGTTACATAATCGTCAGGCTTAACTTTTGTTAGCAGGGGAGAATTATGGCTTTATTTTTTGTGAGCGAACAATGAATGGGCTGCTAGAATGTTGCCAGTGCGAGTTGGTCCTGATGCAGGGATGGATACATACAAGTCGCTTTCTTACTGACAGCGAGTGGCAACATTCGCTGTTAATTCCTCTCGAGAAAAACGAACAGTTATGGTTTTCATTTCGAGATCACGAATCTCCACGGCTGAATAATGTAAGATGCGCATAGAGGTGATTTCAGAGGAAAATTTGGTCGTCCAGTTTGCGGAAGTAAACGTCATTGTTGGGGGAGGTGAGAATTATCTGCCCCTGACGGTTTGGCATCTCGTTATTTATTGGGGTAAGTTGGAAATAGAAGCATCTGTGTCTGTCTGTATGGCCGTCCGTCTCCGTAACTTCGGTAATACCGAGCTCTGGGATGCTGTGGGCAGTAGAGGAGTTGGTAGACGCCAGCTCCGATAGAATAAAGCGGTGTTGTGTGTCGGTCCTGGCTTTACGGGTACTGACCCTGGGGGGGGGGGGGGCTCGGACGGACGGACAGACAGACAGACCGTACCGGGGGACAATGGATTACGATGGCAAAAGCGAGAATAAGAAAGACGGATTCTGGCAGTGGAATGGACCGACCCGCCTTCCTCGTCTGTCAGAATGGCGAAGACAGGTCTCCTGCCCGCCCTTTATTTACGGGGCTGTTTATCGTGGGGGTGGGGTTGGGTCCAACACCGGGCAGGGCACCGACGGATACCCCGGTTGTTCTGGTCTGTCCCCGCCCCCTTCACGAGTGTGGCTGGCTAACCCACCCCCCCCCCCCAGCACAACATCTGAAAATGGTGCTGCTGTTTTACTCGAATATATGGTCCTGACAGCTGAGCAGCAACCCCCCCCCCGTGGATCGGTTTGGAAAACCGAAGGTTCTATGCCAACCCTGATAGTCCCTGACTTTACCATAAGCTGCTGTTCCATAGGTGGTGATGACGACGAGACGAATCATTAGTGCGAGCACAGGAATATATATATATATATATATACGGAAATATCGGATGCAAGCACCCCAACCCTGGCGTCTGGGACATTTCAGGCTGAGTTCTTCTGCTGGTTAAGTTGAATTATATATAATCTAACACTGGATTCCAGAGTTCCTGGTCAATCCATGGCTAATTAATATATATATATTGAATATGACCTTTCTACACTTCTCAGTCTTCTTTTGATTTCTTACAGGGAACTGAGTGCTTCCATGGTGGTATCTCCATCATATCCTATTTGCAATCAGAACAGGAGGCGAAAATGAGTTTTCAACGTTTGGGAATAAAACTGAGAAGCACCAGCAGTCTGTAAAACCCTGACGAGACAATGGTAGCAGTTGGGTTTTTATGGAGGGATCCACACCAGATATTGTTATGTCTGATGCTAAACAGATGATATTCAGATGTGAGGAATGTGCAGAAATGTTTTCCTCCAGGGACAATTTTAACGCGCACATTGAAAAACACGATGTTCCAAAGTTCTACAAGTGCCACCAGTGTGAAAAATCGTTTTGCGACCGCAGTGGGCTGAACAGGCATGCCCGAATCCACACTGGGGAAAGACCCTACAAATGTGAGCAGTGTGGGAAGACCTTTCTGGACAGCAGCGCATTATGCAGGCATGTTAGAATCCACACAGGAGAAAAGCCCTACAAATGTGAGCATTGTAAAAAGTCATTTTCAGCCAGTGGAAATCTCAGTAGGCACATCCGAACACACACTGGGGAGAAACCTTACACTTGCGAAATTTGCCAGAAGTCCTTTTCTCATAATAGTGATCTTACTGGTCATATAAGGACACACACGGGGGAAAAGCCGTTCAAGTGTGAGTATTGCCAGAAATTCTTTTCGGATGCTAGCAATTTAAAAATGCATGTCAGGACACACACTGGGGAGAAACCCTACAAATGTGAACACTGTCAGAAGTCATTCTCAAACAACAGCGATCTGATAGGCCATGTGAGGATACACACTGGGGAGCGGCCATACAACTGCCCGTATTGTGAGAAATCATTTTTGCGAAGCAGTGATGTCAACAAACATGTTAGAACTCATACCGGAGAGAGGCCATTTAAATGCCTGCATTGTGATAAGTTGTTTTCAGGCAGTAGTGGACTCCGTAAACACATCCGAGTTCACACTGGAGAGAAACCTTATGTGTGTGAACATTGTAAAAAGTCGTTCTCGATCAGCAGCAATCTTCGCCGGCATGTCAGAACCCATACTGGGGAGAAACTCTACAGGTGTGAACTTTGCGAAAAGGTGTTTCCTAACTGTAGTGATCTGAGCAGACACATGAGCCGGACTCATATCACAGAAAGTCTTGAAATCTCAACGCGCTAAAATTAAAACTTCTAAAACTGCCTGCTGTAAGTCAGATGGAATGGCACGTGTAGTAGCGTGCTAGAGTCGTTCCTTTAACCCGTTTTCCTCACAATGGCTAAAAGTGTTAATTTTAAAACAAGCCATAAGATTTCTTTTATAAAGTTGAACAAAGTCAAGATACTCTTTTAAAAAAAAAAAAAAAGATGTTCTAGTATGAAAATTCAATGGACGCATTCTTTTCCCATCCAATCTCTTATTATTATGCACAAGAGGTTAACTAACTCAGTCATTGCTGGCTTTATTCTCACCTGGAGGTAGGTTGGTTAAACTGAATAAAACTTACATCTGCTCCAGGAATTAATACATGGTAACAAAATAATAAACATTTTTATCCCCAAAAACATTTATTTAATGATGAATTATTTTGTCAGTACTATATAAGGAATGGAATAGCAAAAGATGTCTGTTGGAGTGTGGGGGGTGTCTCTTCTTTACAGTATGTTATTGTCAGATAGATGTGGTGTCCTTGTGAAATATGGCTAAAAATAAACTCTGCTGATTTATGGTTCTTTCCTTCTTTCTTGATTTTAGCATTTTTTTTAAAATTAAAATTTTCAAGACGACTTTGCTGCATGATATCTTTAAGGCAATGCCTAACTACTGGCTACATTGGTACCAAAAGCTTAGTTTTACAGTTTTGCGAATTACTCTCATTTTGTTAGTAGAAATATCGTGTCGTTTTCTTCTTTTGATGAATTCTCTAACTGCAGAATTTACTTCTCAAACTGACACCATGGTTTGTTTCTGTTTCCTATGTAAATAACTAGCTTTTTTTTTTAAAACTTTTAAATTCCTGCTGACTGACTACTAATGATAACTTGCAGGCACCTAATAAAATTAATTTACTTATGCAAATATGATGGGGAATAATTTCCTGAAATCTGGTAACTAAGGTCAGTCTTTATTTGTAATCAATATAGTTGATCTCCCACCAAAAATATTTGTTTGCAATCTCTATCAGTATTTTTTAAATTCATTATTGTATTATAGCTAACAAAATTCTGGGTAGTTAAGTAGGATATAAATAAATAAATGATTTGTTTCCTTCATGTTAACTAGTGGGTAGACCTGATAAATAAATGCAACTTTTTTTTTTGGAAAGGCAGTAGCTAGTGCACACATCTGAAGGAAGTTTACCTGTTTTGGGAAAGTAAGCACTTGTCACGCAGAATGATTTGAGACATCTCAGTTGCTGAAATACGAATGTTATAGAAGCTTCCAAAATGTTTAATAGGTTTGAAAATGAGAGTATTCAGCAACATTTTTGTCACTTTCATTAACAGTGGTAAGAAGACTGAATCATTACTCGTGTTGTTGACTCTGTCTTGACTGCGGTTGAGGACCTCTCTCAGAAAGGGGAAGGTGTGGGACATCTGCCTTGGTGTCCAGGTGACTTACCTGGGCACGGTTAGGGGGCTCTTAGGAACTTCCGCAAATACCCAGAAAATCCTCCCTCCATTTTTCAGACCACCTGGAGGGGAGAGCGAGCAGGAAAACAAGCTAGGTAGGTAGGTACACCAACCCTGAGCCAGTGTTGAGTGGGAAACTCAGACCTTCCACTTTGGGAATACAGTAGTCTATCACTGAACCACCATATTGCTTGACAAAGCTATTTAAACCTAGCAGCAGATGAGATATTTATTTTCTTATAAATGACAGGTATTTGATGTGTGGAAGTTGTGGTGTTTATACACTAAATCTTTTAAAAAATGAATTTGATATATATTTTTGACAGGCTGCTGTTTGTGATTATATTATATCATAATTCAAATTACAGGTATAAAAAATTAATTTCATAATTGTACAATTAAAAAATCAAAAGAATGTGGTAACTGCTGAACTAATTGATCATCAACGTATTTCTATGTGGCATCAGAACAATCGGGAAAGAATGCTGCAATGCAAAAACTCTGAACATTTTCATCATCATCATCATCGCATTGTTATGAGAGGAAAAAGAAGGTAGTCCATGGGAGATAACTCATCGCCAGATGGTGGTGGTGGTGGTGGAGGCTGGATTCTTGGAAAAGAATTTAAAATGCTCGACTGTTTCGAGATGTACGTAAATGCTGTAAAAACTTAAATAGATGGCGAATAAAACAACAGAGAGAAACAAAACAACTAAACACCTCGGAGAGGACTCATTGTTAACATAATAGGGATCGTTCAAATAAAACCCGGCCGAAATTACTATCGCCGTAATAGTGTCTGGCCGGGTTTTATTTGAACGATCCCATTGCAGCTGTTCAATCCGGTCCGGTCCGGTCCGGTCCCAGCGCTAGAGCCGGGAAGCACGTCCACCCAGACAGACAGGCCGGAGAACCCTACCCCACCCCCCAGGTCTTTTAAAGTGAGATAAGAACAATTAATGACATCGGGAAATTCTCTCTGAACTTCTTGCACAGCCAAACGTTGTTTTTGTTTTTGTTTTTAGCAGCATGCACAACACTGACGTATGGGAAGGCTTTTTGTAATCTTCTCGACAGGAGAGCTATGTTTGTGGGTAAGTTATTAGACCAGGAAAATGTTTTAGATGTTGAATGGATTTTCGTTCCCTGTTTGTGTTCGCAGACCCAGGCCTGCCTTACTGCCGGCGGTTGTGTTTTTTTATATGTTATGAACGGCACGAACGATTTACTCGCATTGGTCTCTCTCCCCCCAACTGATAGATGCTACGTCACCTATGACACAGAACGCGGGTGTTACTTGGTAACGTAGAATTAATAAGATTTGAATGCGGTTTGCTTAAGGGAAGAGAAAAGAAATGATTTTGAAAAAATTTGAAGGAGCACCCTTTGACACACAAAAGGCCAGGTAAGTTAAAGGGGGGAACAAGGGGTTCATCAAAAGCTGCAGGGTCGTTCTGCTGACCGTTCCCGTTTTTAGTTCAGAAAAGGAAATCCCCATTCCATTTCGTGGTTTGTGAAAAGAAAACCACAACAAATGCAACAACAACAACAAAAATATGCAAGTCGGTAACAATTTTAATAGTTGCTATTTTAATTCTTCTCAAATGTTGTGAAGTAAGGGGTTAAACCTTTTTGTTTAATAGAAACCTTTATCGTTGTAGATTTTCAACTAGCTATTGGAATGCTATCAATATTTAAAGCCAAGTTGTATTATTTTTCATGACATGAAACTGCTTCAGAATTGTGAAATAGCTCACAATTAACTCCTTTTGTTTTAATTATTACAGTACACTTTAAAGATGTTTGAATGTATTTACATGATGAGAATAAAGAGATGCATATAGTGTTTATTTATGCTTATTATTGTGGTTGTGGTTTCATCTTTGCCATTTGTCATTTTCTTGTAATCTTTACTCTGACTGCCTCTGCCCTGTCTTAACTTAAATGTAAATAATCTAATCAAATTAGTTTCACTTTTTTTCCTGTGCCATAGAATTTTTGCATGTGAAATGCCCTGATTGCTGGATGACCAGATATCTTTAATTTTTATCTAAAACAACCCTGCTAACTTAAAGCTTAGATTTATTTTAAAATTCCAGCTGTTTTTAATGCATGTGTTAGAAGAAAATGATGGAGATTAAAACACTTGTTAAATACTTCAGTTAATGAACCCGCAAAGTTTTGTTTATGCCATTAGATTTATATATACGTACATTTTATTTATTATTTTTAAAACCAGATTTGATACTTCTGGAATTTATCCAGCTAGCAAAGTTCCTGGAACTTACACAGAATTCCCACATTGCTCCAGAGCTGTTGCTGAGTTAGTAAGTGTACCCATTTCAAATTAGATTTCAACTAATCTATTTATTTCTTCCATTATATCAACCTTATTAAATAATATTAATTATTAACATATTTTGTGCTTTATTAAATAATATTACTATTATCAGAGTAATGCAGTTAATGCTGGGAGTTCATTCATTGGCTATTTTAAAATGTGCATTTCAGTTACAATTTATTCAGTCTGTCTAGCTAACAGATAAGACAGCTGCATTGCACAGGTATTATCTAAATACATTGTTTGAGGTTGGTTTTTGTAGCATCCTAACAGCTTTGTACTAATGAAAAAATATTCAATTTTTCAAATTCCACTCTAAGGGCCATAGTTTTGTTTATTTTAAGAAAATTGGGAAAATCTTAATCCTTTGTATACCATCTGTGATGTATTTGCATCTCACTACCCTTCAAATCTGTATTGCTCGATGTAGGTTGAGGCACAGGGGCTGTGACATGCGCAATAGCTTCCTCATTAATATAACCCTTTGAAGCCTGTTTGACACAAATACTAACTAGTGCTGCTAGGCTGATCCCCCAGGTAGTATGAGTAGAAACTGACTTGACATGGTATGCAGAGGGTTAACTATCAGAATTAGCAGGCAACTTTTCTAAAGGTCATATTCAGTTACCTGTGGCGATTATTAATGAAATTTCTGGAATAAAAACAAAATGGAGGTAGAGGGTTAAAACACCTAAACTGTTTTACTTAACAAGTAGCACAATCCTTTTCTTGGAGACAGCTATTTCTCATAATTTTGAAAAAAAATCATTTTTGAAGCCTATGGATATAAATTTACATAAGAGTGGTTTACTTCCATATGTTAGCCAATAATCTTTGTAGCCACCAGTTCTGTAGACGACTGGCAGGCCCAGACAGTACTGAAACTGGCAAACTCTTAATCATTTTTTAAAAAATTAAATTATGTGGTCTGTTTTGATTAGTTAATATTAACACAGCTACATAAACTGCAGCACTTATACTCCAAACAAATTTTTGCTGTTCTTTTATCTCTGACTTAGCAAAATCATCCTTCAGTATCAGATTACTAAGTTTGATTTACTCTGGTTTCATTTATCACAAGGCAGCTCAAAGACACCATAGCTTATACCCTTCTCCACACTCATTTCAACCTGTGAAGAGTTACCTGGCTAACCTTATCTTACTAGGAAGAGAATTAAAAGATTTGTCATATTTTATGATAGTTTTAGCAAATCACTTTTAAAAAAGTATATATTCTTTTATCATTATTATGTGGCTGATTTAAATGACAATTAGTAATGTGATTATGTGGAAAGTATAAAAACTCTTAGTTTCATTAGTTAATTATTTAACCCTTTAAGAGCTTGTTTTTACTACAGTTTTGACTTTTTAATAGTATGTTATAGAATCAGGTTTAATTGATGAGTAAATGGAAGAAGTTTTATTAGATGCTTCTCAAGTTTGTCTTTACTTCTATCACTATTATCAGATATACAGGAAATGTTTTTTTCTTTTTTATTTAAGAGTCATCTTGGACCCAGTACCTACCACTATGAAACGGGTGATTTTTCCAAAAAGGTTCTTAAAGAGAAAGCCTCTCAGCCTGGGTGGAAAGAGCAGCTACAGATGGAACAGCTTAAGATTTTTCCTCACCATCTTTTCAAAGATCAGTTTATGGAAAAAAAGCTACTGGTAGATAACAAGAACCAGTTGTTAAATGTAGTGTGGTGGGTTTGAGCAACTTTAAGGGAGTGCTCTTCCTGCTTATCATTCTCTGTCTCTCACTAGTGCTTTTCATTGCAGTTGTCCAGCTTGTGGCTGATGTGGAACCGATCAGTTCTGTACATACCCAAGAAGACAATAGGGTGGCCAATTGAATTTATTTTTAGTATGCACAATTTGAAGTGTTGAAATAAAAAAAATATATTTCATTACCATGTTTTTTTTTTTTAAATTTTTTGGTTATGGCTTATATGAAGCTGATTCAAGTGGAAGTTACAACACCAAAAATGAAATACATGCACCTTTTCTCTTGATGTGTATTGAGCTATGCAATTATCTCATGTACAATCCTATAAGCAAACTCTGTACCTTGGGAATGTATCCATCATTGGTTTGAAAATATTGTTTTCCTCCCTCCCACCAAACAAAGGTGCCTCTGATCTTTGATGATGGGTCGGTTTTGAATTTTGTGTGTGTGCGTGTGCGAGATACTTCCTAACCTATTTCACACATCATCTCATTTATACTGGGAAGGTATTATTTTGTAATATATCTCAACTACTAATCAAGCTTGGTTCTGAATCGCCACCATTTGATTGACTACATGTGTAGTGATGGACCCAGGTATCATCACGTGATCCTGTTTTCCTTCCAGTATCATAATCACGCAGCAGCTTGGTAAACTGCCAAACGTTAATGCTCTTTAAACCTGTTAAATTCTTTTTTAAAAAATGGCACATGACAAAACCTCATAGAAACCTAGATGGAATACTGTTTCCATGCTTTTGAAATTAATGGACTTCTCACTAATATTCAATGGTTCTTCATGAAGGTATCATTGTTTGTAAATGTGGTTGCAAGTGGCCTTGCACAGTGTGTTATATCCTCCACTTTGGTAGGTAAAAGTGCAATTACTCACCATCTTCTCTAGTTGTACTACAGGTAAAATTTGTTTGCTGATAATGTGTTCCAACACCAAGCTATTTCCCTTTGTATACTTTCATTCCATAGCATTCTGGTACTTCTTTGTTTTGGGGTTTCAATTGCCATTGCTTGATAGGATTGTAATGATGGCAGCATACTAATCACACACATCTGCCATTTATATATTCTACTCTCACCTGATCATACATGCAGTTTCTGCATCAGTCTTCTGTGAATGCACTTGCTACTTTTTAAGTAGTCCACCATTTGACAAAATGTATGATACCATGATCAGATGCTGACATTGTATGCACAGGTGCAATATACTCAAGTCTTGTTTATTAGGGAAATTTGGAATTAGAAATAATCTAATAACAATTGTTTAATGTCTGTGGTACTTTAAATTTCCCTTTTTTCCCTTCTGTTTTTCAGTATAGTTAGTTAATTATTCCAGGGATTAAATTAACTTTAAAATCAAGTCCAATGAATTCCATTTGGAGCAAAAGCATTTGAATTTGTTAACTTTATATTTTATTTAATTCGTTTTTTTAAAGGAAAGAATTTCTCTACTTGTTTTTCTATTTTCTTATCACATAATTTTGTCCTTATATTTATGTAACTGTTTTAATCAGATAAAACCTCACCATTGGAAAAAAATAACTAACTTTTTAAAAATTTTATCCTTAGAAATCAAAACTAGGTCCTGGTACATATGAATTTCAAGACTTTTTGGATATCCTTGATAAGATACCTCGTAATGAAAGAGGCATATGTGACACTAAATCATCACGATTCGAGCCAAGATATAAGGTGAGAGAAGCCTTTTACATGCATCTTTTGTGTTTTTCTCTCTGTCTCATTAAATGTACATTATGCCTTTGAGAAAAGAACTATTACATTTTGCCATGTGATGTATGTAGTAGTTTCACCTCAGACTGATTTTTCTGCCAGCCTTGCGTATCTGTTCTTTTTATCTTTATAATAATAATACTTTAAAAATTACAGGGCATTGCACCTGGCCCAGGTAGTTACGGGAAACATGGGATACCACATACGCTGTTGGAAGAAAAGGATTTGAAATCATTTGGTACTTATGGTATCATTGATGCTAGAATACCTCGTCCAGGAACAATAATAGTACAGTATTTTTAATTATTTGTTGTGGTTAATTAAATTTTATCAAAATATTGTATTTTTAACATATTTTTGAATGTTCAGCTGAAACACCCATTATGGCAATGCTATTTCAGCCAAGGTTTTCACTTAATGCTTCTATTTGTAATGTAGCGTGTTGGATATATAGAATTTCTAAAGTTTGGTGAGAAACATTACTGAAATTCTGTTCCTTTTCTTTTTAGAGACAAACTAATTTTTAAAAATTAATGCCGTCGTCTTATTAATTCCGCTGCACAAGTTTTAACAGTTTCCTTTTGTCGCTTTAAAGCGAATGGGGATAAAAAAAACTTTAACAATGAATCAGTAGAAAAGCTAAATGAAAGAAGTCTCTATGAAACCAGAGTATACTACAGAGACTTAGTGTGAGAAGCCATTCAGACATTACTTAAAGGAACTCTGAAAAACATTTGATTGCTAAAATGACTAAGCACAGACAAGTTGTCTCATTTGATCACGCTGTGGAATTGGGTCTGGAGATGATTATCCTTTTGTTCAAGCCACTACTAAGCCGCAAGCGAGTCAGTTTGCTGTCCATGCACTGTTTGTAGTGTAACAACAAATAAGCTGAGATAACACTACTTTCATTGCTTTTGGCTGGCCCTTGCTGTCGTCTTTTGTTTTGTGCATGGCATTTTAATCTTTATAGCACCGGAGACAAAGGTTCATCACATATTATCCACAAAAAACAACAAACAATTCTTTTGTGGTACTCTTACCTGAAGATATAAGTTTCTCCAGTTGTAATTTTTTTACAGGTTTCTTGATACTTCTCATATTTGTTGCTATCAGAAACAAGTATGTTTTTATTCTGATCTAAAGCAAAATGTAGATGTTTGTGTGCTGTCCATTCTCACGTATCCTTTGTTTCATTTTGCTTTATTGGGATGAGACGAAAGACTACAGTGAAGCATCAGTCCAACAGCGGAACAGTTAATGCTTATATTTGTGCATTTACCGTTAAATTTTCCTTACCAATTTTAAATATGTTTTCTAATGTTTAATGTTCTGGCTTAAATGCAGTATATTAGAATATTTTAGCAGATTCTAAACATGGGTTTTCAGTTAAAATTCCTGCTTAATAAGTGTTCTAGAATTTTGGAAGACTTAGCTAAGTTAGTTGATGGTGAAAATCAAAGTGTTGCACATTTAGACTTCAATAAGGGTTTTTGATAAGGGAATGGTATGTGTATGTGGGGGGGGTTACACCTTTAATATGATAGAGAATTTTAGAAACACACAACAATGCGCAGTATTAAATTGAGTATAATCGATATATCAGTAGGTCTGCTAGTGTGCTGCAGGATTGGGTTTTGGGTTCAGTAGTATTGTTTGTGGTTTATATGGACGATACTAAAAGTGTAGCAGATCTCAATATCAGTAAGACTGTAAATGCTACTACAATACATGTTACTGTTAATACTGAAAAAGATTTAGAAAATTTTTCAGATGGAAATTAATGTTAGATAAATGTAAAATTGTCTAAAGAGACAGTGGAGGGAGAGTATAATCATCATTATAGGGTGACATTAAACTGGGACCTAGGGCTAGTTGTTATGATGTCATGAGCAGCACCTTTAGTAGCTGTAAGTAAAGCAAATGACAGCTCCCTGATACTTCGTAGCCGTTAGACCACACTAAAGTAGGATAGGGTGAAATCACTGAGTCATTCCATGTTGACAGTACTTTCAAAACTATAATTTGGGGAATCTTCAATAGCACTGGTATAATGTCAATAAGTTCATTATAAAACAAATTTCTGTTTTTGCTTGTTGCCTTTCGCTTTATATCTACTCAGATTGTTTTTTGTTTTGTTCAAAAAGACATAGGAACTTATAAGAAAGATTCAATAGAAACCAGTTTAAGTAGAAGCTGAGAATCAGTTGCCTGGTGATAATTCTTGGTACCATTCATTTTTTTTCTCCTTCCTTTTACAGCCACCGTATCCTCCCCCTGGAACATATGAAGTCAAAGGTGGCATCAATGAGATGTTAAAGAAAGTGGTTGGTTTGAGGGGCCCCTATGATATATTTTCATTAAAGCGTGACAAACCAATTATAACAGGACACTATGCTACAACAGTAAGTCAGAAATACTGCACACATTTAATTTGTAAAATTTGAGGCCTGTTTTTATTATAAACATTTTATTGTTAAAAAAAAAAAAAAACTAATTTTTTTCCGTGTGTATTTATTTTTTTTTGTCTAGAAAATGCATAAATTGAGTCCTGGGGAGTATGAAATTCCATCATCTCTGAATTACGGAACATCCCGTCATAGGAAATACCATGGAAGATTGACAAAGGGAGAAAGAATGCCAGAAGTACCAACAGAACGAATCTTCTTCAGCACTCCATCACAGTTTCCACAAAACCCTGTAAGCTAGGTTTCTTCACAGTGAAGAGCAGGAAGATCTGTGGAGCTCAAGACATGGCTGACTGGGTGAAAATAGGGATACCAATTTTGGACATAGCAAATTATAATTATGCAAGTGGTAGAAGGCACAGTTATAACTGGTGAAAGCACATTCCATATATATATATCCTGCTTTTCAAAACTGCCCAACTCTGAAAAAGAAGCATTCCTTTGGTGTGAAGTGCTAAGAATGGCTGTTCTTTAGACCTGTGCTTTGTACATTAATCATGTGAGCTATTTTAATGAAAATCTAAAATTCCCACAATGTACTGATATAAAAAAAATGTTAGGTGCTAATAGAAATTGGACAAAAGATATACCTGGGTTCATGCTGCAGATCCTTGGATCACAACTGGGGACTGATATTTTCTGTTAATAAGGCAGAAAGAGGACTGCATCCATGTTTACTACAGATGTAATCCATGTGTGTACTGGAGGGATGGGTAGCTTTTGTATTACTGCATTATGGGGGACATTTTCTAAAATATTTTAAGGTAGAAAGTTGTTTCAGATTCCATACCTGGTTTAAATGTACCTGATTTCACGATATGCTAAAAGACCATTTTTTATATATCTCTGTTCCACACATTAGATTAATTGTTTCTTGAATCTTCTGACTTTTGTAATGTGTGGCAGCAGCAGCTGACTCCTGTAAGTAGCACAGTAAAGTATGTACTGTTACCATTACTAAGATGTTGGATAGTCAGACTGCTAAAAATAATCTTAATTATCTTTTTTTACTAGATATCTAGTTTTTTGTCATTTTCATATTTCCAGGATTTTCCCAGTCCTGCATGCTATCAACCTAAACAACCTGGCAAGTCAAATGAAGGTATATCATTTGCTAAAGAACCCAGGTTCAGCAAAAGATATACGAAATATTATATAGCGACTAATGTAAGTATTGCATACAGTTGTGTCAGCATAGTGATTTACAGAGGGAAGTCACCTTACAGAAAATCCCGTGTTTCTTCAAAACCGTAGCTTTGAATGCAGTCCGACTCTGGATTCTATCTGCTGATAATTAAAAAAAATTTTCGTTGCTTTGCAAACTTTGTGATCAGTTTTTTTTTCCTCACCATTTGCTTCCAAACATTTAGTTGTCACATAAATATGGCAGACATTTAACAGACTCTGCTTGTACTTCGTCCTTTTTTTTTTTTTTCACTGTTGCATTGTGGTAAGCTTTAGTAAAGCATTGGCAGATAGAAGCCAAATTTAGGCTACATGTATAGCTGCTTTAAATGATTTGCTGTGTCACATTGAACAAGTGCACGAGAGTAAACTGTTCTGTGTATTCATCATTCTTGTTAAAACAAAAAGAGCACTTTCTCTCCTTTCCTTTGCATGTTTTTTTTTATAAATGGGTAAAATAAGCTTTATTTTTGGTTTGATATGTAATGAATACTCAGCTAGATCAAGGCGCATAACCCTGTTACATTTCTTTTTACAATATCGCACATAGAAATATATGTGATTTTAAAAATATATTTTCATCACAAATGGGAACAATAAGCCAACACGTAATGTACATAAACAGTGCCCTACCATTTTAAGTTGGCCACTAATGTATCTGATGGAAATTTACCTGTTTCAGGTGTGATTATGCTGGACATCTGAGTGCCAAGTCCACTATTACCATAAAGGCGGGTAGAGTTCGATAGTTCTCTAATTACTCGAGGTTATGTTATAGGCCATTCAGAGTGTGGCCAGAGTCAACATATTGCTAAATATCCTGACATTTCTCATGAATCTGTGGCTAATATTATTGCATGGTTCACTGGGGTGACATGACAATAATGTGCCATTACTCATGTCTGCACTCACTGACAAGGTGGTTTTTTATATTTATTTTTGCTGAAATTGTCTGTGCAACAGAAATCAGCCAAAGAACAGTCCACTGTCATCTCCCCTGACTTGGCTATACAGGATATCTATCAAATAAAAATATTTCCTTTTTAGTGACAAGGGAGTAAAACACCAAGAAAGGTCTTCTCAGATGATGTGTCTGGTAGGACCCTTAAAAATTGGCAGTGAGCACTCTTCTTCATTGAGTGCAGGTTTCAGCAAATTAACACCTGAAGGTCAAATGTGGACTTGGGGAAGATTTAATGAAGACATTTGAACCCAGTGTTTTAAGCCTGTAGTCAAGTGTGGACAAGAGGCTACATGACACTTTTTGTGTAACCAAAGTCTGGAACAGGAATCAAGGCATTCCACTTCTTTTTTTTGGATACCCCAAAGTCCTCATAAGAATTTGATTAAAAATTAAAACAAAATTAGAATTAAAAGAAGCTCCCATATAGATACAGAGGAATCTGGATCTGTTGTTCATGATAGACAATCTTGTTGATTCATTGCCAAACAGTGTAGACTTTTCCGGTGGTTTGATCAAGTTTAAACATAGTTCAATAACATCAGGGCATCCAGATTATTATGGCAGATATTTCAAAGTTGGAATTTTGGTCTAGTGGATAGATTATCCATTGCTTTGGTTAGATATCAATTGTTTTAACCCTTTCACTTTTCAGTATATTGTGTAGCATTATGATCATTCATATTCGATTGTAATGAGTGATTTCCCCATTTACTCTAAAGAGAAAAGAATGTTATTATTCAATTTATCTGGATGGAATTATGAAAAAATTGCAACAAAAGAAGAAGTTCCCTTCTTCCCAGGAAGAAACTAAACACTAGACCATATGATCTGAAAATAACAGTACTGCAGTACTTGGTGTAAGAAAGACTTCTTAACAAATTTTTTAACATTTTTCTTTGTGACTTGGAATAAAAGAATAACACACACACACACACACAAACACACAGAGCTTGTTTGCTATTTTCCAGAATCCAGTTGGCCCAGGAGAGTATTTCAGAATACCAAGAGGAAGATATGCTGGGTTAGTACTGTGCACTGACTAATTTTATTTTTTAAACTACTGAATTATTGCCTATAAATTCTGGCTCAAGTTACTACAGAGTTTTGAAAGGCTACATTGATCTGGTTTGGTCGTTAAGTGTTGCATCTGCATTCTTATGTTCTGATTCATGCTAGGGGGAGAAACGGAAACCTATTGTACTCTTTTAATCTCCCACTTGGACATTAGCCGTTACTTTATTTTATCAATTATTGTATTTTTTTGGAGAATAATTTGTTGTGGCGTATAAATCGAATTGGCTAATTTCCCCATTTTTCTTTCTCTTCACTCATAGATAAGTTGGTTTGGAGTATAAGACAAGGCTAGATCAACTACAGCAGTCAGACAATACATCAAATTGTTCATAACACTGTCACATCGCATTCTGTCTACGATACTTCTAGGCTCATGAATATTAATGAATTGTTTGTGGATATCATTGAAAAATCTTCCAGGTAAATGAGGAATTGAATAGTTTTTCAACACGTTTTTAATCATAAAGAGATATTTGAAACAAATTGCAAATGTTATCAGTTCTGGTATCAAAAAGCCCGGTTTACTGCATGACATCAGCAACCATCAAGTGATCCCATGTCATTTGTGCCTTGTTGAATTGTCTACTTCAAAAACCCAAACACGTCAGTTTTATCTATTTTTATTTCTTTTGTTTGACTTTGAGATATTACAGCGCACACAAATTTAATTTTTAATAGCATGAGTCTATATTCTGCTCAATTTCGAGTTGTCCAACATTTGAGGTTCACAACTAGGCCAACATAGAGGTCAGCACACCTCAGCTGTTCCCTGATTTCTGATTGGATAATGTGATACACACCTCTGGAAACCATCATGGGGAATACTGTACAGCACCAAAAGAAAGAGAGAAATGTAAAGAAAGCGATCATCAGTTTGGACTTTCATCTCAGCTGCACAGTACAAAGTCTACGACACATGGCGTGTTTGGTTAGCACATATTCCTCCAACTTATCCTCAATGTTGGTCCATCTAGCTGTGATCTACCTTCTGAGTTTCTTTCATAATTCGTAAGGTAGTCTTCTTTGCTTTGCACCAGTCCCTACCTCATTTCCCACTGACACCATACTTCCAGTGTGTGGCCACGTTGCCACCATTTTCTTCTGCATACTTAACTTCCAGCTTAAAAAGCTGCTGTGTACAGCTTGTGAGACTTTACAGGAGGAATTCTGAGATGAATTAGAGGATTTGTTGGAGGTATTTATTTATAATTATTAAGATCGGGAAAAAAATAGATAGAACGTAATTAGTGAAGTGCGCACTTGCTATTGATTGGATAATTTTGCATTTTTCAGTGATCACGTTAATGGTGAATTGATCAACCAGTCTGCAAGTGTTCCTGGCAGTTATTTCTGTAGTCCGTTTCAAATGAAAAATTTTAGTTTATTTCAGAATCTAACACACACTTTGTCATTTTGTTTATTTTTTCATGAAAGGAATTCCAATGCCTCTATCCATAGATAAGTCAATTTGTAGCGTAAGTCAGGGCCCAGACTTCCGATGAAAAAATAATTGACTTATACATTGAAAAACACAGTACTTGGTCACACGTTGACTGTTGTATTAGCTGCTTTCAAGTAGTTCTGTCTGCACTCTGTTAGTTTTATTGAAATTTTCAGAATTATCAGGTGAGTTCTGACACAGAGGTACCGAAACATAGATGCGCAAAATTCTTAGATTAATATTTTTTCTTTAAAAGTGGAGATTTGGTTTATTTTTCAAAAATATATTTACATCTACTACTACCTGGTTTTTTTTCAAATCCTTTTGTTAAGTTAAGTATTTCTTAATGCATCTCTTGTGTGTGACCCCCTGCTGATGTGTGATGCAATTCTTGCCAGAAAGAAAATATTAAAGACCTCAGTCACCATGTCAGACTGAAAAGTGTCTGGCAGATGTGTTATTTGTAGAAACAGAAGGCAGGATTGTTGAGTTTGATAGCGGCATAAGCTGGTCTTGAGCCCGTGACCTGCCGACAGCTACTGAGTTGTCTCTCGTTGCCCCAGTTGATGTGCCGATGGTTTGACAGGTGGTAAAAGTCTCCGTCGGAAAGCACCACTGTAAAGGTACCATCTGCACTTTGATCGCAGAACTTACCTCTCCCCTGACGATGCAACGGGCAGTGATCGTTGAAATGCAGGCTCATCAGCCTGTCAGGAAAAGCTTCACTGTAAAATCATCCTTAGGCCGTTCTTGGCAAGCCGAGACCTTGTTAGTTTTCTTCACAACAGTATTACAGCCTGGTAAACATTTCTGAATTTTTTTTTTTTTTTAAACAAGATATCTACACTTCAGGTCAAAAGTTTGGAAGAAAACACAAAACACAAAAACACCCCCCCCAACATGACCTGTAGACCAGGCATGTTACGTCATTATCATTGGCTATGATACAAATTTATGAAACACGACGTACATCTGAACTCTTACTTTTCGTCAAAATAGTTGCTGCTGTTGCAAAACAGACGTAGACTAGCCTAAAAATGCTTCCATTAACGAAGTTGGCATCGCCTGATTCGATGAACAGTGGACAGACCAGTCAGGTGATGTCACATACCTTATCCCGGTATAGAAGCAGCGGGTGCCCCTGTTGTAAATCTCACGGAGGGTCACAGCTAAGAGCACGCACCCGCTACAAATCTCAATGGTCAGCTTGGACAAAAGAAGGCAAACATCTCTGGAAATGCTGCTGCTTGCACCTTTGTGGGGGGTGGTGGTGAAGGCTCCACTGAAGAAGTTTAAAGGGTTAGGGTTACTGGTAGAAAATGCTGTGGTCAACTCAGAGCAAGAGGCCACTGTAGCTGTCGAAGAAGCATTTTAAGGCTCTTGGAAGTTGCTTTGCTTTTCCTCACACACTTTCGGGGGACATGTAAAATCATTTGGCTTTTGTTGAGAAAATCGGTCAGAACTCAAGATGTGAGTCGAAGCAGTGTTAGTCTATCAGATTCCAACAGTTGGAGAAATGTTCATAGCATTATCAAAGTGGGATTAAGTGCAATATCTCTGAAGATGACAGCTTTGTAGAAGTTTAAGGATTCATTAGTGAATCATTAAAAAATTTTTAAGCATATGTCTATGTAATACAATTCTTTTTGTCCTGTTTTTTGTAGTTAGTTATTAAGTACAGTATAAGAAACTCTCAAAGGATTTATAAACACCTTTTAAGCTTCGGGCAACAGGATATTACCGCTAGGCTCTCAGTATCAGAACAAAGCCGGTTACCCCTCAAAACAGTGAAAGAGAATATTAGATCCGCTTTGTCTAAATGGATGTGTTGGTGTGGAAGAGGAAAAAGCAAAAAAAATACTGCATACAGATAGGAGAAGGGCTTCAGTGGGCTAAATTATAGAAAAAAAAAAACTGAGGGCTGCAGAAAGGTATTGTGAACCATTAAATAAAAGTGTGGCATGTTTGGGTTGCTGACAGATTGGACATTGCTTAACTGAACAGTACTACGGCAGAATATGGCAGCTCAGTGGCTTTGTATTGTTTTGTAGCAAATCAAATGTTATTTGTACAAAATTATCGGACCAAGGTGCAAGACAGGTTGCAACATTTCACAATAACATGCAATACCTTCCGGCATTCAGTCTATTGGTGAAGAAGAGTTCATTCTCCACCAAGATAATGCTTTAAGTATGCAGACAGGGTGTGGAGCACAAGGAACAGGTGGGTGGACGACATCCTACAGTAAACACAGTTTGGGTTGGGTGCAGTCTTCAGGGATTTAAAAAGTGCAACACTTAATTACTGCATAAGATAACACAGTTATGGCCTCACCTCACTACATCCCGGGACTCAGCAATGCCTGTCTGTCTGGAAATAAATAGTTGCTAGAATGTTATTTCAACCGATAATTTCAATATAATTAAACCAGCTTAAAGTTTCTATTTGTGACATATTTAGCACGAATCTTGGCTTTGAGATATACCTTCTCGCGTTGTTTCGATATTTTACGGTGTTATCTGTAGTATTATAAATCCCATTCTTTTATTACTTTGTCATATAAGTAGTTTTCTTTATACTAGTAGCTGAACCGAAACAAACTAAACACAGGTTTCTTTAACCCTTTTGGAAACTGATGCTTTTGGAAATGGTAAACAAGCAACTGACTGCTACCATTGATTTGCCAAAATGGTGCTTTATTGAAAGGCCATTGCTAATTTGTCCACGATATTTATAGGGAACCATTCAGCGAGGCTCTTTTATGGGACTGACAGATCAACTGTGTTGTCTTTCTTTTTTGGCTTACTAGCTCTGGGTGGTAGATTGGCCCTATCATCTTCAGAGGGTTACTTAAACAATTTTTTTTTTTTTTAAAGCTGATCGAATGAAAGCTTCAAAGGAAAACAGAAATAGAAATTTAGACAAAAACTAGGAAAAACCTCTTGAGACTGTTAATGACGCTGAAGTCGGTGTCTGTAGTGGACGTGGTGGAAGGGTTAATCTGAAGTCCAGCTTGGCGCTGTCTGTAATCACATTTCTCCTCACCACCAGCACAATGGTTACAGGATCAGAACTTGTCATCATCAGCCCATCATTTATCATTTTTTATTTATTTATTTTTTAGTTCCTTCCTTTTTTTTTTTTTGATTTTTAAATTTCAATCTGCTTAACCCACGAGCAGGTGAGCAGAAATCAGCTAACATTGAAACACGTCACTGTGTGTGGGGGGGGAGGGTTAATCTAATTTGTTCTAATTTTCTTTGTTTACCTACTTTTATATTTTCATTTGTCCACATTTTTTTTGTTTATTTTTTGTTCTCTGTCTTTTATTTTAAAATTTCTGCTTTGTTTTCACCCCTCCAGCCTGATTCCTCCTCTCTGCGATTCTCCAATGATGAAGAAAGGAAAGTATGGACACAAAAAGCGTGTCCCCTCTGTTTCCATAAACCAGTGACCTTCACCTGCTTAAGTTTGCCTCTGCCCAGTCCACTTAAATGTCACAAATGACTCTAAGCTAAGCAATAAACATTTACTCGTTGTGGAAAATTATTTCTATTCAGTTTCTTTCCTTTTAGGTTTTCCTTAATTTATTTTAAAGGAATGGTAAAGTTCGCAAAGTAAAAACCGTATTAAGGTTAAAAACATTGATACGTTTTATTGTTCTGAAAAGAACCCGGACCATTCAAAATGCATTAGAAAAGATGGCGAGAGCCCTTAACTAGAAACTGTACAGTTACCAAACACATGCAAATTAGAATATTTTACGCCAGTTGTGAAAGTAATGGAAACAGCTGCGTTAGAGATGGGCTACGTTCAGCCGTGATGCATGGCGACAAGTGCCCACTGGTGAACTGACATACAGAGACATCAGGGTTTTTTGGGGTCTCATACCTCAATAAAATCCCAGATTTTTCCTAATGGTAGATTTTCTGTGATTAACCAGAGTTCTTTACTCACTGTTATTTACTGTGTCCCTTGTATGAGTCAAAAGTAACAAGTTTTCCTGAGTAATTTCACATGTGAGAGATATGGAGTAAGTTCTAAGTACAGACACTCAGAGGGTTGGAAGTTTGCAATACCTATATGAAGTCCCTTTCTACCCCCCCTTTTTTTTAAAAAAAAAGAAAGAAAAAAAACACTTTCGGCTTTTACATTCTGTTCCAGCAGATACACTAAAAAGCAACAAAAAATCTCAAATTTCCTAACGTCTAATTGAGAACAATTCCTGTTGATTTTATACATGCCTGTTATTGATATGTGGCAGTGCCTCTAATATTAAAAGTCTGTCTAACTTTATATAACAACTGAAGCCTCTATAATCCTTTACAAATGGGATCACATGTTATTTTAATGTAGGAATTACAAACCATCTTGTCTATCAACCGCAAAGTTTTTCTAGCTAAAAGAGAAAAAACTGATAAAAGTAATTAAAAGTAGGAAAAGCTTTTGCATTCTGGTAGTTGGAGACGTACATTGTCACTGTGCTCTGCTGAAACGTGGAAACAGGAGTTCAAAAATAAAGGGGTTACTTCGCTAGAACAAGGACACTGATGTGGAATGTGCCTATAGGTAAGTATTGCTAACTGGGTGATATATTTGTGTATGGTGTGGGATAAATGAAATCGATAGCAAAATTAGCTTTAGTACTCATGCACTGACTTAATTAATTGGAGATGATTTTTTCTTCTTTCACTCAAAAACTACTGAAGTTGTTTTTTTTTTCACTGATAAGAGAGTCTAAACTGTTGCCACTACCATGATGAGCAGTCATGCTAGACTGATGCTGTACCTATTAGTTTGAGATGGAAAACAGTGTTAGATTACTGACATCCCTGCACTGGTGATGTGATGTAGTAATTAGTTAAATGGAATTTAGTCTGGAGGCATGTTGCCAGAAATCAAGTATAATTTTATTGCCTACCCATTTTAATTTTATATGTATTTAAGTTTACATTGAGTGAAATTTATCCCACTGGCATGAGAATAATAGAGATGTATACACTATAGTTTTATACATATAGTGCCTTGTTATAATAATAATTTGGTTATCTGTTGTTATGAAGCAAACAGTAGAGTGAAATACTTTGTTGGTACTTGGTTGAGTCAGCTCTTAAAGTGCAAAGATAGATTGGAATGCAAAGGAAAGAGGAAGTTTGTGTGTGTGTCTGTGTGCGCACGCTCATAGGTAAAATGAAGTCTGATAATATTTGAGAACTGGATCATGCACAGATGACTTGCTGTTTGAGAGTTCACCACATTGAAATTACATGTTGAGTTTTTTTGCAACCTGTAAAATTCTCTGTTTATAAGTTTGAAACAGATACATTGGGACATTCAGGACGACGACTGCTATCTGAATGGCATATTGGTAAAGTTCCATCTGGATGGGACACTTCATATTTCTGATAGTAAATTCTGGGTGTCTTTTTTTTTTTACTTTGTCATTGATCAAATACAGACATATGTAAGCTTAAGTTAATTTTTTTAAAGAAAGGTGGTTTTATGTTCGAATTCTAGAATTCCTACTTTAAAACATCAGAATGTTATGAAAAAAGTTGATTGCTGCAGCATATGCAAGGTGACTAACCAAAATTAGTAATCCTTTTAAATATATTTGTTTTAAATTACAGAGCAGCTTCCTTTGCTGCTGTATCTAAAGAGACTGTCAGCAGGCAGAATCTGATCCATGCTGTTAGGGTGAATTCCATCTGACTTTGGCTGTCAGGGGTTCTCTTGGGGAAGTAAAGGTATTTATTTTCCATTTATTTTGAGGATTACCAGCATTTGTTATCTCAGTTATTAACCTGAAAATTAAGGGGTTGATTTTAAATAAAAAATCTTAAAACTGTTATTAAATTATAAAAGTTGTCTTTCTGAAAACATCTCTGGCCGAAAAGCTAAACATTCTGAATTATGATAGGACTGGCAAACAGAGCAAGGACTTGTGGTTACAGCATAGAGGATAAAATAAAAATTGAAGTTTTATTAAGACATTAAAAAAAGAATCCTGTATTTTATGACATAAAGATTTTTTATTCCTGTACCATCAGTACATGTACAACACTGTTATGCAGAAATATATTTTGCAGCAACACAAAAGTGTATTTTAAACTCAGAACATAGTCACATAAGATTTCTGCTTACATGGGAAAAAAAAACCATCAGGGAGTTTACATTGTAAAGGTTCTGACAAGGAGCAGTTTACATTCTCTGTAATAGATCTTTGTAAAACTTTATAAGCATTTTGTGAATTTACGGTATTTTAAATTCAAAGTTACGAAATGGTTCTAAATGAATGCCAATATTTACTTCTGATTTCAGAGTCAGCTAGGTCCAAGACTGGACATTTGCAGCTTGCGACGAGTTTTGTGTTTCAAGGTAGATTGTGAAAAAATATACCCCCTTTTTTTAAAAATTACCCGCCAGTTATTTTGGATTCCAATGCTTTGGTCCCCGCAGAACACATTTTGTGGTCAACTTTATACTTGCGGCATGTGGTTGTACATTACTTACATCAGCTGTTTGTCTTCATCATTGTTAGCTTTGTGTAAGACCAGTGCGCGATTTCATGACTTGACAGATGAGTGTGACAATAGAGAGGTTGTGACCTCAAGCCCCACAGGGAACCCTGTCTGTGTTTGTCGCACAAAGAAACTTCTCCCTACAAGGCATTGATTTCTGATGGCTACTTTGCAACTGAAAAAATATCTCGACTTTAAAATACAAATCTGTATGATTCCGGAAATCAGAAATGTATCAGAGATCTGCAGTTGCTTGCATTATAATTTGGCATAGCCAGACCGTCTTTTACTTTTGTTGAGGGATGGCTAATATAATAATACTTTGGATTGTTTGCTAGAAAATGTATTAAAGATGGATACGTGTGTCTGGGCAAAACAACAACATAATTTATCCATGTGATGCGTGTAATCTTAAAAGTTAATTTTTGTCAGAAAAATGGCAAAATCTCTCTATTTTTTTTTAAAAAAATGGAGAAACTTAATTTTGTTGATACATTATTGGCTTTTTTTTTTTTTAAGGAATGAAATAAAAATTTACTTACCCATGAAAAATTTTAACAGTGAAAAAATAAATCGGTAGGAAATTAATTTTCAAGAGAAGATAACTTCCCACTAGAAATTATTAAAACTGTGATAGGACATCTTCGGTCTTACCTAGAATTAATGTTTGTACATTTAAACTGCTGGGATGCGACTCCTCTGAGGAGCACTGATTGTTCAGGACATGGTGTTAAATTCTTAATTTTAATTTTGATTGTATTATTATTAATATTTGATTACTCTGAGCTTTAAAATAATTTAACAGTACAGTCTAGAGAATGCATCTTGTAGGAATTTTCCCTTAGCGTACATTGGTGTACATTTTGCGAAAAACTTACTGCTCATGTTCGTTAGATGTGTGTAGAATTATTTATGATGTATGCTTTTCCACAGGGACACATCCACATTTCTAATAATAAGTTTACTTTTTTGTTTATACCTTGGAAACTGGAAAGTTTGCACCTATTTCATTTTTGTTGTTGCATTTGCATTTGAATATTTCTAAGCTTAGGCAACTTTGGAATTGTCTTCTGCATTTTAAATAAGTACTTTTACCAAATAAAGTTTTGATAATTTAACTTTGTTGTGTTTCATCTTTACCATCGCCATTGTTTGTTATTGGTTTAAATGCAGAATTTTGGGGTGGGGTCTTTGTGATTACTGTAATGTGATCTGCAGTCTCTCTGGACCACATTCCAAATTGTGGCAGTGCTATGCACATCTATTTTGTTTACTTTGCTTTATGGTTTTGCTGTAAGGCTCTGTTGCCACTGCTGGGTAATTGTTCCCATTTAAAGGCTGCCAAATGGCAGATGTGATCTCTCCATACACAAGTCTCTTCTCTGCCTGGCCATTAGAGCAGTCCATGCTTGTGGCTTGTGGTAATTGTGTCTGTCTTTGAGTGGTGCCCAGATATGTAGCCAATGGAAAAATGGTCATTGGACAGTTAGCCAGCAGTCATCTTTTATCACCAACAGAATTAATTGTGCCATAGCCCAATTTAAAGCACTGTGCTGCATTGTTTTTGGTTATGCAACAGATAAAAATGAATTTACAAAACAATGAGGAAAAAACAAAACAAAAAAAAGAATTAATCACAAAATAGTTTCAGGTTGGGAGCAAGTGTTTGTAAAGAAAAAGTAAATTGTAAGACAGCCATCGTAGTTGCCTGTCATTTGCGGATTTATTGCTTGGTGATGGAAGTGGGTGGGCTGTAATAAGTTCGTGGCCAGCCCGTTTGTGCACAGTCCTCTTGACAAGTCACAAAGACGGGTGAATCAGCTGCAACTCTGTGGCCAGTTCATGTCGGCACTGATGAAATATCCTTGTTGTTGCCCCTCTGGACGTGCCCCCCCCTCACATTCTTGCCATTGTTTGAATTGGCAGTGCACTGTTGCTCCATCTGATAGCTCCTTGTCTGTGATGTAGAGGCAAAATTGCTGTACAGCTGCCACACTGAATCCACATAGATTCCATTCAGGTAACCAGGGTAGCAGAGATAGCGTTTGCAGCAGCAGCAGAGGTAGTATGTTAAATTAACTATATTACATCGAGGATGGCAGCTCAAGTTGTTGCGTAACGAGCATGCATCACAGTTGCTTCATAATGGGCAGTAGTCAAGCAGTATGCTGAAATGCATGTCCTTGGGGGCACTCTTAGTGTTCCTGCGACCAGCCTGTCTATTCTTGAAGTTTCTCTTTGCCATATTCAAGAATCTTGTGATGTTACAATTGGAAAGGAAACATTTTGCCAGTACAGTTGTGAATTAGTTTGGTGATTTCCTTATGCTTTGTAATAACTAAGCAGAACTGATATTAAATAATTTAAAGTGTATTCACCTCATACAAATTTTAAAATGCTTGTAATTTCGAAGAAAAAAAAAACTTTTCTTTTTTTTTAATGTTATTATGAGGACATAAATCAGTTAGCATGAAGTCTAAAAAAAACAAAACAGAATTGTTAGAGGGAAATAACTCTTAATGCTTAATTTCTCCCATTCTCATGATGGTGACGCTTTGATAAAAAGCAATTCGGGTGACAAAGATTTTCGAAATGTCAGTAAAAGTTACTTACATCATTCAGGGTTTGTGGCAATAATTCATCTGTTGAAATCTTAACGTATCTTTTGGATTGAGTTTCGATTATAAACACCAGCTTGCAGGCTGAAGGAAATCTTTGTATTATATCATAATTTCTGACAACAGATGGTGTAAAATAGAGAACAGCAGCATGGCTGAAGTGCTACACGTGCTGTAATTAAAGGTGTGTTACTTAGTTTTTTTTTGTCTAGTTAAAAGCAGTATAAACTCGTTTCGTACTTTGTGTTTTATTTTCATTGTATTTAAGTACAAATTTAGAAAACATGCTTCCCTAAATCAGTCCTATTGGAGGTGAAGACAGGTCCTTAGTTACATTGGTTCAGTCGGAAAAGAAACTGCTTTGATCAACCATAAGTTGCTTGTGGTTGCTTCTACTCTCTTGCTCCTTTTCCATTCTGTTCTCAGATGGATAAAGGTAAATTATCAATGGGGCTCCAGTGGGTTCCTGCTGTAACTTTTCTATGGACTAACTTGTTTCGAGTCGTAGTGCTGGAAATAGTTTTCAGGTTAGCTGATCATTCCGCATGATGGGATATTAGTCCATCTTCTCTGAAAACCTAAAAGACAATTGCTGGCTGTTGACAATCTCAAGAATAAGAAAAAAAAATTTCAGTTATCTCCCCCTGTCAAACAGCACGAAAACAAAAATAATCTGTATATGTTTCTTTCCTCTTCGGTGACAGCTAAAGTAGTAACTCGGTTACAGATATTGCAGCGAGTTCTGTAGCAAAACAAAGACAATCATTGAACAATCTTGCTCATCATTAGCTTCCTTTCTGTGATCTCTGTGCTAACCCTAACCCTAACCCAACAAGCCTGCTGTCATTTTCTTAACAGTCTGTAGCATTCACTTTTTCCTAAACTCAGACCAACAAAAAGGAGGCTTTTCTATTAAAAATACTAACAGATCACCAACTTACACTCACACACTCCAAATCAGGGAGACTAAAATGACAGGAAATGGGTGATAGAATCATGAAATTAGCATGACTTTGTACATTATACTACACTAATTATGATTATTACTGATGCTGGCCAAACTTTATTAACAAAGCAAATTTTCACAATTCATTTAAGAATTTGAAAACTTGAGAAAGAAGCACTCAAATGTACCCAGCTGAAATAGTATTGCCATGCCAGTATCCAGCCAGGTTTCATTTGACTCTGCCCATGTGCTATATATATATATATATATACATTGTCTGTAGCATATATTTTATATACAAACAAATGTAGTATCATGACAATATTACACAATAATTGATTTTAGTCAAGTTCTGCTAATTACCCTATCTGCTGAGTACGATAGTACTTTGCAGTGATACGTTATACTCACAAATTTATCAGCTATTTTCTAATCTATAGTACCATGCTATTAAGAACTTTGAAATTTGTCTACCTTTGCTATCACATCAGCTAAACGTGACACTCTTATCACTCTTATAAATAATAGATTGAAGTTGTAGCTTTGCTATCTTAAACTGTGAAGTCAATGAAGGTAAGCAACTTGGATTTTTCTTTCTCCCATGTCCCTAGTTCACATTATTGTAAAAGATTTCTTTCAGGAGAAAGATACTTGAATGAGGGGCACTTGTGCTAAGAGTTTTAACATTAGTTAATAAATTTCCTGTTATGTAAATGAAATGCTATCTGTTACCTGAGTTATGTGAGCAAGAATTACCATTCTACTGGTTTTTTTATCCCCATTCTTTTCCAGACAAAAAGACTTTTTTGTACAGCGTATTCAGGAATTTCATCTTATGAAATTGAAGAGTTTCACTCTGGTAGAGGGCAGCTCTTCTCAGGGCACTGAGAACTGCACATAACAAAGTAGGGGGATGGTATACTTACAGCCGGAATAAATGTTCACCTTTAGAACTGAACAACATCAGTGGCCTGGAATTTGGCTAATGAAATAATAAGATAGGTAGAAGTATATGCGACAGCCAGCTGCTCTGGTGGAGAGTAATGCTTTTTCAGTCACTAGACAGCAGGAGCCACAGTTGCAGAGAATCATCAGTGGGATGCAAACGTTCTGCATAGGGAAACTTTGGTTTCCATCATGAGGATAGAAACGAATCACTAACGTTTTTTTAAATTACATTTGGCTTTGATGTTAACATTACATTGTTTTTATTTGGTTAAAGTAAAATAATCCAACCACTAAATACTCTCAGGTTTTTATATTCTAGTTGTAGACATTGGTTGAACATGGAAAAATTCATAAAACTTAAGTGATCTTTTACAAACCAGTAAATGAACAAGAATTCTTAATTGGAAAAACAAAAAAACTTGATATTGGGACTGAGAAAATCTAGGCAGCAGTTTCGAGTTACTTTAAAGGGTGGACTTCTCAACAAAAACAAACAACAACAACAAATAAGTGAGGTCATGGTTATTATCTCCAATTGTGGAGTTCCCAGCATAAATCCCATTCGGAGTATATGGGAGATAACCCAGTCATGTAAAGGTAAACGAGAAAAAAATGAAACTAAAAGTAACAAAAATATACTTTTAAAAATGTTATTACCTGTTATTCATTACCTAATATTTTCATAATAGCTCTACTTGTTTCTACATAAAAGGGTTCGAGGTTATCTATAGAATTATTGAGGTAAAATCGAATATAGAACCCAGGTATTCTAGTCAACACATCAGTTGTCTGCTGCTGACTCGAGATCTGTCAGCTCCATTGTATATTTAAGGGGACGGTGGCGACATTATCGAAAAACAGCTACGTCACGAAGTCATGGTTGATTGATTAATTAATTAATTGCCAGGATTATTCTGAGTACGGTATCGGGAAAAATTAGTAGTACTGTTTATCATTCAAGTAATAAGGAAATTACATCAGAATACGTTCTCGTGTCCGAATATTGTGGCGATTTACTTCTGATTAGCTCCTAAATACTAACTGGTAATCTTTTCTTGTAATCACTCACTGCCGCCAGGTGGCGGAAGTCTGCTGGCTAACAGATGAGTAACAAACCCTGATACGGTGAACTATGGCAGAGGCGAGCCACTTGATGTAGAACCGTGCAACCGTATGTACAACCAGAACCAAACGGTTTGCATTACACTTAAAATTTAGGATAGAAGCATAAATTTAAATCAAAATCATACGCCCAGAACCTAAACCTTTTATCTGACATCATTTTAAACAAAGAATTCACAGAAGTGTATTGCGCTCGTCGCCATAATTTACAAGGCCTGTTTGGGAATCACGTGTTTGCCTGTCAGATTTCACATTGTCACGTGTTGCCATCAGGTGTGTGGAAAACCACAAAGCGGTCCGTGCTTCAGGTCAGCAGCAGGTTGCATTCAATCGAGCAAAACTTAGAAAATTCCAGGATGACGAAACTTCTCCTTCCAGTGGAAGACTTTCCTAGGTTCATGTACAGCGGCTATTCTAAACCTACAGTTTCACTATCTCCCCTCGACACGTTTGTGTACTATCGGTCCTCTGATACCGTTTCACATCATATTCTTGTACGATAATGTCCTCATAAGCGTTTGTGTTTGATAAGCCGACGCGGAGCAAAAAGTCATAAGACAATTAATAATCGACCCCTGGTCTACCGACTAAGGTGCGGCAGTCACATGACGCCAGTAAACCACACTTTGAACAACTGCAGATAACCTACTAGCTATCGACCAACGGGGCTTATAGTATGCGTTGACCCTTAAGGAACTGAATCCTGATTACCAATCTAGAATACGTGGATAAGGGGAACAAGCTGCCTTTCGTTACCTGGACAGCGAGCGAATAAATCAATCAAGAGTTACACCTGTTCCTTATTACTCGACTTAGAATACATTCCAAAATAAGCGTAATTACGTTAATAATTTCTTAGTAAATACAGTTTTCAGTATCAAAGCAGATGACATTGTACTTGTTCATTTAAAATGGAGCATCAGCTTTGACTTTTCGGTTCCTTGAAAAAGCAAGCAAACATTCTATACCAAAACTATACGTTTTGTTGTATTTTTAAAAATAAAAGTAAACACCAATAATTATTTAAATTGTTATAGAGCTGAAACTAGAATTAAAAGCAATTACTAAATTAGAAATGTATTATGTTTTTTTGCAGACCCCATACACAGATTCTCCATCCTTTGAGCACGTGACTACATCAGCATCTGTCATAAACTCTTGGTCAGTCCTAGAGTTATAGAAAGACAACTTTACTTTTCATCAATTTGCACGTCAAAATAGAAATTAATCTCTATAAATAAACAGACAAATAGTATTTGTACTTTATAACTGTCACGTGACGTTTTATCTTTTTTTAATTATTATTATCGATACTGTTAGATTCTAAGAAAGAAGAAGGGAAATATCAAGTTGCTTTTGAATTTTTATTGTTACTGATAAGAAAAAAAAATCCAAAACATCGATTTTCAATAAACTAAAAATAATTCTTTTTAAATGTGATTTTTTTTAAAAAAAATTATCTATTTATCTTAAATACCTAGAAAATGGTATTTTGGCAGCATTTAGCGGTTGTACCGACTTCATCTTGACTTTGAGGGGGTAAAGAAAAACGATAACTTTCCATGGACCGCCCGAGGAAAACCTCAGCCAGTTCGTCATTCACCTGTGAAACCAAGCGCAAAGCGTTACCTGTCAGCTAAAGGTAATCTTGGACACGCCCACCGGCTAACTCGGACGGTTTTACCCAAAGACGAGGTGGGGAAACGTCGTCCACAAAACGATGGGCGGGGCAGTCCAACATCCCTAAGCTTACTTCACCTGCTAATAGAACGCACGAGAAACAAAATTTGGAGGGAGGCATTCTTCTCTCCTCTTCCACTATGTACTCCCAATTACGACCGCTTGCAAGCAGCGTTAAAAATGTCGCACCTGCGCGTGTTACTTCATTGAGCTGAGTACAGAACACCTGAACGATCTGAGAATGTAAAACCCTTACACAAATAATACGCTGAAATGTATAGGCATCTATCTTATGTTCAATCCAGATGTTCGTTGCTGCGTTCTTGGCCGTTCTTGTTGGTGCTGCTCTAGCAAATCCCATAAGGGATGAGTCCAAAGATGAAGAATGGGATTTGTACAAGTCGATGTTTAACAAAAAGTACAGTGTTGAAGACGAGCCCCTAAGGTGAGTAAGAAACTGTTCTATGACTGTGTACCTTTAACACGAAGATAAGTTTATATTGTAGAAAAAAACTCTGTTAAACAAAATAGGAATACATGGCCCTTCTTTGCTGTAATGAATCCATTTCATAGAACACCTGCTCATTTGAATTAGGTTTACTTTTGCAGAAGAGGACGTACGATCCTTCAACTCTGTCACCTGCTGCATGCGAGTGTTTTTCTGTGCTATCGTTGTCGGATGATTCCAAATTTGCATAGCAGTGTTCAAATTGAAAATAAGACCTGTCACGAGTGTTTACATAGCGAACTTACACTGCGAAGCGCTCTGACGACGACTTACCGATGAGCAGGGACAACTAACCATAGCTGGGCTACAGGCCGTTGCTGCACTTGGTGTAACTCAGAATGGTAGGGAAGACCGGCCGGGGCTCGCTGTAACAGTTTTCAAACAAGTCTATTTTTTTTTGGAACTGTGTACAGGGAGATTATGGTTGGTCAAATGTTATAAACTACCAGAAGCAGGAACCAATTACACACAGTTATCTTGATAAAATAATACGTACAACTTCAACAAAATTCAAAATGTGTTCTGTTTGTCAAAGTGTTACGATTTCCCCCCAACTAGGGGTCAGTTGTAACCTACACCGGGGGAAGTAGTGACACCAAAATTATATACAAAAATCAGCGGTGCACCAGGCCAGAGAGAGAATCCTTTAAGCGAGTAATTGTCGTATCCTCCATCAGTAACCGGAACACCGGGCAAGAGAGGAAAAACTGCGTGACACTAAAAATAACGGCAGGTGCTCGTTAACCTACAACTTTGAAAATGTATATGTAGTCAAGGAACGACAACTTATTATTTGTAGCCAGTTTGTTTAGCCGGGTCAGAGTTTAAAGAATTACTGAAATCCGTTAGTAATTTAATCTACGACTAAAACATTTTTCGTATTAATCTATTAGTTTTAGATGTAAGTTTTGTCAATCGTGCATAAGAGGCATCAAAACCCTGTCGTCCTCTTTACACGGGTCTCCAGTCAAGAAAACCACGAACAACCCTGTGGGTGGCTTCTGACGTCACCACTTGTTAAACTCTCACTTCAAAAAAAGGGTTCAGAACACAACGCAAGACGGCTTTCTCCTAATTATTATTGCGTATTGAGAGATTAGTTAATTAATTAATTTCGTATTTGCCATCTGACTGGCTTGCAATCAGCCGTTTCAGCAGTGACGCCAAATTGTAAATAGTAGTGGCATATTTAAAAACATGAATGTCGGTGATTGTTCTAAACCCGGACCAGGTGTTGGGAGCGAATCTGGCTGAAGAAACCGAGTAGTGTAGCGACATAAATTCTTTTATTGTTTCAGGCGAATGGTCTGGGAGAGGAATCTTGCATACGTCAACCAGCACAACCTCAGAGCTGACCTCCGGGAGTTCTCCTTCAGGCTGGGCATGAACGAGTATGCCGACATGGTAACGAGTCCCCGTAACACCCTGACGAACTCCTCCCCCCCCTTCCCTGCCGACCGGACAGACGTGTTTAGTGACGAGTGGAAGCTCCCCTTTCCCGAATGACTGCCCCTCGTTTCAGAGATTCTTCAGGTTCAGCAAAAGCTTTTTCTAGAATGTTTCTGGGTCTTCAAGTTCTTCAAAAATAATTAGGTATTTTGAGCGGTTGGACAAGAACACATTTTTGAAGCTATCTTCAGTTACTGATACTAGAGACCATCATTACAAATTAGCTCATTATGCGGCATGATTCGATATCAGAAATGCTGTCCCCCCCCTATGGTTTCTGGTTGCTTGGTTACGCCATGACCTACAGCGTGCTCATGAGAATACTCAGAAGGATCAACCCCTGGCCTACAGCTGACAACACCCGCTTTCTACAGACTCTTTGCCTACGTAGTTTACGCGGTTCCAGGCGATCCCGCTGCCTCCCTACATTAGGCGAGGACTTGTCGCCTATATTTGCCCAGCCAGAGCAGGCCGTGCTCTGATCTCGCGCCGTGTCCATAATGCGCAGCCTCCGGCCGTGAAGCCAGTTTTGGATGGCGAAGTAAGTTCTCGTCGGCGATCGGTAAAAATCCCTTGCCACCGAAAGAAACTTTCCGTCATTGGCGAAATCCTTACATCGACGTGATAGCTGAAATTTAACAAAAAAAAAGGCCCTTACCGAATCCCCGAGAAGATTCCACGACTATCTGATTATCCCCCCCCCCCCCGTTCCTCGCCTGGATACTTTCCGTGTGATGGAGAAAATTGCACAGTTCATTGAAAATCGACAAGTGCTGAGCTCTGCCCCTCTAGCTTCTTGAAAACTGGTCTCCTTGGTTTCTGAGGAGTGCCAACATTCCAAGAAGTTCTTCTCTAAACGACGCCAGCTGCTGTATCAGTGCTATTCCCGACCAGCTATCATAAATGATATTTGCGCGCCCCTTTCACTTGAAACAATTTTCTTGAAAAATGGTCAGATATCGCTTCCACCTGTAGAAGACAATAAAGTGTAAAACTGCGAAACCGTTAGATACTTTGAAACTTCCCCTTAACAAAGATAAACACTAAGAATTAAAAGAGGGCATCTTCTCCTGTCAGGTATGTCCTTATCGTATATAGGTGTTTGGTTTCTGTACACGATATAACGGAAGGGAGTCAAATCGGAGAAGAGGATTCGTTGACAGCCTTCGCTTGGGTTTGAGGAATTGTTTCTGAAAATACCTTGATGCTTTCTTCACCACAGCGAAACCACGAATGAGTCGCAGATTCAAAAATTTTTTTTATTTCAACGATATCTTAGCAGGAATCAAATAAGGTCCAGATCCGGCACTCACTTCATTTTGAATTTGAACTTTAAAAAAAAAAATATGTTTTAAGGATTTTTTTTCCTTAAAACGCTAAAAAGTCTTCTAGTT
Source organism: Nautilus pompilius (assembly GCA_018389105.1). Taxonomy (NCBI): domain Eukaryota; kingdom Metazoa; phylum Mollusca; class Cephalopoda; order Nautilida; family Nautilidae; genus Nautilus; species Nautilus pompilius. Next base: position 194,336 of record JACATO010000027.1, on the reverse strand, counting down.
CGTTTATGCCGGGTCACGCAACCCGTGAAAGTGGTACGGAGCTCTCTTCACGTTCTCCAGCTACAGCTGATTTCGCTCTCATTGCAGACCAACGAAGAATTTGTGAAAACGATGAACGGGCGATTGAACAGAACTACGGCAAAGTCCTCTCAGAAATTCCTGAATGAGGATATCAAGGATCTTCCCGACACCGTTGATTGGAGAACCAAAGGATACGTCACACCGGTCAAAAACCAGGTAAGGAAGGCTGCCATCTCTCTAACACAGCAACATCGCTTGTTTGTCTTTCTTAAATATTCCGCTTAGAATTCGACTGAAATAATCCAATTTCGCATCAAAGACGAGCGCGATGCACGGATAAAAAAAAAAAATCGAAATAATTTTTAGAATATGCTTGAACTGAGACAAGCGAAGGCCGTCGTTTCCAAAAGGACGAAACCATGGCAGCACGTTCTGTTCCTAGCGGCTCCCTTGGCATTGTTTCTGGGTTGTTCTTTTTCTTGTAGGGCCAGTGCGGTTCGTGTTGGGCTTTCTCCACTACAGGTTCTCTGGAAGGACAGCACTTCAAGACGAAAGGAAGCCTCGTGTCTCTCTCTGAGCAAAACCTCGTTGATTGTTCGGCGGCAGAAGGTAGGGAGCGGCAGCAATTGGCGCTGTCTCCTGGATTTCCCTACATCCTAATATTGGTCCCTGGTTTTTTGCGTGGGAGTTAACTACTTTTGCCAAGTCGGGGTTTTGAATTACGTCAGATTTATCATTGAAATTTTGGGAAACTTTATGTTTAACGTAGAGTGGTTTCCACAATTTGGGGAATAAAGTGCTGAAGTTACTTAAAGGTGGGGCAAGAAGATTTGTTAATTCAAGAAAAATCAGGATCTCTATCAGTCGACGAGTGAACACTTCGCCTAAGACTGTCAGTTACGTGTCGAGCGGGCTCGCATCCGCCCATGGATCGTTCACTTTTCTGCTTGTCGTTCCAGGAAACCAAGGCTGCAATGGTGGGTTAATGGACCAGGGTTTTGAATACATCAAAGAGAACCACGGCATCGACACCGAAGCTTCCTATCCCTACACAGCAAAGGTGGGTTCGATCTCATCTTCCAGCCGGAATTCTCCTATCTTCTTGTATGGTGGCCCCTAACTGCCAGGAAATCCTTGGATTCCTCTTGCTGCAGAAAGGCGATCCCGAACTTAGTCTGTACTGTCGTAGTCCCGCGATCTTGTATTGTTTTGACTGAAAGGGAAGGATTTATCTGGTTTATTTCCCAATGGAAAAATATATAACGGGTGAAGTTTTCTCCATTAACACCAAGCGTGGCGACAATTGTATCTTCCCCCACCCATGACAAACTGCGCCATGGCTCACTTCTACAGCAAGAGGAAGTCGAATCTTCCAGTGAGAAATCTGAAGTTTACCCATAAAAAGTTTCAAAATTTCTTTATCAGTTACGAACAAGAATATTTCACTTAATTACTTAGTATTTGCTAATGTTCTTGTCTATTTCTTAAACGTGGTAACAGTCGTTCCTTTTCCAGTTTATATTAGCGTTTCGGATTTTGTAAAATTAGCACTTGGAAAAGAAGGAGCGTCAATAAAGAACGGAATAAATAAAAGTATCACTGACAAGGAAAAGAACTTCCGCACCAGTCACCAGGCCTGAGACCATCTAGATCCGGCTAACGGAGGACCACGGGGGTGGTAGCTGGTGATGAGATGTGACGTCAGTACAGAGAGAGATATTACGTAAGTACATAGAGAAAGATGTGACGTCAGTACAGAGAGATATACGACATCAGTACATAGAGATGTGACGTCAGTACAGAGAGAGATGACGTCATTACATAGATATGTGACGTCAATGCAGAGAGAGATATGACGTCAGTACATAAAGAAAGATGTGATGTCAGTACAGAGAGAGATATGGCGTCATTACATAGATATGTGACGTCAGTGCATAAAGAGATATGACGTCAGTACATAGAGAGACAGATATGAGTTAAGTACATATAGAGATGTGACGTCAGTACAGAGAGATATGACATCAGTACATAGAGAGATGTGACGTCAGTACAGAGATATGACGTCAGTACATAGAGAGAGATATGACGTCAGTACATAGAGAGAGATGTGACGCCAGTACTGAGAGAAAGAGAGAGATATCTGAACTCTCCACCATCACCGAACATAAGTGAGCCTCCCACGATAAAATCGATCACCAAGAGTGAGGAATCGTCTGATGAACAGGTAAACGGGGACACAAGAAGCACGTAATGACGATCGTCCCGCACAAGTAGCTCCAGGACAAAAAAAGGTGAGGTGGCAACCTGCAGCGGAGGTGGGAATGCCGAGGCAGGAAGAGAAACCAGCCCCACCGGACAATGAAAGCGCACAAGGATGCTTGAGCACGAGAGAGAAAAAAGTGAAATTAAACGGATCGAAAGCAGTACAGAGCCGACGAGTGCGGACATCCCACACAAGACATGAAAGAGAACGGGAAGAAAGGGTGTAGGGCTGGATAACCAAGCCTTAGAAGACAGATTCATGGGATAAACGTCAGATTTAGACGCTCAGCACTGCGCCATCTGTGCTGCAGCCATGATCATCACGGAAAATCAGAGGAGGAGGAAGAGAGAAACAAAGAAGTTTGAACCAGAATCGAAAGCGCACATAAAGAAATCCACTGTTATGAAAGTTGACTGGGGCCAGGAAAGGCGATGATGGCACGTCGACTAGAACCTGAACGATGTACATCACTGCATGAAGCATGGCCGGTTACTAAGGATCGTGAAGAGGAAAGGTAACAAAGCTATAAATGGATGGTAGCCGGAGATCTGAAAAAAAAGAAGCAGGATTATTATTGTTTGCTGCGCAAGACCAAGCAGTTACCACTAAATAATATGCGAAGAAAAAGGGAGCTTCTGATGGTGGATTCCTGGTTTTCAGGCACGTTTTGCTAGCTTACCCTTGCCCTCCGGTCCCTTTGGAATGTAGAACAAATGCCAAAGCTTACATCAAAATCATTTCTCATCAAGTCCATCCAGCAATGCTCCATGTGTACCCACCCTGATGATGACAGCGGCTTCTAATATGACCATGCTATCATCATACATGCTTACATTATGTTCCGAGTGCTGGCTACGTTATTGGTCGGGCGCAGCAGGGCATACGAGAAGAAGAGCAGGTGTGAAGACAGACCGAAAGTGAAGAATGCCCTACAAGGATCCAGAGACAACGCGCCGTACGCCGTCTGCTTGCAGCGTGCTGCCACGACCATCCCGAGAGCCACACCAAGGCTACCAAGCGTGACCATTGGAGATGGTCTGCACGAACGGCAGCCTCCCAAATTCATCGGAAACAAAAAAGGTGAGGGTTAGGGTTACACGGGCAGCATACGATTAAGCACATCGAAGGATTGCTTCTGAAAACCTTATACTATCGTCAAAAAAAAAATCCACCCGTCTCACCGATACTGGCTTTTCTGGCGACTGATGATGTAAACGACTTTCAGATGGAAAGTAGCAGGATGTGGAAGCCGCGCCAGCCGTCACTGGGAGCCACCGTAGCAGGGTAGACAATCAGCGAAGGAATACACTGAAGAAAAGAGCACTCTTACATCTAAGAAAGGGGGCAGTTCTCGGCAGTGCGTGGATCTTGAGAAAAGTGATAATAACGTAATAATAATAGACATGTATTAATTACTTATATATTTTTTGGCTTTCACAATAAAGAATTATGGAAATTTTTTTTTATTTAACGTCTCACCAGGATGGTAAATGCCACTTTAATGCGAAAAACGTGGGAGCCACCGCGACTGGGTTCGTCGACATAAAGACGGGAAGCGAATCCGCGCTGCAGAACGCTGTCGCCACTGTCGGCCCCATCTCCGTTGCCATCGATGCCGGACACATTTCTTTCCAGCTGTACCGCTCCGGTGTTTATAGCAGCATATTTTGCAGTCAGACAAAGCTGGACCACGGCGTGCTGGCTGTCGGGTACGGAACGTACGGGGACAAACTCTACTGGCTGGTGAAGAACAGGTAAATTCAAGACTTCTGCGGTCGTGTTTGTATCATCTCCAGTGAATGCCGTGATACCATCTTCACGCGATGCCGCTTTAATGCTTAATGTGAGTGCTTTAAATGCTAAGTAAAGACGGCGTTTTTGGTTCTTTATGCCGGTTATTAAAGATTTAAAGATGACATCTCGTCCAGCGCAAAGAGTGAACATTTGATTGGCTGGACCATGTCCGCAAATAGTTCTTGTGCGAATTACTTCAGCACCCTGGGGGTAACGGCTGTCACTGCTATAGCTAGGGGAATTGTCAAAAGAGTAAGGGAATTTGCATAGGGATAGGGAGTTGTTCAACTGATGGATAAACTCCGATCTTTAAAACCATGTACCCGAAGCATTTTCTAAAAAAGCATCAACGTTGCTGCATTTAACAGTTCTAAAAGAAAGACTATCATCGCACTAACTACTTTATATATGAACGTTTACCGATATCCGGCCTACTATGATGCATATAAAGTGTCCCTTTGTAATTTTGGAGCCCGATATGTGAAAAGCCTTAGATTCGTCTACGCGTTCCTTAATTTTACATCCTTACCAAGAGAAAAGCAGCAAGGTTCAGTAACGCTTCATGTTGTCATGATTTTATTATTATTTATTTTTTAAATTCTTTAAGCAGAACCAATGTTGCTTCTGAAGCTCATGGCGGGACTGTAAAAGAATGCTTACTCGCTTTGTTATCTCCAGACGTTTCAGAGTACTGTTCTCGTAAGCAGGTAAAAGAAGGATTCTGGCCAGAATAATGCTTTGGGATTATGTCTTCACTTATTTCCTGGCTGGTCACTTTAAATCCATGGCCGCTAGGAACACTGCCATAGACACGAAACCGCGCAGTGGACACATTTTCAGTATTAACGAATTCGTTGAAAAACTAATTATCCTCATTGGACAGCAGTTTTGTAGGTGGACATTGAGAGAGCGAGACCGGAGTCTGGTGATGGAATCTTCTTGAAAAGAAGGAAAAGGGAATTGTTCAAATTTCGGAAAGGATTCTGCGAGACCGACCTACAGAGATCAATTCAATGTCGTCGTCGTTGTCTTATCCGTTGTCACACCCGACCTTCAGGCGTAGGGCGGCACCCAGAACAAATGCTACATCTTAAGCGAGCCCGAAGGTTGACTGCTCATATCAACAGACTTTCTTTCGCTGTAGTGAAAACAAACAAAAGCAACAACACCGCTACGTTCTTATTTGTATATATATATTTTTTTTAATTCAAGATTTTTCTAGAATCCCATTTTATTTTAGAACTTCTTCGCTAACAGGTTAGAACGGAATTATATAAGTAGGCGGAGTTGTGGCTCTTCGTATTATAAAGGGGAGATAATCAAAACTTTCCGTAACCCGCCAACGTTATCTGGTCGCTAGGAGGAGACAGTTTTTCATCATTACTCAAAAACCGCTAGCTGCCAACTTCTCGTATTAAGTGTTAAATGTTACCTAGTTAATGACGATTAAAACCTACTGTAATAATTAATTTTCTTTATTTTATTTATCTTCTCTTCTCTTTTCTTTTTTTGGTCTCTATCAGCTGGGGAGAATCTTGGGGGCAGAATGGTTACATTATGATGGCTCGTAACGATGACAACATGTGTGGAATCGCTACACAGGCCAGTTATCCTACTGTCTAACTGCAACGCGCCGGTGTTCACCGCCATCAGCTGTTTCTGTGGAAATAAGCAAATCTATCACCGTCATCAGCTTGATCTCAACTTTATTTCCGTAAAATGTTAATCAATTTTTGTAAAACCTATCAAAGTAAAATCATAATATTTTAAACGAAATAATGAATTGTATTTTGTTATTTTCTCTAAATACGACATTTCATAGACTTTTTATTAAAAAACTAAAAACAAAAAATTTTTAACACAAAAAATCTAATAAGCAAAGAAATGAAAACGTACAGCATTGCCTAGAAATGGGGTACTTAGAACTCGGATGTTCACAGTACTTTCCATTTTGACTACGTTAGTCCTTTTATTGCATTTAGTTTGCATAGATTATACCAAACAGATAGGTCAGCGTAATCATGGAAGAGAATCAAGCCACACATTTTGTGGCTTAGCACTCGCCAATATGTCGTCCATATATATTGGTGGCTGTTATACCCAGAGAGACTGTGGGTGGTAGAGAGACTGTGTTGGTATATTGGTGGCTGGTATATACCCCGAGAGACTGTGGGTGGTATATTGGTGGCTGGTATACCCAGAGACACTGTGGGTGGTATATTGGTGGCTGGTATACCCAGAGAGGCTGTGGGTGGTATATTGACGGCTGGTATACCCAGAGACACTGTGGTTGGTATATTGGTGGCTGGTATACCCGAGAGACTGTGGGTGGTATATTAGTGGTAGGTATACCCCGAGAGACTGTGGGTGGTATATTGGAGGCTGGTATACCCAGAGAGACTGTGGGTGGTATATTGGTGGCTGGTATACAAAGAGAGACTGTGGTCATATTTCAGTTTGTAAAAATTAGGTTATGATCCTTAATCTATTATCATGTAAAAAAAAACAACAGTAAATAATTAACGAGCGTTTTATTTCTCTTTTCTTTAACGTATATCTGATCTTATGGTATTTGATTTTATAAAAGATATTTTTGTCTTGAAGTTTCATCTCTTCCTGCCATGAAGACCGACTGAAAATAAAATCTACGACTTGTTTCATTCGCTGTCTTCAATGGTTTCTGATGAAGATGCGATGCTGGATTTCCAACGGGATGTGATGGAGAATTTTTTTAAAAAAGTTGCAGAGCAAAATTAAAAGTTTTTGGAGAGTTGTGCAAGATCTCTCTCGAAATTCGGCTGCCAGAGCGATCTGATGACATTCGGAATAAGCAAAAACAAAGTTTGTTTTTAAAGCTACGGATCCATGCTTACGGTACGAATTATCCCATTCATCTCCCTCTCCCTCTCTCTCTCCGCAATCCTTTAGTGTAGTTGAAAGACTTACAAAGCCGATATTCTCGATATTCTGTTGCGGGAGTCCACAACGATATCAGTAAAGAATAGCGCCTGCCTAAACAACTAATTTGCATAGTTGATACATTACCGAAGCAACCGGTTTAACCTGTTTGTTTTTTTTTCTTTCTTCTTCTGGATTTTGCGCACATTTGATGATAAGTTTTACTTATTTTAAGCAGCCGCGGCGCGAGACCGGTCGATAACGCAAATAACTCGTATTTAGAACCCCTCCAAAAGATCTAATCATTGTGATAAGTCTGCCTAAGGAGCAGCTCCAGAGATGCAGGCCTCGGTCCAAAGGCTCTACGATAAGGCGATTGTGCATATACACTATGAACATTTTTCATTCGACTATGGAGTAAAGTACATCGCCAGTATGTTACACAGAGAGAGAGAGAGATTAAAAAAAATAGACAAATTTTTGCTTAATAATTTTTATTTTTATTTTATATATCTACATTTCCGTAATGTGTGCCGGAAATGGTGTTACACGAGTTGCCGCCCTTCTTTTCAGCACTCTTTTCAAACAAAGGAAAGAAAGTCTCAAAATAAACAAGTGCCATTTTTCCAGAAGAGATCGCTCGCTGCTTTCACAGAGACCCGCCTGCTTCTGCCCCTTCTACTGGAGACTTCTGTTAGTGCCAGCATCGCCCACTTAAATAAACCGTGGCAGGTTGAGGTATCTTTCCGGGAAATGGGCCGGGTCGTGTCGGTCGTTGGAAGGGTACAGTCTAAACGGTATATAGGCGTCGGGTCGCCGACGTCTGCTATGGGGATGGTAGTGAAAGAAAACTCTCATCCCGGTGTTCTTTAAGGGCTGGTGAGAAAAGTATCCCGGGTACGCCTGGTCAATGAACCGATACCTGTGCGTGGGGGCAAGGCGTGGCCCTCCGGTTCGGCTAGAGCGGGGCGCTGTCGATGGCGAGTCTCTGTCATGACTTTGCCAGCTCTTCCTTACTTCCGTTCTGCTGCGAGATCGATGCGCTGAGTAGCGACCGGAATCATCGGCGTCGGTGGCGGAGAACCGAGAGCTGCGTGATTCCCACCATCGTGGAAGCTGCTGCGCTGGTAGGACTCCCGGTGGTTGCGGAAATGTTCGTCGACTTCTCCGAAGGAATGGTAGCCGCGCTTCCGTCTCTGGTGGCGGTCAGGTTCCACGGTCGGACGATCCGTAAACGGAAAGGGCCGAGAATTCGCGCGGCCTCCTGGAGGCTGCGGAACCGGGCTCGCATCTAGGTTACTGACAAAGTGCGAGGGATCGTTGTCGAGCCTTCCGCCATTACTCGCCTGAGCAACTTCTTGTTCTTCTAGAGATTTGAACAACGAGTTTCTCTTCGTTGGAAATCCTTCAACGGTCTGTCCCGCTGAGGAGAAATCGAGACCGTCTGGAGGTGAATTTACCCACGCATTTCCAAAATTTTGGTTTTCAAAAGTTTGTGGGATGGCAGGTGCGTCTTGGAGAACAGGTAGGGCGTCGGTGTTCATGGGAAACGTCTGGGCACCACTGTTTACCGGAAACTGAAATGAACTGTCAGAAAACGGCACTGGCATACCGTTGTTATTGGGGAAAAGTGGTCCTTGCTCTGGAAATAAACTTTCCTGGTTCATAGGAAGACCGCCTGTCTGCAACTGATTTCTAAATCTATTAGGAAAAAATGGGTTTCTATTTGGCAAATTTCTCAGTTGCCAATCGTTACTAAAGAACCCGTTCAGCCCTTGCGTAGAATAGAAAAATTGCTCATTGGGGAAAGGTCTTGTAGCAACATAGATTAACCATTGTCCCGGATTAAATAAATACGGTATTCTTGGGGGATGTCCCCCGTCGAGAATGCCTGGGAAATTCTGAAACAATAGCCACGGAACAAATCTGTTAGCATGAAAGTAGGCAAACAATGGCTGATAATTCTGCGTTACAAAACTAGGAAATCCGTTGTTACTATTCGCCCCACCCAAGAGCTGGGCGCTGGGAAAGTTCGGGCCGGGAAAATTTTGATCTTCATTTAACGTGCCACCAGAAAAAAAACTTTGAGAACTTTGACTTGCGCCAAACCCGTTTGTTTGTTGTCGGTTCTGGACGTTATCGAAACCGTTAAACACGGGGGATTCTTCAAAAGAGTCAGTCTGGGCGTGGCTGGCATCTCGGGGAAGCGCATTCTGATCCGCTAACGTAGGGAAGAGAGACGGATCTTTCTGTTGGCTGGTATCGAATACATTTTCTTGCGGTATGTTTTCTACAGCATTGGTACGGCTCCAGACGGGAGGGGCTGCCAAACTCTGGCTAGTGACAGGAACGTTTGTTCGTGCCGGGCCTGGGGCGTTTCCTACTTTTCTGAAAGCGGATGGGTTGAATAATTGCTGGCTGGCTGGAAAACCATTCGTTTGCCGTACGTTTTCACCGGTCATTAGTCTTCTCCAGAGAGAGGGATCCTGGAATCGTTGTTTCGCGCCGCTAAATCTACGTGGAAAAGGTGAGCCAAAAGCTCTTTGGCCAACACTGGGCTGCGGATTGCTGAGCAGTCTTCCTGGGAAGCGGGCATTTTGAAACCTGGGATTTCCGAAAGGGGAATTTAACTGGGGACTGGTCTGTTGACCGCCGAACCGTCTCGACAGGGAGAAATCGTGGTCTGTGAAAGGTTCCTGGAAAGCGAGAACGATTGGCAGGTTTCCTTCGTTGAGCAAAGGAAGGTTTCGTAAATGATTTGGCAAAGGAGGATTTCCCTGCTCCTGCGAGACGGGACGGCCGGAAATCTCAGACTCGGAGGGAAAGGCGAACGCTGGTTTTTCTGCGACTTCTTCCTGCTGGAGATCTGGCGGGGGACGATTATCTGCCGGCCGGAAGTTTAGCAAGAGATCTTCTGGGGACTGGTGGGGGAAAGCGAGGACCCGCTCTGGGTCGCTGATGACCACGTCGATTGGGCTCGTCGAGGAAGAACCGTCGGCAGGCGTTGACGCGGTGACCGCCCCGACTTCAGCAGCGAGGGACTGGACTGTCGAGGCGATGAAGATAAAAGTCAAAATGCTTCTTGTCGTTTTCATGTTTTGCTGTCGCTTTAAAATATCCTGAAAGATATCAACAACAACAAAGGAAAGCATATGTAAAGTTTTGTATATGAAGAAACAAAACACAAATAAAAAACCGACCAGTTAAAGCTACGGAGCTTAGACGGGCGTGGCCTCTGATTGTTTATGATCCGTACGACACAGTAACGATGGCCTTGAATCGCTGATACACGTGTACATTGGCGTTTAAAGATCGTTATTAAGTTACATTTTTTGTGTAATAAAGTCTTGTACAATTTCTTTCTTAAGTCTCCAGTTTGCAATCTGACAACAAGAAATCAAAATCATCATCACCATTATTATTATTATTATTATTATTATATTATTATTATTATGCTGTTGTTGTTGTTGACAACATAAAAAACAAACAAAAAAAACCGAGAAACGATAACTGGGAAGTAGCTGGAAGGGGAAGAGTACTGGAGTGAGTTACCTCGATCGATACGGTATGGTTAAGCCAGTAAAGGGTTTACCTGTGGAGCTGCCACCACGTGTAGTGGAAGGTATTACATTAAAACTCTTTATTTTTCGGTGTGGGAGGAAAGTGGAGTATCCAGAAGAGTACGTTTGGCTGGCGAAGAAAATCGAGAGAAAACCCATACCGGCCAGAGAGGTAGGCCAAATCGAACCTGTACCGACCCGGATTCGAACAGAGGCCCGCCCTCGGCCATGACAGACAGACCGACCAGTAGCGCAGGCACTAAGTCACCGGCCTGCCGCCCACGATTAATAATTTTAAAAATCATTCTGCTTAAGTAGCGCAGTACAATTTATTTCTGTAGAACTATTAAAGGGCGACGCGGTAGTCCAATGGTTAGTTAATCTACTGGACTGCTGAGGTCGAGCCGCCGAGTTGGCTCCCTTGGAGGAAAGACTCGTTTTGGCGAACCCCTCCGGGGCCTGTGACTTCTTTAGCAGCCGGCCGCGTGATATTTGCTCGAATTTGCTGGTTTCCTCCCACGTCTAAAAATATACAGGGTGTCCGTAAAGTTACTATACAGTTTCATTGAAGTGTTGAAGATCTTCGACAATTTGTTATTGATGCATTTGCCAACCTTGATCGTGACTTGTGCACCAAAGTTTGTCATAGTGTGGTGTCACGTTGTCGAGAATGTATTGAAGCTGAAGGCCTCCAATTTGAATATTTGTCATAGAAATTGTTTGCCTTGATTGTTACAGTCTTTTCGGATGTAACACATGTATTTTCTGAGATTTTTATAAACATAAAGGTGTTATTTCTTTTGTTACAAATAAATATTTTAATACAATATCTTACTGTACTGCAGGGTGTCTGTATAGTAACTTGTAAGACTGTATAGTAACTTTACGGACACCCTGTAGAATTCTAGAGGGACCATTTCTCCGAACTCGGGACTGTCCTTTCCCACTCGGTGCAGGATCGGCCACGTTCGTTAGAAGAAAACCGCGGCGCTATGCTTTCTCTGCAGCATTACCTCCCTTGCAGGCATCGGTACACCGAAAAGAAAATCCCCTATGAATATCGTCCCGGATACTCTGCGTGGCGGAATCTCGAACCACTCTTTCTATCCGCTGATGATAAGCAGGAAAACGTTCTCACAGTGGTACGGAAAACTGACGGGCAAACGCTGATCAATCCCACAACCGGCCAGAATCGACAAAGAACTTAACCCTGATCTCTACAACTTCAAAAATATTTAAAATTTTAAAAAAAAGTAAAGAAAAGAAAAGGGCAAGGAGAATAGTTTTTTGGCCGTGCTTGCTTGGTTCGAGGGTCAACCCCCCCGCAAAGCATTGTGGGACCGTTCCTTTTAATTATAGGTTTATTTCGACGAAGCTTCTTCTTCGAATCGCCTGGGGGGGGTTGTGTGTTTATGGGTAGAAATCGTGAGTTAAAAGTTCGGCGCGCACTTCTCAGGGTGGGAGACAGCGCTGGAAACGATTCTAAGAAATTGTTTTGATTGCGTTCGTCGCGAAGCCGCCTCGATGAGCCGAGCCCCGGGTTCAGGGCCAGAAAAGTTGTGCGCATGTAAAAATAGCGAAACCTGTTTTTGCTTCGATCTCCCGTCCGAGGGGAGGAGATGGGGGGGGGGGGGCAAACAGATAGAAATATCCGTCAACTGGCTGGAGAAACAGAGAGGAAGAGGAGGAGGTCAGCCAGCACCCGTAGTCGATCGCACGAATGCTGCCCCATTATTCAAATCGCACTGACAGTCATATCAGAATCGCGGATTTGGAGCCACAGCAGCAATGAGATTTAACAGGCGGGTTCCATTTCGCATCGAGTTTCGTTCCCAGGCCATCATGCTTGATGAGTTCTTTGGACGGAATGAACTTTATTCTCAAATTCTTACCGATGGGTAAGTGGTCACCCAGGCACGTTTTGCAACTACATTAATTTGGTTGGTATCTCTGCTTCTTCCTACAGCTTGACACCGGAGAGGCAAGACTCCGCTGTCAGCTGGCTGTTACCTGTGTGTGTGTTACCTGTGAAATGTTATTTTTCACATTTTATAGGTTACAATTATATATAAATATATAATTAAATATACGAACAACAATATATACTTTAAAGTACATTTTATTATTAAATTTATATGCCAATATCTTCATAATAAAGTCTCTCTCTCTCTCTCTCCTCTCTCTCGACTCTCGCTCTCTCCTCTATCCTCTCTCTCTCTCCATCTCTCTCTCTCTCGACCTCTTCTCTCTCCATCTCTCTCTCTCGTCTTACCTCTCTCTCTCCATCTCTCTCTCTCACCTCTCTCCTCTCTCCTCTCATCTCTCTCTCTCCTCATCTCTCTCTCTCTCCTCTCTCTCCTCTCTCTCTCATCTCTCTCTCTCCTCTCTCCATCTCTCTTATATATATTTAATAGAATAATTAATTAGAAAACTGAATAAATTTAATGTAAGACTAGATCAGTGCAAGCAGAAGAAAAGAAAGAAAGAAATACGGAGAGGAGGTGAGATACTGATTGCGAAATGAACTGAAATCCAGAGCAAACACGAAGTGGGTACTCACGTTCGAGAAACCAGCCACATCACTTTCCTTCCTGCTACTGCTCCGTGTAAGCAGGGTGCTGTTCTAAAAGAACTTACTCAGCGTAACTCATCGGCGGCCTGTCAACAAACTAGAGTCTCTCCCCGTCCCCCCCCCCATCCACCCAGTGCCTCGATTTTCCGCCGGCTGGATACTTCTCCTTTTCTTGCTGCCCTCTACACCGAACCCCTTCCTCCTCGAGCCGGAATACTTGAAAGATAAATTACTAAGGACCACGCACGTACTCACTGAGCTTTAAAGAGCGTGTCCCAGCCCGAGTCAGCGAAGTTTTTTAAAAAGGAATTTTAATTGGAAAGGAATTTACAAAAAAAAAAAAGGAGAGAGGTGAGAGAGAGACACCTGGTACTCACTCAGTGTGATGATACCAGTTTAATTAATTCATGGAGAGTCATATTAGGAAAACCAAACATTACGACGTAGATGATCATTGGTACTCTTACAGTGTCTGTCTGTTTACCACTGCAGAATTGATCAACATATAATATATTTGATATATGTCAAAAGCTAATCAAAGTGGCCTATTAGTAGTACAAGAACTATTATTATTATTATTATTATTATTATTATTATTATTATTATTATTATTATTATTATTATTATTATTATTATTATTATTATATTATTATATTATTATTATTATTACATTCCCGTAATTGTTCGTTTTTTTACCTGCCAGGTGTACAGAAGCAGTTTGTTAATTAAATATTAACAGTTTGCTAATGCAAAAATCGGAATTTGTATTGATTATGTCAAACTTGCCATTCGTCTTTAAACAGATTTTTAGAAATAGAATTTTAAAAGAAGCAACTTTAAGCGTTATTTTCAGAAAATTTATTTAAAATACGAGACACTTGAATACGTAGAAATTGCTGAACTTTGATTGATTACTTTGCCTAAGTGTGATAATTGATATCTAGAAGGGAAAAGCAGACACAAACCACAAAAATGGCGGTTACCCATGACCGTAATGAAAAGAGTTAGCTAGTCGGTAACCCTCGGGTGTTTAATCACTTTTTTTGCTAACCACCATCTTTAAATTAACTCTGATGATTTTTACTTTAAAATTTTAGTTATGTTCGTTTTAATTTCGTGCTAAAATTACCAACAGAAATTTGTAATTGTTTTAAACGTTAGCCAGCGGAATGAGGCAAAGCGCCGCCACCTGGCGGGCAGAACAGACCCTCGAGAACGAGGCGCTGTCGGTATTTGTCAGGTCCGTGAACACTGCTCTTGGAAAGACAAACAAATGAAGGGGAGGAAAAGACAATTCAATGGCCGTTCGAGAATTATCTTAATTTTTTACGTGGTGGTCATCTTGACTGCAGACACTGTTAATTAACGAAAGCCGTCCGAGATGGTAAACTGGGACAGTAGTTAGCCATGAATAGAAAAGAAGTAGAAAGAAGGCAAAAAGAAAAACGTGAAGGAAACTTTCGAAAAAGGAAGGTATTTTTAAAACGAATGGTACAGAAGGGAAGCAGATGAAACGCAACACTGCGGGGCACGGGCAGCGTGAGAATGTTCTGCGACTGCCGGAAAGTCACCTATAGTCTATTTAAGACAGGACTAGTTCCACTCAATCTAAGGTCCAGTCGACCTTGCCTAAATAAAGAACAAAGGAGGCATTTCGGAGAGATGAGTGCAGCAGCCCTTCTCAACCACTTACCGCCGATGAGCTGCAATTAGCCAGTAAACAGGTGAATACAAGAGAAAACGGCACACCTGTGGAAACCTGTGACGTTTCGGCGGTTCCGAAACCATCCTTTGCGTAAATTTATCGAGAGTATTTAGGGAAATGAGAAGACGTCTCGGGATGTTACAGATGAAATAATATTTGCTTTTTAAAAAACAGAGGTAGCAAGTCGGGCTGTAGCGCTATCTTGGTATTATCCCTGCTATCTGTAGCTGGCGTATCCGTCACTAGTGGACGATTAGGTGGCGGGTGTAGGGAAGGTAGATTGCGGGTGGCAAGGCGCAGGGGTGAGGTCGTCGCTACCAAAGCCATAGCATTGGTCACGTGTCGTCGGACCCGACCCCCCCCCCCCCAAAGAGGTTCCCGGTCAGGGTGGGGAGGTCAGAAACTATTGTTATTTGTGTCCCGCAGCGGCCGAATCTCTGACATTCGTGTTACGCGTCCGATAGATGGCAGAGTCGCGTTTATCGGGGCCCGTCTCGTCGTTTCCAATAGGTACTGCGACTGAAGCGAAAGCCCAAAAGAAACCAGTTTCAGTACCGCGGCCCCATGGTTCAGCCTGAAACCCCATTGCAGCTCATCGTCGGGGGCCAATTTTAAATAACGAGAAAAAAGAAATCGGTTATTTTATCCGAACGCTCGTTGGCACTGGAGGAGTTAGAAAGGGCTGAATGTGGGACTTACTACGGCAGGGCCGCTGTTTTCGCCGAGGGCAAATAGGGTGTACCTGCTTATACTTTAGACTTCCAAAATCCTAAAATTTTAATTAACAATACTCTCTCCTTCTTCTTCTTCTTTCTTCTTCTTCTTCTTCTTCTTCTTCTTCTTCTTCTTCTCTCTTCTTCTTCTTCTTCTTCTTCTTCGGGAAATCGGTTAGTGAAGAACTTCATTTACTGTTTATGAACGGGGAAAAGTGTTACTTAGAGAAAGGTGCGCGGTATTGATGGAAATGTTAGAACTGTCAAATATCCATTTAAAAGGCGGTAGGTTTAGTGCAGAAATGTCCAAAAATGGTTTTCTAAACTCACATTCGTGAAGCTGAACATAACACCTGATCATCACGACAAGTGTAGCATTCGCCTGAGTCAGGTGCTTGACGAGGTAATTAATATCACGGGCACATCCGGAATGCGTGGGTAAACAACAACCTTAAGAAGTTTAGTTCAAACAAATGTAGCTGATGATGGCGGCTTGGCGTGCATCCGTGTGATTTAGGCATCTCTTTAACGGTTTCGGATTAAATTAGACATTTATTTGCAATTTGGAAAGTGGAAATAAATGTCTTTCCTCACACGCACAAACAAACAGATTATTCACAGAGGTCCAGGCTGACGATGCTACTTGGCATTGGAAGAATTAAAAAAAACAAACTGGAAGTTAATTGAAACTGTTACTTCAAGGGTGACGGTATATGCAGCACGTAGAACGCAAAGAAAGCACAAAAAAGAACGTTTTATCACTAGCTTTTCTTTGCGAGGCCAACGAGAAAAAAATATTATCTCCCAGCAACGAGAGAGAGAGAGAGAGAGAGATGGAGTGGATAGATGGAGAGGAGAGATGAATGGATAGATGGAGAGAGAGATGGATAGATGGAGAGGGAGAAATGGATGATGGATAGAGAGAGAGAGAGAGAGAGAGAGAGAGAGAGAGAGGAGAGAGAGAGATTGATGGATAGATGGAGAGGGAGATATGGATGGATGGATGGGAGAGAGAGAGATGGAGATAGATGGAGAGGGAGAGATGGATGGAGAGAGAGAGAGAGAGAGAGAGAGAGAGAGAGAGAATCTCTGGCAAAAATGTTTATTTATTAAAACTGATAATAAGAAAAAATTTCTATTTGTTTTATGACGTGAAAAAACAGAAAAAGCTCTTTTTTGTGACTGTGCATTTTTCATTAATTCCAATGATATTTTCTGAAAATTTAAATTGCTAGCATTTTTTAAATATCAGTGGACGACGAGAGGCTTCTGTCAAAATGAATCACAGATAATTCCATGTTCCTCGTTGGCGTTCTTCTGAATTTTTACGTTGCTACTTCTACCTTTACTTTAAATTAGTTCATACGCATAAGATGGGATATAAGAAGAGCTAATTAACTATATGCACAGGCATCTGTCAGTTTGTGATTAGTAATTTGGACAATGAAGCCGAATCGTAATTGGTATTGGTAGTAATATATGGCAAAATTGTGTGTATCTTATTGTCTCTCCAAGTTAACTTTTAACCAACTACATTTCTGTTATCGTCGATGGGTTGGAACACAGCTCAGTAAATACTTCTGCTCTTTATACAGAATTCTATTAATATTGCCGTGAGATTCCTTTTTTCTTCCCATACCGATTTATTTCGATTTTCAAAGTTTTTAGAGCATCTGTTGCTTCGAGGATACCCTGAAAGTAGACTCTTAGTCTCACTCTGAATAGTTTTTGGGTCTCAGAAGATTCTACTCTACTTAGGTTCTATACACTATTAGTAGTGTATTGCACATTACTGGTGGTGCAACTGGATTTTTATCTAACGGATTATAGATAGAATAGCTACCATCATCAATAAAATATCCTGCATATTATATATAATTATTTTATAAGTGTATGTATACAGTTACGTGTATGTTGGCATGTTTCTGTTAGAAAATATATACATAAAACTCCTGATACAATAATCTTTTGTTGGAACTTTGATCATGGTCGCCATTATATATTTAAACAGTGCAATCTTATTATTGCTATCTGTAGAAAAATCGGGGAGAAGCAAAGTTATTAGAATTGACGTAATAATGCTGATGGAAAGAAAGATGAGGTAGAAGTGGGAGCTGAAATAGCTGCACTTAAAAATGGCTCGGGGTACCTGTTTTCGCTTGAGGTAGACTGTCATGTAAATATTCTCACTGACGGCCACTCTCTCTTACAATCTCTGAAGAATGCAAGAAAAACTGGTGTGGCGGTATAAGAACAACGCATACATAATGCGCTCGTGGAGATATCTGAAAGGAATTTCGCATTCATATCGTAATAAGTACCAAAACACGTAGGCCTGCCAGGCAACGGGATGCTGACAGATTTCTGAATATGCCACTAAGTTACTTCGGAGTCAGACCGGAAATGACTTTTGAACATTGGAGCATGTCACGCGGAAAACTAAAAAAGGTGTGCAGAGTTGAGCCTGAAAATCAAATAATGCCCAATAGAAGAAAAATTGAGGGGTGCGCAGATTAGCAGATCTTGTAGGGACCGTTTTCTCACAGACGCCAGGGTAGAAGTGGATGATGAAAACACCTGCCCACATCAAGCTGACGAGTCTACGTGCTTTCATAAAACACCGGACAATTAGAGAGACAGAAATAACTTCACTGCGCCAGGGTTTTAATTATGGAAGGCGGCTGCGCGTCTGTCACAATTTACATTTTAATCAGAACCAGATTTTTTTAATTCTGAAACACGCAGATGAAGCCTGGTATTCGGCTTAAAATTCTTGGTATAGTCTGGATGTGCAGCCATTTCGGTTCATTCCACATGTTGCTTGGACAGCGCCTCGGACGACCAGGGTAGAGTTAGGCGGTCACCAGTTAGTGGTTCGGCTTCACTGTACACAGCCCTCCATCAGCACCGATACCATTCAGAAAGGATTCGGCTACTCTGCCAACCTCTCCCATTAAGTGTTCTTCAGCGGCAACGCGTACTTCTTGGGAGACGGCTGCTTTATTTTAGTAATATCCCTGACTTCAGGTAAGCATTAAAAAAAACAAACCAATACTTTAATTGCTACAGAACGTACAGGCTTGAGTACGGCCGGGGGAAAGTGAGCAGGTGTTGGATCTTCCTACGAGACCGGTGATGGTTCTGCGTCTTCGTGGATAAGGCGCTGCTCGAACGTTTGTCGAGGGCGAAGTGTTTGTTTGTTTGTTTGTCTGTTACCAAAATAGGGCAACGAGTCTGATCACAAGCGGCCTCTCACATGATGCTGTACATTTGCAGACAGGGAGGGGGGGTAGACGTCCTTGAGTCTGGCGCGTTATCCACCGACCAATCCCCTTTGTATAAAAGTTCAGCCGTCGAGGGTCCACCGGTGAGAAGAACCAAGCGGAACCCGAAACGAGAGTGGAACACGGTCCTCTGGTGAGTAAGCGTCAGGCTCGGCGCCAAACCCCAGCCGAGTTTTTATTTAGGGGGAAAAAAGCCGAAATTGGCTTCCCATCGTTACACCATCTTCGACTGTGTAGGACTGGGTAGGAAATCGTGTGAACGTCGTAAAATATCAAGTCTTCATCTATTTTTACGCCATGTAAAATAACTAATGAGACGGAAGTAAGCACACCACCTTTTTCATATCATTCATTTGTTTTCTTAATGTTGGCATTTGACCGTAACGCACTTTGATGTCGGCTCTCCTGTATCTGTCCAAAAGTGAAAGTAGAAGACGAGTTTGTACGTCTGTTTCCTGTAGGGTGAACACAGAGTCCCGCAGGATTCTTGGAAAATCCTGGAAATCCCTAATTGTCGGTCAATATGGGGAGGTTGGATGATTTCTTTGATACGGAATTTTTACCTGTCATACCTGCGCGTAATCACGCAACAGCGTTAGAGATTTGACGATATTTACGACCATTGTTTACCTGTCATACCTGCGCGTAATCACGCAACAGCGTTAGAGATTTGACGATATTTACGACCATTGTTTACCTGTCATACCTGAGCGTAATCACGTAGCAGTATTAAAGACTTGACGATAGTTACGACCATTGTTTACCTGTCATACCTGCGCAGTACCTACAGTCGGCCAGTATCGGGCACACGTTTCGGACGCCTGACATTTATATTTTCAGGGTTTTGCTCCACGATGAATGTTCCTGTCGTCTTCCTTGCTCTGGCTGTTGCGATAGCGACCGCCGCCCCAGCAACTCTGCGGCAGAGGCGCTCCGCACCCGGATACGGCCTCGGACACGGCTACGGAAAGGCCGAGAGACAGGGCGTGCTACAGACGCACCACGAGGACTTCCGCGACCGCAAGGTCCAGCTGGCTGACTACGGCCCTCACGACTACGCGGAGGAGTACATCCACGACCAGGAGGCGAACGCGCTGGACCGTCTGCACCGTTTCTACGACGCTTACTACTACCGTGGCCCCCATGCGCCTAGTTACCACGGCTACGAACACCACCACTAAGTCAAGCGCCATTTTGTCCGGACAGTTTGCTAATTATTCAGATTAGTCAGTACCGCGAAAACTTTTGTCTATTTCAACAATGTATACGTGTTGTGTGTGTGTGTGTGTGTAGATTACATTAGACAGGTATTGCCGCTCACTGGTCCCGCGGCTCAGCAGGTCTCGAAGGAGAAAACCCTGCTTCTGGGGGAAATATGTGAGGTACCTTTCCAAGATTCAGCAGCATAAAGTCAGATGACCCCGGGGGGGGGGCGGGCGGGCGCAGGGGTCGTGAAACGGGCGATCTATTGAATAAGTTACCTGGTTTGTGAACTGCTTTTGCCTGTTTTCTTTCTTCAAAAATAAAACCACTTTTCTTTCTTTCTCTGTTGTTTGTTTGTTATGAATAAAGTGAAATAAGTTCTGGAGATCTGCTGTCGTGGCTCGCGGGGGCGATAAAACAGGAGGAGAGAGAGAGAGAGAGAGAGAGAGAGAAGAGAGAGAGAGATGACGTCACCACAGAGCGAGATATGACGTCAGAGAGGGATGATGCCAATACACAGAGAGTGATGACGTCACTACAGAGCGAGATATGACGTCAGGAGAGATATGACGTCAGTACAGAGAGCGAGAGATGGAGAGAGAGATGACGTCACTACAGAGCGAGATGTGACGTCAGAGAGGGATGATGTCAATACACCGAGAGTGATGACGTCACTACAGAGCGAGATATGACGTCAGGAGAGATATGACGTCAGTACATAGAGCGAGAGATGGAGAGAGAGAGAGCTGTTTGTTTCCTGTGTAGCGAAGATACTCCGTGAGTTTCCGGGAGTATTATACGACGATGCTCCCGTTCCGCGGGGCCGGTCGTTAAAGATGACTCTCTGCCTGGCCAGTTCTAACCGACGAAGTGATTGCTTAACAGTAAAGACTCTGAGATGTTTTTGAAGCTCAGTTAACTTGGAGCCTACAATTCTCAGAAACGAACAAACAAAATGAAGTCTCCTAACCACGTCACCATTTTAAAATACTATTTTTACACGATAGCATCATGATTAACGAGACACTACCATGGTTGTTTTTTACTAATTAGCAAAAGAAAATTAATTAACCGATTAACTGATTGTTGTACACATTAGGTTACAACCGATGAATTCAATTCTTTGATGGTATGATCTATTATCTTGGGTCATCTCCCTTTGGTGCCATCTTCTGCGCTAGGGTAGATTATTAAGATTCATCTGTCGAGTAAACCCCATTTCCCTGTATCCAAAATTGGTTTTGTGTTCATAAGTACATTATCGGTGGGCGTCGGCATACATTCGAGAAAAAAGGTATTTTCTATACAATAAATATTCAGCCCCTTTGCTGGTAGCTCCCCCGATCGCCCTCCGACTACACATATTTTCACTTTATTTTCACAAGAGAAATTAATTCCCATTACGCCTTTCATAGTTTCCATGACAAAAGAATAAAAGAAATTTTGCTGTCTCCCGTCGAGATCCAATTCACACACACCCCCCAGCAGCAGAGTTTCTTCTCCCTCCTCCGTATCGACCTCTGGCCCGGATCTTACTCCGGTTTACACCCACAGCTAAACAGGAGACTTCGAGATAAACCGGAGGGGTGCAGCCGTCAAACAGAGCTCAAATCTAGTGTCGTCTTTGATTTGATGCTGAACCTTTCTATTTCTGTATTGGCATCGTTCTGAGACGAGTCGTCAGTCTCGGCTCAATCACGAAACGTGATGTGTATAGGCGACGACGACGATTCGGTGCATCTGTTCTTCCTGCTCCCTGCGGTGACGAATTATAGAGCGGAGGCGGAAGATGAGAAAGGCAGAATTAAATGCAAGGTTAAGAAAAAAGCATCACATTTCTTTAAAAAAAAAACAAACGTAAGATTAAATGCTAGGTAAATTTGAAGAATTATGTATTGAAGCAAGGATAGTAATATAGAGAATAAATTTATAATGTACGTAGTTTTAAAACAAATATATTGTGTAAAAGTCTTTAAAATCAAATAACTTATATTCAAACGACACAACTAACAGATTGGTCATGGGTCGAGCGGGCGATGGAAATCACGTGCAAAATTCTACAACTATAAAAATGATTTTTTGGTAATAAAAGCACGTTAGTGACAATACATTTCCTTATTGGAATTTTAAAATCCTTTTCTTGTCATCCTTTAAAGGCAAAACATTAAAATTCTGATTATAATGTTACTGTAGAGAGTAGTAGTAATATCACTACTACATCTTCCTTCTACTCCTAAAGTTTGTGTATTTATGTATGTGCGCGCGCGCGCACACACACACACACACACACACACACACACACACAAACATACTGTGCGCGTACCGTCATCACGTGGTAACATTCAAGCATCACCATTAGATTACGGCTCTGTTCTAAGGATAAGTGATGGTGAGAAAGGATAGGAATTAACCTCATTGTCATTCGGTCGGTGGATCCCTAATACATCGTTATGTGTTGCATCAAAACAGCTGACTGTCTTGAGACTGAGGTAACCGAGCAGCGCAATTACAGACCAGATCGAAAGAGACAGTAATGACGCTAAAACCGTGGTGTAAAATGTGCGAGGAAATCAAAGTATCCGGAGAAAACCTCATCAGAACGAGAGGGAAGAGGAGGAAACAGACCGCCAGCTGAACCCACGTGACGAGGCGTTTTGCTTCTGATGATAACTCGCGCATAATTTTCCTTTAATTCGGCTCGTCAGACTTCGTTCACAGAAAACTCACCGGCTAGACAAGTTCACCGATAAAATACTAAACTAATTATTAGCGCGTATTGACTCCTCTGCCGTTAGGTCGGAAGAGATCAACGTTATACAGTACAAATATTTGATTCCGCTAATAAATTTTTTCACCATTACATTTACTAAATTTTGCGGTTGAACTACTACTGTTGTGTTGGACATTTTGTTGGACCTTCGCAATCAATCTGAGAATGTGTTCTTTGAATGACGTTTCAGAGATCTTTTCTCTTCCATCGTCATCTTCCGAAGAGTCCTGATAAGCATTTTGCTTTCAAATCAGATGACCGTGCTGGAAGCTTTTCGCTCACCGAATAGTTAACACTTTTTGATACACCCGTAATGGAATTCCTCCTCCTCTCTCCCACCTCTCTCAGTCGCCTCCAAGGTGAGATTTACAAAGCGATTGTTATCTCTTTAAAGTGTCTGCTACGCGCAAATAGGTGATTACGTCTTGTCTTCGACAACAAATAAGTGACCATCTTGGTAAAAAGAAATGATTCCTACATTTGTTTATGAACAGTAGGTAGAAAATAAACGACTTGTTTGAGAACATCGTATAACATTAAATAGTACATTTTAAAAAACACAAAGGAACTCTTAGTTTACAGTTGTTCGTGCACCGATGGCTACTCCACTATCAATAAGCATTTCGTCAGGATCATTCTCATTTGCATATATTTATTATGTAATTGTGTCTACGTAATGGCAGGACTTCCTGGTAAACGGTCCGGGTACGTTTGTCTCAGAAAAGCTTTTGATTCTATTCACTATTAATCTTTCGGAACAACATGTGATGAGTAGTTCAGTGTAAACTCTCGTCGTTGAAAGCAGACGTCAGCCGAGCTGCTGAGGACCCGTGTAGGGTGGAGTCCGAAAAGAGCTCGTGCTTTCACTCGAAGAAATCAGAATCAACAGAATTGCGAAGAGATTTTTACAAGTTACTCAAGATCAACGGGAGGGGTACGAACTAACAGACTAATGTAGTGATCGTTCCCTTCTAGATACCCCCACCCCCACCAACAAGCCGGCCCGGTGGGGCAGGTGGTAGCGGGTTAACTCCGTAAGGGGACCGTTGCTCCTGTACCGGGTTCGATCCCAGGTTGGGGTCGGAGGAGACTCGTCGCTGATGATCGCCATAGCGTGAAACAGCTGTACGACATCTCCTTGGTGTCCGACGTGAGAGAGACCTCCCGGGTCCTTGGGGCCCACGGTGTCGGGGGACCGGGCCGCTTGTCGGCTCGACGAACATCTCTCAGTTACGAGGAGGACTCGGCATTTGGACGTCCAACTCACTTAACAACAACAACCACCACCAACAGGCTCATAGGATAGGAGTGGCCAATACAAAGGAATGCTCCAGATACAACACGGCCGAAGCTGTTGAACGTGAACGCCGTCTAAAAGAATGCCCGGAATTCACTCAAAAGACAATTTTTTTTATAAGGGGGCGACAACCCTGTTCCCACCACTGCTCAGATGCTTTGCAGAAGCGTTAACTCAGAAATACAATTTAAAGGTGAAGCGGTCGTCTTTCGGAGGTCCATGAAGGTAATAAATACTCTGAAACGTCCGGAAGGACAACTAAATTTTTATTGTATAAATATGAACAATTGTTGCTGTAATTTTCTTCAAATGACTATTTAAAAAAATAATAATTCCTAATTATGTTGCAACGGTCGTTCTGAAAGAAATAAACCGTTATTTTTTTTTTAAAAAAAAAAAAACAGAAACGTATAATTTTATTCCCACAAAAATACAGTACTTTATGTCAAAGGGACTAGAGAGTTTGAAATCACACGCCTCTTGTTATCACGTGTCACGGGACCCAGTGGCTTGTCTTCATTGTCACTGTGTCCACGAAGACCACCATTTCTTTACATGAATAAATCATGCTGGACTTACCAAACATTCTGCAGTCGTACATGAATGTTTTATGGCTTGCATCTTTTTTTTTTTTAAAATTTTGGTTCTCTTTTAGAAACTCTATCATATCTCTTTGTTTTGACGTATTTTTATAGTATAGTCTATGCTACTGTGCTGCCACCTATGGAGTAACAGTGATATTACTGATGTTAACGGGTAGAGTTATATTTTGCGTAAACAGAGCCGCGAGTTTGTCCGAAATGTGCTCTTTCTCTAATTAATTAGGGCTGATTATTTCAGTTTAGCCCTCGTACATACTTTACTAATGATTAAACTAAGTCGTAAGCAAAAGAAATATCTTTCCAAAACTCTTAACCCTGATTCCGCTCCCGTAGTAAAAAATACCATATTTAAAATTTGTGAAAATATTTCTCAATTTAAAACACTTTTAGTAAAAGACCAAATAATTTAGGGAAGACGTCTCATAATGAGTATAATTTCCATCATGAATAAAAATTTATCTTTAGATTTGAATTTCCTCTAACCACCACACGAGGTAGCAAAACGTTTTACCTGGTTGATTATGCCACTTAATGAATGCTGGTCCTTGCCCCTTAAAAAGAGGCTATAACAGCTAGAATGATATCTGGTCGTATTTACTTTTACTTTATCTTTTTAGTGACGGAACGGCATACGTTTTTCCGTATTGTCTGCTTGGGATGCGGTTCGCCATTGCAAAGAAATATACAGATTATACTTTCGCGTCACAAATTCCTCTGCGCAGCTTCTGTATTCTATCGGAGATCGTTCTTCTATTTATCGAAGAAGAAATAAATAAATAGTAAAGGGTTGGCTGGATACATACCAACTGAAGTCGCGTCGTGCATGGCTACACTATGGCCTGCGTTCGGGCGGCGGGTACATGAAAATAAGTAAACTGCGGAACGAATTCGCGAAGGTTTCAATAAAACATGGAAAAACATAGATATTTTTTTTTCCCTTCACATTTTTAATAAGAGCGAATTATTTTCTGTTTGTTAGGTAAAGGAAAAAAAATTTTTTTTTTCTTTCTTATCCTTTACGTCGATCAGCTACGAGTTCCATCGAACCTCGGCGGAAAGTAACGGAAAGTTGCGAATTTAGAAAAACGAGAGCGAGGCGCAGACCGGATTTCCGGTGCAGCAATTTTGAATAAGTTTTGTTGTTGCTGTTTCTTTCAAGTTAAAAGAGGGGGGGAAAGGACAGGTGCGTGGAAATGGGCGATTTGTAGAGCGCTTACTTCACCTGGATGGTTTTCTTTTCAGATGTATGAGGCGATTGTGATAACTTGGGCTGGGTCCAAACCCAGCAAAACCTGATCAGAAATCTATTTTGTTTTGATTGGATAAAAAATCAATATTATTGATAATTAGGTTTTATTTACATAATTTTTTTTTTTTTTTTTAAATATTTACCAAACGTACGTGGACCTTCCTTAAATACTATTGTCTTCGGTTTGGAATGTCGGAGCGTGCTTGATGAGGACAAATTAAGATTAATGGTGACGAGCGGATTGGTTGCGCAACCTTTCGGGGAGATGGCGATTGTGGGCAGGTGTTGAAGTGTACTTCAAAAGACTTCCGTCGCGTTTGTAGCGATGACAAACTCAACTGCTGAAGCGAACCAGAGAGATTCTCAGTCCCTCTTCAAGGGGTAGAGGAGAGAGATGAGTATGTGTGGGATTTTACTTACCACCACTTACCAGCCATCTGTGTCTGGTTACTCTGGTGGTAACGTGGACGAATAAATATATGCATAAAGCAATTTAAAAGTAAGTAGACGAGCTGTGGTAAACAAAAGTACACAGATAATCCGGGAGTGGACTGAACAGATAGAAAAAGGTTATATTGAATATATAATTAAAAGTTGATAAATAACAAAATTAATATTTTATATGTGAATCAAATAAAACAGGTAAAACATAAATAGCAAGTTACATAATAGAGAGAGTTAATGATAATGATAATTTAAAATAGATTAATACAAATTTTAATTATTTTAAAATAAAAGAATCGAATAAACAAAAAATTAAATAAGCGAAAAACCAAAAAAAAAACAATTAAATGGAAATTAAATATATAATTAAAATGTAAACCAAAAACATTTTTAAAAAAAATAGATAACGCAAAAGTGATAAAATAAGAGGCAATTAGATGGATTATTATTCAGTTATATAACATTTTTAAAAAAATTTTTTTAAATAAAAATCATTTAATAGAAGAACAAAACAAGATAAAATCAATGAAAAAAATAAATATTTTAATAGAAAATATTATGCATAAGAATAAAAACTGTGTGGAATAGAAAAAAATATGCAGAAGAGGGAAATAATTGACTTCGCTACCTTTTACCGGATTTCTCACAAGAAGTCAGGCAAAATAATCAATCAATCGTTGGTGGGTAAATTTTAAAAACTATAAATTTATAGGCGCTAAAAAAAATTCAAAATAAATAATTTAATTTTTTTTTTTTATAATTGTTCTGAACTGAAGTAAAGAATTTGTAACGGGGACCGGATTTATTCAAATTACTGTTAGTTACTTCGGTAATTTCCCTATTACTATAATTAATGTTTTCTTCATTTCTGGCCTCAATTTTATCCCGTTTATTAAAAAAAATATAATTAAAAATTCTGTCTGTCCACGCCAGAAGAAACTTTGTTAGGTCTCCTCTTAAACGTGCAGAATTTAAACTTCAAAAACCTGGTATTTCTAATCGCTCACTTTATTTCAGGTATCCGAGACCAGGAAACGGTTGGTGAAAGTTAGCAAATAAAGGGCTGAGAAGAAGGGGCGGCGAGGCGTCGATCCCTATCGCCGCATTTGAAAACAAAACTTTTCTAATATTGAAATTAATGTTAATATTATCACCTTGGTGATTTTAAAATATCTTTAAAAATCCGGCTTCGAAAAACAGGCAACTTAACGGAATTTTGGCTTCACTTTAAGACTATTATACCTCCTTCCTGAAACTACAGGTGTCGCAATGGGTTTAGGTACCATTATTATGAGAATAGGAGTTGGTTGTTTTACTATTATTTAAAAAGCAGGACATTTTGCTTAATAAAATAATGGTGTTTGTGGGAGGAGTTTTTGATGCCGACAGTAAACTTATAAAATTGGTTCCAGAGCAGATATTCTAAAATTCTCATCTTACTGAAGGCACCAATGTACTGGACAGTGGAATTCGCAAATAGGAAGCTTAATTAAGACAGCCCTGCTTCCGGCATTTTGCACTACTGTCCACTTTCCGGCAGACGGAAGTACACCGGTTACCGAAAAGCTGTCGTCCGTAACCGTACCAACTACATGTTCGATGCTGCAATCTCCGAAGGCGCTTACACCTGGAAACAGTCGCAAGAGCCGCGGATTAGTCGTTGTTGACTTTTGGTGGGTGGTTGGTTGGTTGGTGCGAGCTGAACCACAACAATTCTCCCGCTCGGCCGCCGCGAAAGGAAAGACCTTAGTCATCAGTCGAGATCGGCCGTTTTACAGCAACTGTAAAGTGGGACGACGACGACCCACCCACCCGAGTCGATTCCCACAATGAACAGTTTTCTCTGAATTCTACCACGAATAAGGGGAACGCCCATAAAACGCTTTACGTATTACACGGAATAAATAATACATCAAGGGAAACAGGGGAGCAATTAGTAAGAACTCCGCTGGTGCTAACGGCTGATGGGAAAGGGGGAAAGTGTTTCGCATCGAAAAACCGCAGTCTGGTGTTCGGTGCCGTGAAGACGTTCAACTACCTGTTATAAATAGATGAGGGATGAGAAGGATGTCAGATCGACAGTCGGCGCTATACAAAACAAGTCCCCGTTTAGCGAGAGGAAGCAGAGAGCGAAGGTAAACTAATCTATTTTTGCTTCAATTAACCAGTCCCGCAGTTTTTAAGAGTCGAAGATTAGCAGCGAATCGCACCTGGGGGGGGGGGGGGTTTCGCTTGTCTGAAAAACAAAAACAACAACAACAACCTAGATTATAATTAAATACAATCAGTTAATATCACAGGAACCCTCCCCCCCCGAGTAGTATACACGCAGCTATTCGTTTTTACATATGGAAGAAAAAACAACCAAGATCGAATCGGTGGGTGAACTGCCACTCGCGGCTAGAGAAATCGGTGATTTACGTGCAATAAATGCACATCAAACTACCTTCGTATTTGTCTCTGTCTTCGCTTATTCTTTTAGAACTTCAAGTATCTATCGAGGTGCTTATAAACGAATAAAAACTGACAGGTATCGATTGTAATACTGGACTGTGCGCAAGATGTTCTCCGCTTTTAATTCTACGATAATTAAATTATGATAGCTGTTAACTGGTAGTTAGTGTTTTATATGTAATTATGGCGTTTTGTAACAAATAATTACAACTGTTATTTCTTAAACTATTTTGCTATTGTTACACATTGTATATTATATGTATACGTAAGTGTCTATTGTAAGTATTATGCATGTGTATGTATGACTAAGTTGTATAGTGTAATGGATAGGTAAACATTGTTGTCATCTGGGAGATAATAAAAAGTACCAATTGAAGGCGTATCATGGTATAGACACCACTGAGTATAGTACATTCCATAATAAATACACCAAGCAGGTGACTTGTAAGTAGTAGGTGCTGTTGGAAAAAAGTGAATTTCGGTGGCATTGCTGAGGCGAGATGCTGCTCCCATTGTTCCCAGTAATTCCTGCAGACGGACATTAACGGAGACTGAACTCTGCTTGAGAAATAGAAGAAAACGAATTTTCGGTTTCAGAGAACTCGAGGCGTGCGGAGGATGCTGGCGGGGGGTTACCATACATTACAGACACGAGTTGTTTTTTTTTAAATATAAATTTATGGTTTTTCTTTGTTTCAGCTCACCGGCCCATCTTCGGAAATGAGAGACCTGCCCACCGCTCTCTTGCTCGCCGCCATGCTGGCGCTGGCGGCGCCCAGAGCCGCTCCTCGAGGCGGGGGGCTGCTAGCGACCTTCAGACGCCAACTGGAGCGAGAGAAATTGGCTGGGCTGAAAGACGGCCATCGCGCGGAGTTTTCCAAGAACGAGGTCTCGACCAGCTTGCTTAACCATCGAGTCTACCAGAAGGACACGAAGTCCGGCAGCTACGTCCTGGAATATTACAAGGTGCCCGGCTCGGGCTATGGCGTCACGTACAACTACCACTCTTTCCCGCAAGGCGACCAGAACCAGAAGTACAGCTACAGTTACAGCGAGTTCTCCGCCCCTTACACCTACAGCGGCCGTAAGCAGCACGGACTCGGAGCCGGACTAAGAGGATACAGAGACATCTTTGGTTACCCGCACGCAAATAGCAAAAGCAACAGCTATTTCACATTCTCGCCTCGCTTCTTCGATTTCGATAACTTCGACCGTATTTTCAGCAAGGACTGGAATATGGTTGATATCATGCGAGATCCCATTTTCGAGGCAAATTACATTCCCGACTATTTCTAATACAACGAATGAATTGTAATTATGCACCCAAATTTTCTTCATTTTTTTCTGCTGTTGTTGTTGTTACTAATCTCCAACGAAATACCATAAATGCCAATACTAACTCGAAAGTTTTAAAGAGGAGAAAGAAAAATTCTAAACTTGAATAAAAGTCAATTTTTTCCGCATTGTCAAGAGAAAAAAAATGTATGGATTTTTAGTTATTTTTTCCTACATCTACAGCTAACCAGAAGTTTTGCATCACCCTGGAATTATCTAATTTTGCATGATGCAGTTTAATTAATCTTTAGAATTTGCATAAACGTATTGAAGCCGGATGAAAATTAGCAGTGACATCCAGCTGTCACGAGTACAGTATCGATCTATAACGGGCTTCGTTTGTCTGTAGATTTTTGCTGTTTTCATTCCCAGGTTGATGCAAGACTTCTGGTTGTGACTTGGACTGGTTACCTCAGATAACACCAGAAGCGCGAGGAATAAAGGCTCTCTGACGATGGCAGTTCGTGGGCCACACGCAAAAGAATCGTCTTAGGGTTTTACACGAGGGGAGTTTGTCCGAGGCGTAATGACGTCAGCAGTAAATATCTTACGCAACTATTAAAAACATCCATCACTTACCCTTAGTTTTTCCACGTCTCAGTTTCCCACTAAGTTGGTCTTTAAGTAATATACTTTCTCCAGAATATCTCTCACCAAGGTTAACAGAATAAACTGAATTTCCGGTTGACTACAACGGTTTTCCTCAAGTCATTTCTTTCCACATGGCGGCCCATGCAACGATGGCGGTTATCCGGACATGATTCGAAATGGGCTTTTGCAACAAAACCTTAGACACGCGCTGCAAGAATTACCTTGAATTTTCGCGCAGAACCTCGGGAGATACAGCCTCAGGGTTCCCCGCTCGCAGCCTCGACTTCAATCCATGGTTCTTTTCTTAGGTGGGAGCATGTACAAGACCGACGTCTTCGCGCACTGACCACGGGATAGCAAGGGGCCGAGCGCGAGAATGGTTGGTGGGTTCGATCAATTCAGTTGACCAAATCTTCTGTCGCAAGGTGGTGAATAAGTTCATCCGTCGGTTGGAAGCGGGGGAAAAAAAAAGAGAGTGGCCCCATTGAACATGCTGACAACTAATGAAAATCCAAAGACCACTTTTCATGTTTGTGCAATAAAATGTTGCTTTATACAACTCAAGTGCTTCTAATTTTAAATAAGTTTAATCATTTCGTGAGCCATTCCGAATATAAAATAACTTACCTTTGATGAATTCAATTTATTTTACTGTTTAATTTTAATTCAAATTTTGTAATATATTAACTGTTTTCAGTTCATGCAGGATTTTCTAAAATGTCATTCTTAGAGTTTTAGTGCTTGGACTAAAAATTTAACCCTAACCCAGTTAATTTCTTAATAAATCGTATCATCATTTGCAGGTGCAATTTAATCCGTTCACCACCACACCTGCGGAAAAAGTAAGATACTGCATGGAAAATGATGCAATTAGAGAAGAGCAGTAAACAGTCTTATGACGATCAAATGTGTTTACTTTCGATAACTCGCCAGAGGTCAAAAATATCCTATAGAATGGGTAATATGTGGCTCCACCTAGCGGTGTTGCTAGGGAATTTACTGTCAGACGTTGACTGTACCTATGTTCGCTTATGGAAACGCATAAGTCTGCTGCTAAAAAACTCACTCTATAACCGAATTATTATTTTTTACAGCTTTACTTATATCGTTAAGTTCAAGGGAATTTTAGCAAATTTAAACATTGGCGATGCCATAGCTCTCCTGTCAAGAAGATGACAAACGACTTTGCGTCACGGCTATTGCCCACTGCTCTCTCTCTTATAGTAGGTCGATGTGCCTCATATTTGTGAAAAATAGTGACGTTTGCTTTGGTTCGGATGCAACCACCTTTTCTTCTCTCACTTCGAAAGAGTTCAAAAACAAAAGATTGCGGTCTCCAAAGTCAATATGAAAATATGCAATTAATTATCTATATACGTGCCTGATAAGTTGTGATTTAAAAGTTTTTTTACTATTGAAACAGAATCAGCGACAGCTGTGGATTTTTCATGACGGCCTTCTAGAGCATACAAATTCTTGGTTGTATTTTAAAAAGAGAGAGAAAAAAGCAGTAAATAGTTTAGTCTAGAAATACGCACACACAGGATGAGCATCCAATATTTACTCTAGAGACGAGGCCTGTGAACCCTGGCATTAACCCTTTCGAATTTTTCGCAGTGATCCCCCGTTTATGTTTTTTTTTTTCCTTTACGCTTTCCCTGCCAACATTTATTATGCACCATCGATATTTACAAGTGAAATAGAAAAATCTCATTTACACTTAGGAAATTTATTTCGTAGTCTGCGATGTTGAAATGTTCTGAAACCATGTCCAGGTGTCTGTCACGTCGGAGATGATGTCAAGTTTTAAAGATTGCCTCTTTTGGGAGCTTAGCCTTGAACTAGAACCCAAAATCGACTATTAATTAAATTATAGAACTATTTATTAATTTTAAAGCCATATATGGGACTTTAAAAATTTTTTTTTAATTTAAAATATTAATTGCTTTATCCTTGGTAGATTCCTTTTGAAGAAATGCTCACACAAGAGGGATCTTTAGCAGCAGCTGTTCTCGACCACACGCTGCTTCACCTCAGACAGTAACATCATCCGCGTGGCAGGGTTTTCATTTTTAGATTACCGATGATGGAATCAACCAACGCTGAAGAACATACATCATCAGTTGGCTTACACAACAACGTCTCTCTAGATCCTTAAGGCTTTCCACTAACACTAAATACAAGTACCATTTTTATATACTTTAATGGCTTAGTCTCGTCGGAATTAAACTTCGCCTTAGTTATTAAATTCACTTGTAGTTTTCCTTCCTAATGCAAAATAATTCGGTGATTGAAGTGTTTTTTTTCAAAATAACATCTTTGTTACATATTATTAAAAGCTAAATACTTTGTTTTCTCGTCATTTCATGTACTGTAAAATTGCACATCAGCCGAAGCCCGCCAGATGGCGTTTCTTTTATTCATGTGGAAAGAGATATCAAAATGCAAAACCTTGCAAAAGGAAAGATGAATTCCGACTGGACAGGGAATTACGCAGAAAAAAAGACGAGAAAGCAAATTCAGTTTACATTTTCTATTACATTAAAAAGGTTTTTCTTATTTGAAAGAAATAATAGTTTTTTTTTAAATAGAAATCATAATTCTTGCGAACGAACAACGTTCTGCTTGTTGACGGCGATTGACGAGACAAGAGAGAGAGACATTTTGGTAAGTCTCATCAAAACAGTGGAATTTCCTTAACAAATGGTAGAGATGTTTAAAAGGATTGCATTTAAATATATGCATATATAGGGGGAAACTAAAATAAATATGTAAAAGAGAATTGAAACTAACGACGTCGTTGATTCTTCAAGCACTTCTGTCAGGATAAGTGGTGGCGACTAACTATCATAATGGCAGATAGTAAAGAAGAGAATTGTCATAACCGAATATTGCTCAGAAAGTTTGTAAAGATGTTAAACTAATGCTGTACTCGCTGTAGCTGTGTGGGAAAAGTTTGTGAAAGAATTTTCAATAGGGAAGAAATCGTGAAAAATTGTTTTTGACATCTTTAAATTTATAATTAAAAAACGTTCATGCCGGAAGGGACATGATAAGAGATAATTTCTCTCTCTCTCTCTCTCTCTCTCTCTCTCTCTCTCTCTCTCTCTCTCTCTCTCTCTCTCTCTCTCTCTCTCTCTCTCTCTCTCTCTCTCTCTCGTTTAAAAATGAAATAAATCTAAAACGCTGATATTCCCGTCGACCGTAGTGAAATGTCTTTTGGGGGAATTGCGCAGAGAAGACTTACTCATCCATGAAGATTTTGACACGACCACTCCACCCCTCTCTGCGTGTTCGAACCTTTCTTGACGGATGCCAAAGATGAGATGCCGACCTGAATCCAGCCACTACAGCGATGAGACCTGGAGTCTAGCCAACTGTAAGCCACCCTAGAACCACTCATTTTCGTCTTTTCTACTTTATTTATGATAAATAAACAGCTTAAAACAGATCAGATGAAACTGGTCATCGTCTTTCTCTCCAAACCTATCGTCATAATATTGGTTTCTTAACTGAAGAACGGCTCCCAAGAGAAAAAGCAAATATAAAGTTGGCAAGAAATATTCCGTTTAATAAAACCACATCCTTAAATTTGTTATCACGCAGAAATGACTGCATTATTCGGGGGCAGACCAGCTACTGAGAAACTCGCTGCCGTTCCCGTAGTTTTCGCGAACAATTGGGCAGCATCAGTGGCTTAAAGATGTAGTACAATCTACAGTGACATTAGTACTGCTGTCATCCGCAGTGACTCCATTACTACTTTTATCCGCGTTGATCTTGATCAATACCACCAACTATTCCTCTTTCACTACAAATACGTACATAGTGAGACCACATACACACACACACCGCTCGCGCTTGTGCAAACCATTGATGCTCGTTTTGTTTCCTATCAGGGTAATAAGAGAATAAAAATGGGAAAGCCATCAATTGCTAATAGACATGAAATAATATTTCTCCATGAACAGCGCGAAGTAAAGTGGTGTAGCCGGAATTTAAAGATGTGCCATTCAAGAAATTATCAAGAAATTTAAAGATGCTGATTCATTTTCTTGTCGAAGGAAGAAAAAAATGGTGTATGACCAAAAGAAGCCGTCTAACAAAGATACGCTCGGATCTAACTTCTTTGAGGGATGAGGAGAAATCCAGTAAGGAGCTAAAGCAAGATCTGGCATAATCCTCAGGGATTAAGGTTCGTGATCCTGTGTTTTGAAGAGCGTTGAAAGGAAGTGGACTTAAAGGCTGGGTGACGATCAAGAAACCCCTTTAACGTATAAAAAGGAGTAAATAAAGCTAAGCGACTAAAATATGCAGTCTAACACTAAAGTTTAACTCAAGAGCGATGAAGAAAAGTCCTTTAGTCAGGTGAATCAAAGTTCACAATTTTGGGGTCTAGGAGAAGGCGGCATATAATAGGGAAGAGCATATGAAAACGCGTCTACAGCTGGCAGTAAACCATGATGGTGGTTCCATCCAAGGTTGGGGAGGTTATTTTGGACGTGAGTGTTGGAGATTATTGACCATGCCGCTCCACCGGGAATAGTTTTACGCTTTAGTATGACAGCGATCCAAATCGTTCTGTGATGATGTCGTCAAAACCTACAACGCAGAAATGAGAGCGGAGTTCTGTATTTATTAGAGGGATCTTCACAAAGCCCTGACCTTGATATTACTGAACATGCATGGGACTACTAAGACAGAATAACAGCGCGAGGATGTGCACTGCGAGGGGTTTGGAGGTGTGTGTGTGAGTGCTTCAAGATGCGCGGAACAACATTACTGTTAATATTATTTTTAAATTACCAGATAATCTCCCCAAGACGTATTCGGGCAGTCGTGGAAGAAAAGGGTAGACATACTAAATGTTAATGTACATAATCTTTATCATCATTCTTATTTAGCTTACTGTTTAATATTAATTTACTAAATTGTATGCCTCGTTAGTTTGTTTTATTTCTTTGTACAATTGAAATGAATGGGGAATACCTAAGATTTTTGCGCAGCACTGTAAACATATGGGCAAATGCCGTGATCACGCAGGTGCTCAAACACGAGGATATGAGTCCCATTAAAAAATACTTCAAGAAATTTAGCTTTTGCTGTAACAATCTGAGCAAACATCGGTTGCGGGGGGGGAGGACAGAGATGACATAAGTCGACTTTTATCAAAAGATAACATAACTGTTTGTTTATCTTTCCTTTCCCAAGGTGTGTATCAAAACGATGAGTCGAGATTTAAAGCTGCAAAACAGAAAATGCTGAAAAGAAAGATTTGTTTAAATGCTTGAAATGGTGTTATGTCTATGTCAGCATCTATTTGAGTTTTAGGCGTTCTGTCCTTTTTTTAAAAACAAGTTATCTCTGTATCTGCTTCTGCACGGCTGCTGGGGAATAGGGGGGGTTGTGTAAGCGTCACGTGGCGATTTCATAGATGTCAAATTAACTCACTGATGGGGCGAGTTGGGCTCGATGTCTTTAGCGTCGTGAGAAAAAAAACATTTCATTAATTTTTTTCAAAAATAAAGAAGCAAATAGCTCCAGGAAACGGGGAAATCCATCAAGCTGGACGAGTCTTAGAAACAGACTTACCTGGCAGCAGTTCAAAGCGCTTAATTGGTTTTCTGCCGTGTCGGCTCCGAGCGCTCAGTTTTGCTCAAAAGATAAACAGGGCTTACGATGGTTTTAATTATGAACGTGTTTACTCATTTACTGTCTACTTTATTATATAACCTTCGAAATATTAATGTCATGTTATTTTGATTTTGTGGAAAATACGTATACCTGGGATACTCTTTAAAATATGTACCGTAATTTGCAACATAACTAGGATTTGTCTTTTTTAAAAAAAAAAAATAAAAAAAAATTATCTAAACCTTTGGAATTGATTCCAACTACAAAGTCATGCACTGCTTCCTAAATTACGCAAAGTTTCCATAAAGGGGCCATGCAGCACCGAGATTTTCATTTTACACGACGGAACAAAGATGTATTTTTTGTTTTATGTTCTGAAAAGAAAGTATCCAAGTCGGAGTCATACTTTATTTTGATCCCACATTATTAGCAACTCTCCCACCCTTTTAAATTCGTGATAATACAGTACGACGTCGTGTCCCTATTCCGTTAATTGTTTTACATCATTAGGTTTAACGTGTATTACGTTCTGTAATTGGGAAAGAAACCGTTCAGCTCCGAAAAGAGAAGCGACCCGATATCTGCATCATTTGTTAGATTTAAAATATGCATCTCTCTTTTTCTTTAAGGTAATCTACTAAACCTTGGTGATTGCTATGGGGTTATTGTCAAGAACAAACTGACCTGCTCACACGAATGTAAGTCGTTGGGTCTGCGACTAAATGAGCCAGCTTTTTGTGTGTGCACATACTCGAGCATATCACCAGTAAACGTGTATTTCAGCAAATGCCAATTGGCTAATATACATCCTTCGAGTTTTATCGATCATGCTATACGTAAACATGTCTTATTTGTTTTATATTTCTTTTGCGAATAAGTCGTTACTATTGTTGTGGATGTTCGCGAAACCATATATGTGAGACAAACCGTCTAAATCCACAAAGGAAATGATTTACCGAAATCCATAATAAGTTGTATTGAGTCACCGTACCACCTTCTGGCGAAACACCTTCAGAAGATTCTGACGTTTCCATATGGATACAGTGTTCCATACATCAAAAATTCTTCTCATCGTGTAGACATCGTTGGGAACTTCGATGGCCAACCAGGAGATGAGCTAATAAGCTTATACTCAGAAAGCCTGTTCGCAACAGACCGTAACAAGATGGCAGCCTCAAGAGCAGAACCTTGTTAAAGACTGAGAACACCAAGTGATTTGAACACATTGCGTTTAGCAACAAAACTCTTTCAGTTTCAGGTTTCTAAGAACAAATCAACGGAATGGCTATAGATCCATGTCTTTCTTCTAATCTTGAAAACATATACATGCAACATCATTTTTTTTTCAATATGTCAATTCCACTTGCCTCGTTTGGACATAAAAGCGATTTACACCAGTTTACAGAGCATCAAAACATTTATCCCGTTATCAAAATTTACCACATAAACGGGAAGTAAAAACTGAAAAATTTCCTTAAGTTTTCTGGTTTCAGGAAGAAAAAAAGTCGAACTGATCACTAGTTTATACAGGAAGAAGAATTACTGAGCGTCGACTTGGAAAGTCGCGTTAAAATAATTTTTTTTTAATTTAAAAAAAAAGAAGTTTTGATCTCAAAAGACTTTTTTGCGTTAAAATACCATCTCGGATATTTTATTGGTAAGTCTATAATTGTGTCATTCAGCGTATATACCAAAAAAAAAAAAACAACAACAACAAATAATTATTAACTATAACCCTGAGAGTGGTGCACATAGATTATAAAACACCCAAAAATAATGCGCCACTTTTTTCAAACATTCCAGAAATAATTCACGTTATTAGGGACTTAATATTATTTAAAACTCTTTCATGTGGATTTTAAAATAATCGAATCTAAATCTAGCTGTTTATTAAATGTTATATTGTTGTCGCTGTTGCTATTACGAGTGAATATACACAGGTGGCTGTAACTGTGCATTCACCAAGCAGAATTTTTACATTTCTAGACAAACAACAAACAATAAAGATAAACGAAACAGAACAAATTTTCGTCACATTTAGCAAAACGTAATGGTTACAGATTTTTGTCTTAACGATTGTAATACTTTAAATTTGTAAAAATTTAAATAATTTTTTTTGTTTTTCTAGAAAAAAAGAAACAAAAAATATAATTTGAATTAAACAAGTGTCACGTATCAACTATAAAATGCCAATTTCAAATGAAGCAGATTCTAACAATCCAATATCGAGTGAAGCAGACTGTAAGGAACCAGTATCGAGTGAAGCAGACTGTAAGGAACCAGTATCGAGTGAAGCAGACTGTAAGGAACCAGTATCGAGTGGAGCAGACTGTAAGGAACCAGTATCGAGTGAAGCAGACTGTAAGGAACCAGTATCGAGTGAAGCAGACTGTAAGGAACCAGTATCGAGTGAAGCAGACTGTAAGGAACCAGTATCGAGTGAAGCAGACTGTAAGGAGCCAGTATCGAGTGAAGCAGACTGTAAGGAACCAGTATCGAGTGAAGCAGACTGTAAGGAACCAGTATCGAGTGAAGCAGACTGTAAGGAGCCAGTATCGAGTGAAGCAAAGTCTAAAGATCACTGCCTTTTGCTTACAGTGTAAAGATTCATATTTTTAAATTTTACGAGAATAAAAAGAAAATCTTTATCTGAGGAGATGCACAGTTAAACATTTTGAAGTCAGTTTGTTGGTGTTTGTAGATAAATTTTCTTTTGTAAAAACTATAACCGCTGGTCACACATTCATTTTCTGAATGAACTATTTATATTTCAAATCAAACAACGATCTTTTTACGAAATCAAAGGCTCGATCTTTCCTATAACATTTATTTCGCGAAATGATGTCATTTGTGTCTTCTCGACACGGCACAAAATTCCAAACCCGTTATGACCTGCGC
Organism: Nautilus pompilius; assembly: GCA_018389105.1. Lineage (NCBI taxonomy): Eukaryota > Metazoa > Mollusca > Cephalopoda > Nautilida > Nautilidae > Nautilus > Nautilus pompilius. The sequence goes on along the minus strand of JACATO010000027.1, from coordinate 155,049 downwards.
CACAGTAAATGACAAGCGACACCATGTTACAAGTGGTATGTGACTGGATGTGACGTCACAAAAAGAAAATAATGCGATATCTTAAGTTTTTTTCTATTATTGTTGAGTGCGTTTTCTTAACACAGTCTGTTTCTGCTCAGTATACGTCAAATCAGACCATCAAGCGACAGACTTAAAAGTTTAAGAACGCAAAATCACACTTATAATTAATATTCTGCAGAAGATCGGTACTAAAATCGCATTTTTTCCTGTCACCTGTGAGGTTTTTATTTTGTGAAGACTGTGAAGAAATTATGAAATTTTGTATTCTTCAATGGTGGTTCCCTGCAAACAGCAAATTAATTCTGAGTACGGGTTTAGGTGGCAGAAATTCACTTCTGAGTAAACAGATGTATTCCATTTAAGTCTTACCCTTTAAATTTCAGATAAAATGAATAAATTCATAAATCACTCTCATTATATTTATAGAAAGCCATTATAAAAATCTTAGCTCATTTCTTAATTTTTCAAGATTCCAGCTAAATAAGCATAAATAATAATAATACATTATTAAATAAAATTGTATAGTTGTAGACTATTATAACATGAAAGATTATTTTTTAAAAAAAGAGAAATTAGCGAAATCATTATTTAGTATAATTTGCCTTGTCTAGCATTTTACAAATTGTAAGTCACTTGAGACTTTTGCAAGGAACTATTTAAATTCTAAAGTTAGAGATATGCTTATATTATACAGCCAGTATAAGTGTACAAACTAGTAGTTAATATTTTCTTTTTCACTATCTAGGTTGGTTTAATAAACAGATGCATAACTAAATCCGTAAAATCTTTCACTAGTAAAAGAATTAACATTATGTTTAAACAACACTTTAAAAAGAAATTGCTAGTTGTTGCTAGTTTAAAACGGATATTTCAATATATTATATTATGTAAGTTAGTTTTATCGATCTATTGAATGCGTTTTTGCTGAATTAAACAGATTTTGTTTATTTCATTTTCACAATTTGTTTGTAAACAAAACAAAAAAGAAAACAATTGAAATGTTTCTATAAGCAACCGAGAAATTCTACGTTTCTAATAGAGATTTTACCTATGTGAGAATTTTTTTTTAATTTACGGCTTTAAATTTTGTTTCTTTAAGAAAATTGATTTATTATTATTATTATTATTATTATTATATTATTATATTATTATTATTATTATTATTATTATTATTATTATTATTATTATGATTATTATTATTATTAGTTGTTGTTGTTGTTTTGTTGTTGTTATTATTATTATTATTATTATTATATTATTATATTATTATTATTATTATTATTTATTATTATTATTATTATAGAGTATGACATTTTTCCAGTATTTCAGTCCAGATTTTACAAGATCAGCAACATCTTTTCTTAATATTTAAAAAGCTATTAAAATAATTTCACCTTTAAGTGTATTTTCAATAATAAAAAATTATAAATATTTTACAGTTTGACTTTTATTAAAATTAAGTTTATGAAAAATTCGTTTTCAAAACTTTTAAAACTGTGAAACTAATCTGTAGGTGTCAGAAGACGCAAAAATTAAACAGGTAAAACAATTATTTGAAGAAAAAAAAGAAGAAAAAATTGCAAAAATTTTAATTAGTTCGTTTAATTAAGTTATAGGGACCGGAAATCTTTTCATTCCGGTCAAATTTTAACCCACTTTTCTTGTTAAAAGAAAAGTAAATAAGAAGACTGGGACAAGTATTCTCACCTGTACCGAGGATGCAGACGAAAAATTCGCGGAGGCGGCTGGTCGGTCGCCTGGCCCCATCATTGATTAAATACCTTTTGTGTCGGAGGATACTTCAAGAATAATTGAGATGAACCGATAACGAGAGCAGAAACGCATATTCGGAATGCGTTTGTGTTGACTTTCAATTTTCAATACACATCACGTGGTGTCTCCCTGGCTATAAAAGAATCGGTACAGGAGTTCAACGGCATCCTGAACATACCTGGTACGCTTTCGTTCGAGAATATCAGAAAAGGTAAGTTCTTTTCCTCTTGTAAAATTCTCTCGGTAGCTTGGAGAAACATAGCAGAGTTACCTTTCTTGGTAACAGAACAGTAACATAAAGGCATCGGAGCTTACTTCGGTATAAGACAGTTTTTTTTTTTAAAAAAAGACACTAAACGAAAAAAAAAATGCTAATCGTTGCCTGGCGATACATTTCTCACCGATTTTTACTTTCTCTCAATTTATATTTTGATATAAAACTGGTTTTTGCTATAGTGCATATGTTCTGTTTTAAAATTCAATTATCTTCGCATACGACTAGTGTACTCTTCTTTCGGAGAATTTCCATTTTTAAGAACTTCTACTTTAAAAAAAACCCCTCGGATATTGCAATAGTAAAAACACCGGCATGTTTTTATCGTTTTCCTTGACGCTAGACACGCCATTTATTCTTACTGTTTGCATCTATTTGGTTTCCATTAAGTTGTTGCTTTACTCCGCTTCTCAAGACCGCAGTCTCCTCTACCTAAAGGTAAACTAAAGTAGCTTCATGTTTCCTCTGTCAACCCCCTTTTTTTTAAAATATTAAATATATTGATTAATATAAATTAAACCGCGCACACTGCATAAAAATATTCTTGAAGATGCGATATAGGAGTTGATTATCCTTGATAATTATTTTTGTATAATAAAATTGAAAGTTCTCTTTATTGAAGAGTAATTCGTCAGAACTAATAACCTACGGTTTTTTCTTTAACAAACTTACACGAATACACGTGGATAGCGTGAGCACAGAAAATTAACTTCACAAATTTAATTCGCTGAGCATATAAATAAAATAACAACGATATAAATCGGGATTAATATTTTTTAATGAGACGGACATCTATAATACAAAACTACACCAAAGGTCAGACAGCTCTCCGAGTTTTTTATTCTTCATTGATACCAAAAGACTGCATGCATTGCATTCTGGGAAATTTAAAAACAAAAAAAACAGGTATAGGATGGGGAAGACACAAGAAGATGATTCGAGTACATCGCAGAAAATTGTCATTTAAATCGGTAAATAAGAAAAATGCAGTAGTGGCCAAAATTATTGCATCACCCGAAAGAATTATGAGTCCTTATTTATGTATTTCCTTTGTTGAAATAATGCTCTTTGGTTGTTTTTTTTTAAAAAAATGCTACAAAGCGCTAATTTACTGAAGTTGTTTTTTACTCTACCTCCACAAGAAACCATTTAGATTTTTTAATTAGTACATAAACATCTTATAAGGCTCAGGTGATTTTTTTTTTTTTGCTGTGTGAAAAATCCATTTTTACCTGGTGACACATAATGAACGCTAATTATTCCGTTTTAAAGCATAAAATGCGGCAAAATGTTCGGCCACCACTGTGAGTATTGAAGCCGATCTATTAATTAACGCTTATTTAAAGTTCTTTTGGAAAAAAAACATTCAAAGAAACGAACTAAAATCATGGAGAGAGAGAGAGAGAGAGAGAGAGAGAGAGAGAGGAGAGAGAGAGAGAGAGAGAGAGAGGAGAGAGAGAGAGAGAGAGAGAGAGAGAGAGAGAGGGTGTAGTCTGATACAGTACGAAGTCAGACTTGTTGCTTTAGTAACTACATCTATCCGCTGGATTTAGACTTCGCGTGTTGAATATCCATTTCTCGGCATGGTTTCTCGAGTTCATCGGCAAACATCCTCAGCAAGTTTAAGTACGTCACCCAGCTTCACTCCCATAAAATATTCATATGCAGCGCAGATATATATTCCGAAGTTATTTTTCCAAAAATTAAACAAAAAATTTCGTTTCTCTAAATGTTACTGGTTATTGCACAACATGTCACTTGTAAGCCAGATTATTGTGTGTATCAATCGCAATTAAAATTAACAAATATACATAATAATAATAATTATTATTATTATTATTATTATTTTCAGGCATTTCCAATATCCAAAACCAGTTCCACCATGAAGGGTTGTCTTATCTTCGTCTGCTTTATCGCCGCCATTAGCGCAGCCGTCGTCAGCAAGCGTGACGCGCCCGTTGTGGGCCAGCATCACGAGTCGTTCGACCAGGGAGGAGAAAAATCCCAGCATGAGGCCCACCACGCCAGCGGATCCAAGTACGGAAACTCCTACGGAGATCACGCCGCCGCCCGCGAAGGTCATGCCGAAAAAGATGCCCACGTCCAGAGTTACGGCGATTACCACGCAGACAGCGATTACCACACACCCTCTTTCGGATACGGCTATGGCGGTGGCCTCGGAAAATTTGGGTATGGTAACGTTGGTTACGGATACGGCGGTCTCGGATACGGAGGATTCGGCTACGGCAAGGGAGGATATGGCGGACTCGGGTACGGCAGGGGAGCATATGGCGGACTCGGATACGGCAAGGGAGGATACGGATATGGAAATGGGTATGGCTTTGGTGGATATGGTGCCGGACACGGAGGACACGGCTACGGAGCCTATGGCCATGGAAATGGTTTTTACCATTAAGTGTCTGAAACAAGGCTTTTTAGTAATATTTGTATGTCAAATAAGCCGACTGATCAATGGCCATGTTTGTTTGAACTACGGTAACTAAGCATGGCAGAAGCCATATTTTAATTACTAAAGAAAACGATTTTCAAATGTTCACCGGAATTTTGTGAATTTCTGATAAAATGTTGAATATTTAATAGTTTAATAAAATTTGCAAATTATAATATTTTCTGTTGTTGTGTTTTTTTTCCTTTTTTAAAAACTGCCAAATAGGCAAATTCATTCCCCCCGGTGCTTGATGTTTCTAAACTTAGCTGGAAATCTTTAATATTATGGACTCCGACGTATGTAAATTAAGCATCTACACATTTTTCACACACAAGTTTCCAACAAAGTAATTTTATAATTTACAATGTATTTCCAAATCAAACGTGATCTAATGACACAAACTTCCCATATTTTAGAAATGAACAGAAGATTAAATGGCGTCATTTGTTGATTTTCCGGTGTGGTACAACACCCTGTAAAGTAGCATGGCAAAAAAAAAAAAAGTATTTAGAAAACTGGCTGTTTAAAGGGGGTATCACTGTAAAACGCACGGTATAGATGCATCATCATCATCATCATCATCATCATCATCATCATCATCACCAGTATCCTATAATACAAATCTGTAGCGCGGGCATCCGCTGGTTTTTTTCTCCATGCGGCTCTTAAGAGGTCCAATGCGTATTCGCGGTGTTCTCTGCCACCTGCTTGTGCAAAACCTGGGCCAGTTAGAAGCACCCGGAGGGGTGGGAGGGCTCCTCCTTCTTCTTCACCCACCACCCCCGCACCCGATTTGCTGCCAAAGTCGCCCTGTCGGGTATGATCATAGCGGACAGAGCAGGCAATCGCCCAGCTCTGCTGATAGTGCGCACCACTGCGCGATTGGCCGCCCGCGTTGTTGGTTTTTCCGGGTCCGTCCGCTTTCTCTGAGAACCGATTTTCGAGGACATCATCCATTAGGCGCCTCGATCGACGACAACAGCAATCATGGAATCGACGGTTAGCAACAGGACGGCCGGGCGATGCCGTACCAGATTTGAGAGAGAGAGAGAGAGATATGACGTCACTACAGAGAGATATGACGTCACTATAGAGAGATGAGGGATGGAGAGAGAGATATGACATCAGTACAGAGAGATATATGACGTCACTACAGAGAGATATGACGTCACTTTAGAGAGATGAGGGATGGAGAGAGAGATATGACATCAGTACAGAGAGATATATGACGTCACTACAGAGAGATATGACGTCACTTTAGAGAGATGAGGGATGGAGAGAGAGGTATGACATCAGTACAGAGAGAGATATATGGCGTCACTACAGAGAAAGAGAGAGAGAGCAATCAACACCCATAGCTTAGCCACCATTTCTCTCAACCGTGAGATTTTAATTTTTGCTGCGATTTTTTACTTTTGATTAATGTAAAGGAAAAGTCGGCTGTTGGTGCTCAACTTGGGATCGAGCTGCATATTTTTGTGCTGGCGAATCTTCCGATGTTGGCGGACAATGATCAGGTTTAACAGGTAATATTTTAAACATTAACAAGGGTAATAAATCAACGTCGAACTAAATAAAACCGACTGATTTTCATGGCGCACGTAAAACGGTTTATTGAGTCGACTTTCTAACGCATTTTAAGAGGAGATTCTCGCTGTAATCTAGCTGATTTAATCCCCAGTTCGAAAATTAAAAAAAAAAAACAATTGAAAAGATAACATTTTTTAAATGTTAAATAAATACTTAGTGGCGATTCTCCTTTTCCTGTAGGAATTGTCATGAAGCCCCTAAATAAGTAGATTCAACGGCGTGGACGTATCACGACGGATTTATCTCGTACTGATCGACATCTGGTTCCAAAATCGTCCCTGTCAAGAGATTGCAACGAAAATTGCGATTGAATTCTAATGCTCACTGACAAGGGACTGAATTCTTAGATCTCTTCCAGCTGAAAAAAATTTTAGATTTTATATTTTAAAAACACAAGCCAGCCCACCCTTTTTTTGAGGTTTGTTTTTTATGAATTTTCTCCTTTTCTGACGATTGCTATTTAGGTTAATTTCGACATGGGAGTCTGTTCTGCCCCATCTCGCTCCGAACAAATCTGGCACCAACGACACACGGAAAGCACAGACCCGGAAGTGCACCCACAGCTGGAAATATTTATCGTAAATTTAAGTCAACTATTAATTAGGAGTGCCCTTAATGCTAATTCATAATAGATACCGAAATCGCTGTGTGGCCAAACCCGAGTTAACAATTAATCTTTCTTCATCATTATAAGTGATTTAAAAATTAGTACGTAATAGTAAAATTCAATGAACAATTAGTAAAACCTAACAAACCTTATAGTTTTGCTTTATCGTCAAAAATTGCAAATTTTAAAGCAGATTCTCTATTCAAAGCTAAATTTAGGTTCTACGAAACAACATGAAATCACCCGGATTAATCTTAAGCCATATTAGTCTTTTACAAATGTTAATACAAATAATTTTTTTTTTTTAATATAGTGCTGATAACTTTAGTTACAGGTTCGTATGAATCCACACAAATTAGAAGCGAAATTCAAAGCCATGAAAAATAATCATTAATATTCAAATAATAAAGAATATTATATTACTCTTAGAGCTATAGGATTTAACTCTAAGACAATCTTTTAGTGATAGTGAAAGTAATAATACAATTAGTATTTTATAGGTGTGTATATGGAAATAGCATCGATTCTCAAAATGGTGCTTTGGCCTCAGGAAAACATGGCACAAGCGGAAACGAGGAAGAAATGGCATACTGACAATATTTAAATGTGAATTATGCCCCAAAACAGATACTGCGCCCTTCACTACGAAAAAAACTTAGCAGTGTCCTTGCGTCTCGCTACACATAGATTCTTCAGCCGCTGTTGAAGTTCCATGTATATCCGTTTCCTCTTCTTGGGAGGCAGTCCTGTGGTATCTCTTGCTGTTAGGCCAGCAACGGTAGCCTTTTCTTGCTGTACAGCCCTGATGCACTTCTATATAGATGGGTGTTGGTGTTTTACAAGGTATAAGAATTTGCAACTCCATCCTTCACATTGGTTGTTGGTCGTAGCGCAGTCATCAAGTTTGGCCTCATGAACGTTCCACAGTTCTGGAGAAAACCGAGTTGAAACAAGGCGTAGGCTGACTACTAGGTTACGCGGCTGTTTGGTTACGTCTACGTTATGCAAGATATGTGTCAATGAAGTAGGTGTTTCCGAAGTAGCCCAACAGTTCCAAAGTATCAGGTGGGCAGGGATCCCGAAGGTAACGTAAACCGCAGGAGCATCATCTACAGGTAGTGCGGAAAGAGAATCAAGTTTGCCACAAAACTGCCGATAGAATTTGTCGTCTCAGTAGGTGTTCATAGGGCCTAGTTCTTTAACTTTTCTCCAGGTGCCCTGTGTCAGGCGGTAAAAGCATCCTTGTGAGTGAATGTCTGGTCCAAGTAGAGTGCTGATGACCTAAATTACAACTTGTTCAAAGTCAACTATAAGAGTAGTTGGATCAAGAACTTGGTCCAGCTGTTGACAACGGCTCATTACACCCTGTAGAAGTTTCTTATAGGCAGCCTGAGTTTTGGTTTGAAGAAGAGCACAGACAACAGAAAATGATGTACAGTTGTCCCCCGGTATTCGCGGGGGTTACGTCCCTTGAGCATCCGCGAAGAGTGAAAAACCGCGAATATTGGACGTGGTCCATAAAAATGCCTATAAATGCCTATAAACGTCAAAATATAACGTAAAATATAAGTAAATATATAAAAATAATTTAATAAAAATACAACACTCAGAGAAACACTCGAGATAGCTACACGCAGTAAACGGGATGATGCGGGGCTGCATCTGCCTGAGACAGCGCCTCGTGGGCAGCAGCCAATCAGCAGCGAGGAGAAATGAATAACGCTCTCGGATTGGCTACTTTCAAACCTCCAGCCAATACCGTTTATTTTATATTGATATTTTGCTGAATTTACGTTAGTATTTATATTACAAAATTAGTAAATTATATTGTTATTAACAATTTAGCGTTAAAAAGCGTGAAAAAATATATATTGCCACGAAAAAAGCCATAAAAAATCGCGGAAGATATTTGCGATTCCGCGAATATGCGGGGGGTTTCCACGAACAATTATTAGTTAGGTTCTAAGGAAAATTCCGCGAATAATCGGGGCCGCGAATGCCGAACCGCGATTACGGGGGGGTCGACTGTATCACCAAAGTGTACTCTGTTGACATAAAATTTAAGAAAACCAGATGGTGCCATAGCGAAGTTGCCACCCATCATCCAGGTATCTCGGGCCCAGAGCGACATTTAAAGCGTCATAAACACTAAAATATCTATTCAGGGAAGTGGCCGTTCCTTTTTATGAATTTTCTCCTGAAAACAAAAACAATATGTAATCACCATTTTTTTTTTTAGAATTTATTTAGTTTGGAGATAATTACCAGCTAGAACAACTTGTATTACCAAACTGGGTCTAGTGGACACTTTGATCATTACATCGTACTGAAAAAGATTTTTTTACCAAGTAACTGCTCTTTTACTTGCGTTTCAGAACAATCAGAATCCTCTGAATGTTCTAGAATGTTCTACTCTTAGACCAGTTTCTCCATAAATACTAGAATATTCCAGAACGTTCTGCATACCTAATACAAACATATATAAGAAAGACTTTTGAAAAATCAGTCCAGCGTTAAGACTTTGTGCTATCACGAGCAGATAAAGCTTCCTTGGTCCAGAGAAGAGCTGGAAAAGGCAAACACTAGCGACAATTGTCGCCTTAAAACAAGAGGTAATGAATTATCTGGTGATGACAATGAAGAAGATGGTTGTAGCTTTCATTGAAGAAAGTGACGGTATCCAGGATGAAAATAACGCTGAACAGCCCTGATGACAGAAGTAGAAAAAGGGGTTTATCAAAAAATGGAAAAGAAATCTGGTTCGCTGAACTCTACCACAGATCCTCGAGGTCGGTTGAGTAAAAAAAAACATATTGGATAAAACGCTGGACCAACGCAGTATGCGAACTGAGAATGTGATTTAGCACCTTCTTCGTTCCTGTTTTTTTACCAGAACACCATTACTTGAAGAGAGATATGTAAATGGGTAAACGGGCAAAGAAGGGAGATCACTGTATAATGAAGCCTGGCAAAATGTAGATCACAGTAAGATTTTAAAATGTTTTGGAACGTTGGTTTCTTATTGGAATTTGTGGAGTTATAGAGCAAGGATGATGGAAGACAAGTGTTCAACAAAATAATGAGCCACAATTGTTTTCAGAGCATCAAGCGCGTTCTTCGTTTTGATGATTTAGCTTCCAGAAGGCAGCACAGATCTCCAGATCAGTTGGGTCCAGTAAAACAGTGCTTCGAAACAGATAAGTTTACACTTCTGGACCTTACACGACTGTTGATGAGCAACTGGAAACATTCAGTGTCTTTTTCGATACTACATTCCATTTAAGCCAGGAGGCTTTCACATCAAAATACTTCGGAAGATGGAGATATACAAGAGAAAGACGCCGAATAAAACTCGAGAAGTGAAACGAAACAAAGGTGTAGTTTTGGACATTATACGAGAAGTTGAAAAATATTGAAAGGAATATCACCTGAGAAAATGGCGTCAAAACAATGGCTCAAATGGTGCCCTGTTACAAGGGGAAGAAGAGGACCTATGTTGACATTTTACAATATGGCCGGGGTGTTGTGAGTGCACCGGACACATTCATAGACCGAATGTCACAAAGTCAGAGATACGGCACCTGTTTATTATTAAACTCGGGAAAGAACTGGTTGGAGTATAAATGAAAAATTTCGTTCCGAGGATTCAGTTGGATGAGTAGCAGTCAAAGAGGCGAAGGCGTTCCATGTGTGGCTAGAAGATGGACAAAAAAACAAAAAATGCTGGTGCAAAACGTGGACAAAGTTTTACGCGATGCTGGCCATTGCACTCTGCAATGCATACAGTGATATCGAATCATTCACAGAAATTATTACAACTATAAATATATAATTATTTTATTGTTTTGTTTAGCTTTTTCGATTTGTTTTGGAAGTTAAATGGAATTATAAGTGCTTGTCTGTAAAAAAAAACTTTTTGTTAAGAATATTTATAATCATAAATACTAATCATAATGTATACTAAAATCTTTTCTGAATTTAGTATACCTGAAAATTATTTTATTACCTGTGTTTACGATAGAAATAGGTGTGGAACCACCAGACCATCTGGTTGGAACTCAGTGGTACAAAAACTCGGTGGTTGCAGGGTTAAAGAAAGACTGATCTTCATCTTATTAATTTCTTAATAAAAAGAAAAGTTGCAAGAAAATGCATCACAGAGAAAGCATTAATTAATACCTCGAAGAAAATGACTAGATATGGTTTAATAATCCAAAAACAATAAAAGCTGATTGCTGAAAATATTACTAAAGTTTAAAATCTTATGATTCTTTTAAAAATAAACATAAAGCAATAAATAATAATTTTAATACTTCAAAAATAAAATCTCCTATTTAAGAAATAAATGTTTTGGTTGCTCAGTCGGGAACTAAAATAATTCAAAAAGGTTTTCTTAAAACACCAAAAAAAATTTAGAGCAAAAAAAAATAAAAAAATGGAGAAATGATTTAAGAAAATCGGCTAAAACCTTTATAAAATCAACTGGGGCGTATACAATTTCAAAAGTTTGTACAGAATCAGTTGAGTTGTTTATAGATTTTAGTATATTCAATTGAATATATTGACAGCTGAAAACTTAATTATTGTTGAAATAAATAAATATAAATTTCACGAATATGAGTCTAGAACTGGGGAAAATTTAAATAATCCTGGTACAGAAATTGATATTACAATTAAAAATTAAGATTTGCATCTGTTGCCACATAAAGCTGGGGCTATTGTTAAAAGAGGATATCTATTAGCTGCTAATAATAGGAATTATGTTGGTTCTGATAACATGTTTGACAAATTACGGTATTTTGCACTTCTTCAGTCAGATTAACTATATTTTAGATAGTAAAGAAATTGAGATTATACTTTATCCGAGTCAAGTAACTATGAAAGGATTGGTAACTTATCCAGCTTATTTTAGTAAGTACCAAGTATTAAACTAATATTGGTATAAAAACACATGTAAAGCAGATGCATATACTAGTAAAGGATTTAAAGTAAAACATAATAAAATAATCAAATCTTAGTGATAGCTTTATTTCCAATATCCCCCTAACTCAGATTTTTGGATTTTGTGAAAACTATTTTTTAAATGGCGCCTGGAATAAAGAATGAGACTGTTTTGCCATGGAAGGGAGATAATGCTGTAATTTTTATAGAAAACCGAGTCACGGTAGGAAAAACTGATTTCTTGTCTGAGGAACAGAGGTAACCTGGAACATTTGTTATGCTAATAGACAATGCAATTCTATTGCAGATCTATAAAGTACTTATTTTGATTTGAGATTGAATACTGAAGCAAGGAAAAATAACTGTTCAATTACTAAGCCTTGTGTTCTTATAAATAGCGTTAGATACCCTGTTCTTGATCTAAATTGAAATTTTAGAAGAAATTTTTTCAGCAAATTTTAAAGAAATGGTTAACCTTAAACCAGTTTTGTGAAACGTGATATAGTTTTCGGTAATCAAGATGCACATATTGTGTTTAGAGAACTTCACTCTTTGATTCCATAACTTTTTTTTTTTTTTAATTTTGTAAAACTTTTATTTAACTTGTCCAAACATTAGGAAATGTAAACTGTTCAAGTTCTTGTAATTCTGTTATGTGAACAGCTTCAGCTACAAACGAAACTAAACACGAGTGAAAGGAAAAAAACAACAAAAACAAACAAGATGATGGTCTTTAATTTAGCTGTTAAGCGCCGTTATAAACATTTTATTTATAAAATGTTTTTGATAAATAAATGGAGCAACACGTTGGGTTTCTTTTAAACGATCATCAGAAAGCACTAGTTACTTTCAGGTCGAATAAAAATCAAAACGCAAGTAGATTTCTTATACTTATTACAAGGAACAAAACAATACTTATAAAGGTGATGGATTCCACAAACGCAGCACATCAGGAAGAAAGAAAGATTTTTTACCCGTTTTAATTAGATCTGTTTCGTGTCTATCGAAACCTCTAAGTAGTCTTGTGACAACATTCTAACCGAAAGAGTTATAAAGGTTTGATGAAATATTTCTGATGAAGATAGAAAAATATTAATGGATTTCTTGGAGCTATTTTATCATCTTTCGGCACAGTGGACCAAAAAAAAAAAACAAAAAAAAAATGTGGATAAATATTTGTATCTTGATCATGTTAGTGGTTCATATTTTAGAAAGGGTTAAGGTCGTAATATGATGTAGTTGATGTTACAGGTGAAAATAAAAGAAAACAACAAAACAAACAGTTTTTGCTTAACAACGTTACCTGTGAATGTGGAAAGATAAAGGTTGCGTTTGTTGGTGAAAGTTTAATATTTGGACCTAATTAACGGTTTTAAAATATTCTAATAATTGGTGACATTCTTTAATTATTAAATGGAAAGACCTCTGACAGACTTTTGTATATAAAGAAATGTGGTAAAGAATTAAAACATTTTATAGTTTTTAATGCGAGACACTAATCCTAGTAAATTAACTAATTGGAGTTTTAAATTTAAATTTGTTTTAAAACTCATAAAACACACTGGATTTGTTGGTTATAAAGGTAAATTTTTTTAATATTTATTTGCATCCTCCAACAGATTCTAAAATAAAGATATAAACAATTAAATGAAAAATTTAAAAAATGACGTTATAATTTAGATTGTATAATTTTGTGTGACCGTTATCCAACTATTTACGGAAATGGCTGAACTTACTGATAATTAGTTAAAGCTGCATTCTATGAAATCACCGAAGATGCCTATAAAATAAGAAAAGTTTTAACTTCATTTTAATTATTAAATAAATGTAAATAATTTTGGTTTCACTAAAAAAAAATTTATTAGTATTTTATAGTTTAAACACATCAATTTTTTTTAAAACGAGGTGTTTCAAGTTTAATGATTGGAAATTTGAATTTAGATAATCACAGGATTATAAATATTAATGTTCCTATTAATTCTAATTATGAGGTTTGAAAAACCTAACTAAATAAGTTAGTACAATAAATCAATATATTTTAGACAAAGTGAAATTCTGAAAAAAATCATGTTATTAATTCAAATTAGTTTAAACCTTTTGAAAATAATAATAATCAGATACAAAATACTGCAGTCGGAGGAGTTGATGTTTTACCTAATACATTAAATCCAACTTATTATCTGAGTGATACATTAAAAGACGAAAATAAGATCAAAATGGGTTAATCAATAACAAGTTCAAATACAGTTTATAAAACATTCTCTTCTTTAAAAAAGATGTTTTTTTATTTTTAAAAAAACTAATTTTGATTTTTAGATAGAAATTTTGGTTTAAAATTTAAAGTTTTTAACCATACAATAAAAATGAAAGAATGGGCATTTTTCTATAGCACAAGATATTTATAAATTTATATACATGATAAAGTAAGTTATGATAGTGATACTGCATATTTAATCATCGATTTAAATTTAAGAAAAAAATATTAATTTTTAATATTGTAAATCTAGCTATTAATAATGTTACATCAACTAATAAGTATGTCGATGATTCAAAATTTCATTGTGATATAACACTTTTTTAAAAAGTGATCTGGGACATCTAACTAGTAATGTGAATGCTGATAATAATTCTTATGTGGATAGTGATAATGAAGTGAACGGCAATCTTCACGGCCGAGTAACATTAATTTTAGTAAAATAACTAATCTAGATGCTCTAACTAACAATAAAGTTGCAACAAATAGAAAGTATTTTAATGATAGTTTAACAGATGTGGTTTAAAAGACTTGAGGAGGTAAAGTAAATCTAAACAATAAGAAATTACAAATTTAGCTGCACCAACATCTGGAGCCGATAATGCAAATAAAAACTTACATTGATAATAATTTTCTTAAGATGCAAGATATTAAAAAATCGACTGTTGTGTTGGTAAAACAGGTAATATAGATATGATCCAAAAATATATCACAAATGCAAAAATAACATCTTATAATATTATACATCTTGATAACTAAAATGTATGCAAACGATTTAAAACTAGAAGCATACCTTTCTTGCTTGAATAGTGGTATTAAATCAATTCAAAATGCTATTGGGAGACGTTTATTAGTAGTTACAGTATATCTGTACATATTATTATTATTATTATTATTATTATTATTATTATTATTATTATTATTATTATTATTATTATTATTATTTTATTATTTATTATTATTATTCAAAATTTGTATTGCCAAGAACACTGCTTATCGACTACTAACAAAGACAAAGAACTTAGATCTAAATCAAAGATGGAGCCAAAGAAATTTTGTTTTAAACGTCAAAAGTAATCAAAATAAAAGAATAGCAATACTTAAACACAATAAAACAAAAAATTTAAACTAAATTAGTTCGAAAAAGATAATTAAAGTCAAGTAAAATGTAATAGTTATTGGCATCATCCATCCTCGACATTTAAAAAAACACTGAAGAAGAAGAACAACAACAATAACAAGACTCGGCAGTCATACGTCTCTGATATGAGTTTATATTAAATAATTCGTTTTCAGAATAAAATCTCAAAAAAAAAAAAATGTGAACCATTAGCGTTTGAAAAACGAATACAACAAGTTGGAATTCAGAATAACTTGTAAAAAAAATACTAAAGCTAAAATCTCTGGTTTTAAATCATAAATATCAGTATAACGAGTTTTAGAGGATATCGGCTTAAGTTGTTACAGTATCAGTGATTCCTGATTAGACATATAGATGAGCTACAAACTCTGGTTGTTGCAGATGTAAGTTGTTAGATTACCAGTTGATTAAATGTAAAGGTGAGGTTATAATCGATGTCATGTCAGTGGAAATAAAAGTTTTGCATTGCTACCAGTTGCTGTATACATTAGCCATAACCGACAGATTTGTATAGCTTGAATTCTAGACTTGTCCGCGAAGATCTGACGGAGGTTACTGAAAACTGAGAGCTTTTAGAGAGTGTGAGTTTCGGAGCTATCTACAGTTGCTCATGAGTAATCATAGTTAAAAGTTAGCCAAAGCCTGGCGCGGCTTAATGTTAGCCCAAAATGTGTAACAACAGAACTGGAACTTTGGACTGAATTGTTGGTCAGTTATGTGGACTACGCAACTCGGTTCTAAAACATGATAATAGCCATTCATTTATCTTTACCGCGAGTCGTGCGCCAGCCATGGTGGCTGGTCTACCGCCCTCTCGTGTAGCGATCTAATTAAAGTAAGTATTACTAGCAAACCGGTTACTAATTCGCATTAGGTCGGGAAGGGGATGGAGCCGGCCCATCGTTCTCGGGGTCGAGCAGGGGAAACGCGAAGAGGGATCACAAGAGCGCTCGACTTCCGCGGAAT
The DNA here is from genome assembly GCA_018389105.1 of Nautilus pompilius. Lineage (NCBI taxonomy): Eukaryota > Metazoa > Mollusca > Cephalopoda > Nautilida > Nautilidae > Nautilus > Nautilus pompilius. Next base: position 139,012 of record JACATO010000027.1, on the reverse strand, counting down.
CTCGCCGAGGAGGCGACCTCGAGTGGAGCCGGTCACCTGGCGTAAAAAAAAAATTAATTAACTGCCAGGTGGGGATACCAGGAAGGGAAGACGGAAAAAGGAAGCGATCAACGAGTGGAGTGGAGATGGTAGTGGGGAGGAGTAGAGCCGGAATCACGTGTCGGCGTCAACAACGACATCGGAATAAGTGCGATGTTGACGTTTCTCCTCAATGAGTGGTGACTCTGGAAAGTCCTCGACAGCCCCATCCACTCCACCATCAATGGTTCTTGGCCCGCAAAATCACCCGACTTAATTAAGTAGCCGACAGCGCTCGGTTTGCTGAAGAGTTCTATGCGATCTCCTAATTCTGTTCGCTTGCACAGTTGCGGCTATAAAACCGTACCTCAGCTTCCCAGTGCATCAGACCCATCTTGAGTGGAAACCGAACGCCATCTTGACACCACCACAGGTGCAGGTAAGTCGGCTACTCCCTCCTCCCCCCCCGACTTTCATCTTCTCCGTCCCGCTATTCAGGGTGATCCAAGGTTCAGCAGAATATCAGAAGGGAACTATGAGCGAAGAATGCCTATCTACCTAAGTCAGCGCTTCTTTGTGAGTTTTAAGTTCCAGGTAACACTTCCACACTGGCTGTATTCTTAGGATCGCTGTCATGCTTTAAGATGAAGCTCTGGCCAATAAAGTGTCTTGCTGACGGAATGGGATGATGGACACCTGTCGCCAGTCAGTATACCTTCGATTTTATGCAAAACTTCGACATACTTGGCCAATTCCTAACCCCTCAGTTGTACTGATCCGCCTCCCACACACGCTTCACTGCAGCAGTTGACCACTGACTGTTATACCGCTCCTCGATTCGACTTCGAACAAACTGCCGTTTATTTTCGCCGAACAGTTTACAAATGAGTCCAAGTCTGGAGAACACCTTTCGTTATCCCAATGTTTCACTTCTCCTGTCCATTCCAGCCTTTCTTCAGCAAAGGTTGCCGGGCAGCTACACATCTAATGAGACGACTTAGCACTCTCCATAACATAGATGAGATTAGAAACGCTGCAAGAAATTTCTAATAAACAGACCGGATTTTCTTCATGACCAAACACGTTGGCATATTGACAAAGGTTCTCTAAAAGAGTTTCTCTTGTGAATTTCAAAAAACAAAGTAAAGCTAACTCCCCACTTCACTTTGTTCAGTTCGGCCATTTTAGAATTCTTTTAATTTACCTTTTTACTCGTGAAAATTTCCTCTCAATTTATTTTGTTTTGTTTTTTTTTTTAAGAGGAACTTTCATTAAATTTCCCGAAATTTTTATTTTTATTTAAATGTAATCATATTTTACTATCAAGATCTTGTGTGTGCGCTTTTGTTATCCCGTTGGTCAGTCTCTACAAGGGAGACTACCCTGGCAAGAGAGCGCAGCGCCGCGGTTATCCGTTAGAAAGCGTTATCTTGTACCACAAGGACCCAGCTCCGCCCACTTCGGGAAGGAATCAGGTTTTAAAGTTGAACTATTAGCACCAAGCATCAGAGACATTGCGATTAAATATAGTGTGCGTGTGACAGCTTTCCTCTTCGCCTTCACTCGCAAAATAGTCAGAATGACGCTCTGTTTTAGTTTAATTTACTTTAGTTTACTTAAGCGTGGCTACTTGACGTCAGCCCGAAATGTATCCTTTAAATTCGGGATTGACTTTATTTGCTTCTACTTTACTTACGTTTATCTAAAAAAAAAAAGGGGGGGAACAAACAAAACACCGCGTCACGATTTGTCAAAAGATCCGGATGCTCATCAACACGGTTTTTAAATTGGCCGAGTCGGTGCCTCGCCGACACTCTAATGATGGAGGAGAACTAACCAAACATCAACATCGCGCCCGCTCAATCAAAAGATTTACCCAAGTCGGGGGGGGGGGGAATGTCAAGAATGTCGGATGATCCGGCCTAAATCTGTAAAAATGGAAGTTTGGGTCTAAAACCAAATATCGATGTGGAAAGCATCCAACGAAAGCGGGAAAACCTGCATCTGAAAAACATACCCAAAGTGACCCGTCAAACGATCCGTGAATGCGGGTTTTTATTGGACTTTGCGGAGAATAAAGGGTTAATTTGGGACTTTTAAGTTGTTTACCTAAAGTGACCCGTCAAACGATCCGTGAATGCGGGTTTTTTATTGGACTTTGCGGAGAATAAAGGGTTAATTTGGGACTTTTAAGTTGTTTACCTAAAGTGACCCGTCAAACGATCCGTAAATGCGGGTTTTTATTGGACTTTGCGGACAATAAAGGGTTAATTTGGAAAAATCTCCCCCATCACCCTATTGGCAGGCTGGAGCGTTTAGAACCGAGCACCGGTGACAGAGAACCCCGTAATAGCCGGTGTTGGCGGAGAAAGGACCTCCAGGGCTTTTCTAACCACGCTAAGCAGTTTGACCGCAACCACGGCGAAGCCGGTAGTATCCTAATTAATATTCGCCTAATTTTTTGTTTTTTTTTTTTAATTGTTATTTCAGCTTCTAGCCATAATAACGCCTGAGCCATGAGAGTACTGCTTGCCCTGTTCACGCTAGCGGCCGCCGGGATCGCCGTCAGCGGTAGCGCGCTCGGCCAGCACGGGCAGCATTACGACGGCGGGGTGATGAGAGACCGCCACGAAGTGCACCACGACAGCGGCTACAAGTACGGTGACACGGCCGGAAACCGGGAGAGGAAGCACGAAAGCCACAACAGGAAGTCCGCCCACCTGAAGAAGTACGGAAACTACTACGACCACAGCTCTTACCACGCCCCGGCCCACGGATACGGCGGTTACGGACCTGGATACGGCTACGGAGGACACGGGTTTGGATACGGCCATGGCGGTTACGGACCTGGATACGGCTACGGAGGACACGGGTTTGGATACGGACCTGGATACGGGAAAGGTGGTCACCACGGACATTACTAAATCTCAATAAAAACATTTCTAAGCCGGATGTCCTTCGGCCATTTTATTTATTTTCTTTAGAAGTTTTTTGGCTCCCGGATTGGTCAGTTTCGATCTTTTTTGCCGTTGACGTAAACAGTGGAGATAATATCCTCCTTTGACGCGAGATTGTTGATGGTGAATAAAACGAATCTATGGCGAAAAAGAACGTATTACTGTTTATTTACTCTATTTGTATTAAATGTTAAAGCAGCTTTTATTTTATAATTATTTGTGTTGGGTAGAGGAACAAATGACGTCATACACACCTGTAGCCTTACCCGGTCAGTTTGTCCCACTCATTAATTTTCAATGTTCTATGCGTCCTTTAAACATAGAAGTTAGAGTGATTTGGGTTTTATCCGGTGTGCACTAGCAAATATGGTAAAGATTAATTGCAAAAATATCTGAAACTATAACAAATCGGTTAAAATTACAAATTCTTGGGGTTTTTTGTTGCTGTCTTAACCAGTAGCCTTTGCTTTTAATGACTGATTTCATTCTACCTGGTACTGTTCCAACCAACGTCTTGCATGATTGATTAAATATTTCCCCAAACTTCCTAAATGATTTTTTGCCCATGTTCTGTTTCTTGGAACACCCTGCCTCATCACTGCCCCATCGCTGCCCATATGCTCTAAATTGGATATAAATCAGAATTTACAGACCACTTTTCAAACCAAAGAAGTTTAATTGTTCTTGAACTAAGCGATAACTAACTCCCTTTGTTTTGTGACATGGTTCCTTATCTTGAAAATATCAAAATTTACCACAAGATTTTTAGCAGATTATATAAAAAACTATATGTAAAAGGTTCAAATACCAATTTGTATTCATTGGTGGTCTCTCTTTTTTGGGGGGGCTTAACAGTTTATTAATACTAGAAAGTACTAAGTGTGGCGTTAAAAATGCCTTGTGTGTAATGTAGCTACTGTAGATCGGTTCCACGTTCGGCCGTCGTAGCTGTTTATAAGTGAGGCTTATTTACGCCTGCGAAAGTTTGTGAGCGAAACTAATTGAGGGTAGCCGGTTACCCAACTCCACCCAGTGGGTGGAGAGGTAAGATTTGCCCAAGTGCTTGCCCTCGTAGCGGAGTTTTCTCTCCGGGTATCGCAAAAATCTGAAAATTAGAAATCAGCGTTAGTTTACAATATTTTGGTAGTATTCCGACCAAGGCGCCTGCCTGTGGTCAGCCTATTGTATTACATCTGAATAGTCGGTCTGGGCGTCTTTTGTTAGCTCTAATCCTGTGGTCGACCGCAGAAGTAGGTCCTTTCTCCTTCGTTCTCGGCCCCTGAAAGGAAAGAAGAAAAAAGGGAAGGGGTTTTCCGCTCTGGCATCGGCCTAAGTGAAGTTTATTTACCGTTCGGCATTACTATCATTCTTATGTTTTTGGGATAGAAAAGGTTAACTTCTTACGTATCTCCGGTAGACAGTTTCAGTTGGAGTGACTTTCCCAACCTCTTGCTCCAGGCGATCTGCTGACGCACCGGTACAGACCAAATCTGTGCTGGCGACCTTTAAGGTGTTGAGCCAAAAATTGGACTAGGTTCCAGAGCGCTTCATGCTGCGGACACGTGAAGACGCTGTGGATGACCGTATCATCCAGCCTCCGGCATACGAGGCATTTTGGCGAAGTTACGAGGGCCACTTGAACTTGTTCTCGCGGATCGCAAGTACCAAGTGGATAATTTTCCAGTGTCTGCCATGGTGGTGGGCGGTGTTAAGGAAGGTTTCCCATAGCCTCCGATAGTTCCGACTCTAATAGGAGAGGTATGGGTCGCGCTGTGATACCGCCATCAACGGCGTTACCTTTTCGCCTAGTTTCAGATGAGTCCCGAGCAGGGTTACTTGACTCTTACTCCAAACCTCGATACTAGCTTTATGGAAACTACTTAGATAATAACTAAGTCTTTGGTGGATTCTAGGCTTTCCGCGTAGGGTTGCTATTCCGTTATCCGTGTTAGAGGAATTAGCTACCTGTTGCGCAAAGAGAATTTGCCATTTTTTTTTTCGCACTATCGCCATCACTTCCTGTGATATCCAGCGCGGATTTTTACTTGTTGAGCGCACAGTTTGCTCTCTCTCTCTCTCTCTCCCTCTCTCCTCTGTACTGACGTCATCTCTCTCTCTCTCTCTCTCCACTCTCTCTCTCTCCCTCTCTCTCTGTACTGACGTCATCTCTCTCTCTCTCGCCCTCCCTCCCCTCCCTCCTCTGTACTGACGTCATCTCTCTCTCTCTCCCCCCTCTCTCTCTGTACTGACGTCATCTCTCTCTCCCTCTCTCTCTCTCTCTCTCGCTCGTCTCTCCCTCTCTCTCACCTCTCCTCTCTCTCCTCTCTCTCTCTCGTCTCTCTCTCTCTCTCTCTCTCTCTATTTACAATATTTAGACCACCTAAATCTCTGGGGAGGCGGGCCACGTGTTTGTTTACCAGGTGTTTGCGCCCCTGCCATAAGAACTCGATAAGTTCAGCGTTGATGCCGGTGCGCACCCAGTCTGGCATCCTTATGATTTTGCTTTTATACCACAAGGGAGAGGTGAGTAGGCTGTTGTTGGCTACCGTTTCCTTGCCCATGTAGCTAAGGTTATGGGCTCGCCGAGATCGCCAATTGTCCCTATCTACGTTGACGTGGTTAGCTAGGGGGGGGGAGCACGATTCCCAGAATTTCTATTCTATCTCTAGCCCATTTTATTCCAAAACTGTTGGGGTCGTGCGGGACTTTCCGGAGAGAGCCCAGCCAGGCTCCTTCTGTTTTGTTTTTGTTTATACGCGCACCAGGTGGCGCTTCGTATGACGTGAGTGTCTCTAGAACCGCCGGCACAAGCCAGCGTCTCAGCCACGATTACATATAGTAATGCGCTTAGAGGGCAGCCTTGCCGGATCCGCGAGAGGGTTTAAAGTAAGCCGACGTAAATCCATTCTGGCTAATTCTTGTCTGGATGTTCATGTAACAGAGCGTTATCCATCGGATTAGAACTCCCCCGAAACCAAACTGTTTTAAGTGTTTTGAACAGGAAGTTCCACTCTACCTTATCGAATGACTTCATCTGATCGACGGCTAGCATGACGGATGGGGGGGACTATTCCTTGTCTGCTTTATGCAAGATTTCTCTGATCAGGTGGAGGAAGTTCGCAATTGCTCTCCCTCTGACTGAGCGGGTTTGATCCTCGCTAATGATTATAGACATAACTTTGGCCAGCCGATTTGCTAGCACCTTAGCTATGATCTTATAATCTACGTTTAGAATTGAAATATGCAAAACCTGGATAACTGGCGGCCTGTCACCTTTCTTGAAAAGTAGGGTGACGGTGTCGCCACGCTGGCTAAGAGGAAGCTCTCCTAGTTCGAAAGCGCTGCTAGCTCCCACCAATGACGTAGAAGAAAAACTAGACCGCGAATCCACGCGAATTTCACCAGGCCGCCATGGGCCATCGCTGCTGACTTCCGGTGAGGGCAAAAGACCCGGACGTGCCATGTAAACATTGAGGCGAGGCGAGGCGATTAGAACCAGTTTATATCAATTATTACACATATACTTAACAGTGGTTAATAAATGTGAGTAGAGGTAAGCATTTATTATTTCGGGCACTGACCTGGTATGCAAACATTGTAATTAACATTTTAATTATTTTTTAATATATAGACTGAGACCACCTAAGATTAGAAAATGTTCACTGTCAGTAATAATGTCATATATGACACAGTTACATTAAAAGCTGATGATTTACTACAATGTGGAATTAAGCATAATTGCCAATAAAGCAATTATCAAGATATGAAAGCCACAGATTTTTACAGGATTTTTTTTAGGCCACAGAAAAATTACTGGAATGCTTCACACTGTTCAGAATTTAAATACTATGTACATGAATTCCCTCTGAGACCCAGTGAAGAACAAAATGGAAGGTATTAATATTTTATATCATCCTGACAGAACAAACTAAATGGTGCAAAACTGTATATCAACCAAGATATTTCTGGAAAAAAAAATACATAACTGATAAACCATTTTCTGCATTATCAATAAATTGATGCTTTTATGCACAGTACCATGTTTACAATGTGATTAATACTTTGATTTTGCCAATCCCAAACACATTACAATATCGTTTTGACAGATTTCGCTATAATATGAAAACGAGGCTGACAACAGCGACATCTATCAAATGATAGAATAATTCTCTTTCACCAGCACCGACAATTTGATTTATTACATAAATTTGTATTTTAGTGCTAATATACTATATTTTACAAGTTCGCTCATTTTCACTTTTCAGTTGAACCAAAACTTGTGTATTTTGATATACAACTTGGCGGGGGAAAAAACCAAGATTTACTGATGCTTGAACAACACGGTCTTGTTCATTTTCTGCCTAATACTGTCTCCAGTCAGAATCAGATTGGTCAAGTTCAGTGTGGAAACGGCGAAGTCTGATAAACTGCTCACCATCACCAGCATATAATGGTGTGTGTCGATACCTTTTGATGTCTGCATTGAATGCTCACTAATTTCTTCAAACAAATTAGAAGACATTTCAGCTAGCATTCTGGATACCATCATGTTCTCCCATTCACCAGATGCAACCTTCTTAATGTTTATGCTAGAACGCATGACAATTTCACACTGTTTGATAATGCGAACCACACTTGCTGATGGGACTACTAGTCCACCATTGTTTTTCAACTTCGATAACGCAGATGTAAGACCTACATCTGAATGTTCCACTGTATTGGTACATTCTTTACAAGACTTTTTGTTACAAAACGAACAACGCATCCAGCAATATACTCGAAGATACCTTCAACAAATATGCAGCAGTGTCAAGGCTGGCCTGAGTGTGTGTGATCGCACAGAGCCGATTCAAAGGTGATAAAAGGCAAAATCTCATCAGGCTCTGTGTCTGCAACATTCAACAGAAGTTGTGTCTCGAGGCACACAATTTGCTTTGGCAGAGCCTGTGATAGAAACACTTGCATGGCTCATCAGTGCTTTATATGCGCTGACAAACTGCTTGGCAGAAGAGTTATTGTTCCAACCTCCTCGTTGGCGTACAGCTTAAAAAAATAACTCGAGATGGTCCTGAGACAAAGTCAACAAGTACTTCTGTACTGGAGACTGGCCCAGCAGCAGCTCCTTGGATAGGCCAAGCAGACTCATAATATTTAACAGAAATCCTATAACAGCATTTTTGCGCTTACCGTAACACACCTTAGCGCCTGTCATACACTGACCTTGCATCCATCAAGAGATTTTCAATTATATCAAGATTTTCAGCCGGTAATGGGCTCTTAAACCCCTTAGTAACAGGTGTGCGACTATTAAATTTGTCAAACAAGTGGTCAATAACCAATACAAAATTGCTGTATCTTCATAATCATCAAGGCCAGTACAACCTACTTGAGCTGCATATCTGAGCTCAGCTGCAACAGACAAACTCAAAGTTTGAGCTGTTAATTTAACATTCATTTTCTGCTTCTCAAAGCGTATGTGTCGTGTAGCCAGTTTGTTTGCAGCACGAAAACCTTCAGCCTGCTGTAACTGCTGAAGGCACACTGTCATTCCATCTGGCTACACCAACATTCGCTACAATCTCTTGCAAAACATGTAGAGCACCCCTAAGATTCTTTAACAAATGGCACACATCAAAGAACACAAACATTACGAGTACTGTCAACAGGATGTGTGAATTTACACTGAATCTTTCCAGGTTCCAATGAGCATCCGAGTACACGTGCCATCTTCTGGTTTGTACTGTGACCATCCATGACAAGAGCAACATCATTTACATTGACATCCATACAATGAACACATTATTGACAAAATAAGCTGAGATTGCAATTATCCAGATATACTATTTATCAAAATGTAGCCAACTGGCACTTTCCACTGTCCCTGCGGTCCTACAGCCATTACAACCAATGCTTCAGTAGCTTCCACTGCACCGCCGTCGAGAGAACCAGCTCCGAGGCCAACAAAACCAATCATCTGTTGACGCTTTGGGTCCCAGTCAAGATGTTTCCTTATGGACATCCCATCAAGCATCAGGGTACAGTAGCAGTAGTTAGCTGGATCAGTCTCTACCTTGGATTTCAACATGGAGAACTTGCTCTGAAATGCCAGGTTTTGAAGAAATGCTGCTCACCCACCTAAAATTAGAAAATGTTCACTGTAAACAATAGTTTAATAACAACCAATATCATATAAGACACAAATTACATTAAAAGCTGATAATACACTACAATATGGATTAAGCATAATTATCAATGAACTACTCGTATACTGACAAACCGTTTTCTGTATTACCAATTTATATTACAATGTACAGAAGTACTGACCAATGGCACCAATGTTGGCGCATGCTGCAAACTGTGTAAGTAACAAGAACAATAAACAATAACAGAACTTATTTATTTGAAAATTTTTAAAACATAAGTAAAGGCATCTGGGTGATCTTGTCATGATGACATCTGAAAAATCAAAATAGCATTACAAATAAGAGTAAAACTTGTTGGGTATATACTATTATAAACTGATTAGTCTGTTATAATATATGCTTCCTTAAATAAACATGTTAGTAACATATGAACACTATAGTATCATAACTATACATTACATACCGTCGTATTTTATATGGATATGGTAAGTGCACATATTCTCTCAATCTCAAGTGAAAATGCACTGTACAAACTGTTTCTGGTCTTCGGAATATTCATGAGAAGGTCTCTTGCACAAATCTACAGGAATGTCTAAAATAAAATGATTGAATGAATGAATGATTAAAGAATGGAATATATAAATAAACTGACTGCATTAAAAATAACTAATCCAAATTTCATAATTTGTCAACAGTATGCTACAGCTGTAAGTTTTTTTCTTCATGTAGCTCTATTATATACGCAAGACTGCATAGTGCTAGAATGATATTAACATGTAATGGTAAGCTTTGTTTGTTCAAACACAGATTTAGATACCTTTGTATGCTTCCAGCATGTGATGAGCATCCTCAGGTATCTTCTCGTCTTTCAGGTCCTGAAGTAGCGCTTCCATGCAAATTTTTGCTCTTTTCTCTCTCCGCTTTGTATTCTAAAGAATAGCTCTTATCTCATTCTGTTTCTTAAGAGCGTCGTCATACTTTTTCTTTAGTGTATCAGGATAAATGGTGTAGGTATGATCAAGAGACCCTATTTCAGATGATTCTGATGTTCCTGGTTCCAGACAGGCTACACAAGCCCTCACTTGTTCTCGAACATCCCTGAAAAAAAAAAAACATTAAAATACATAATGTTGCCAACACTATGCACTTATATTGGGTCATTAAAATGGCCAACTGCTCTAACTTTTTTGTCAACCCACCCCCAAGTTCTTAATATGTTTAGGTGAGATCTGCCTGCTGAGGAGGCTCTTTCCAGGAGAACATTATTGGCACAGCGTTCTCCTTCACAGTTTTTAAAATGCTTGTGCTTTGATAGAGTGAAATCATCCTCGCAGAAATGATCTGAACAGATGGCATCATATTTGGAAGGGACCCACCCGTGCCCTTTTGGTTTGTTGGTCTATTCTATTTACTGCATGCAACCATTGTTTCCTTCGTTTCTCAGATGGTATGCTGAAAAACAACACATATCACAATAAATATAAAAGCATAGAAGGATGATACGAGTTCTGCTGGTCCAGTCAGGGGTCTGTGTAAGGGGCTAGAACTGTAAAGATATGTTATTATGTCTGGATATGCGTGCAACAGAAATCACAACACAACACACTACACACAAGCTGATGATGAACTAGAAAGAGGAGGAGGGAAGGTAATTCTACCAATGAGGACTAACAAACAAAACAAATAAATGAAATACCATACACATCTTAAGCTGATAAACCAATAATAAATGAATAAAGTCTACACTAACAATGGGTAGATTTACTCGATTATGACTACCGCCGTCGCTCGGGTGGGATGCTGAGGCCTGAAAACGTCGAATTCTCACCGGTGAAATGATATTCCCTTGTTATTGTTGCCTCGATTCGTGCACCCGACCCCACACCAGGAACACGCCACGCTTTCCTCTCAGCAACACGAGTCAAAATTACGAGGAAAAGTTAAATAAGGGCAGACGGTTTTCGCTATACGGATCGAGCCCGAAACGTGCTTCTGCCCTTACCGGAAGCTGACAGCGTATTCCCCCGTCTCCGGAAGAACCGTGAGCGGTCTGGTTTTTCTTCTACGTCATTGGCTACGACTGCCAAGTCCTTAACTAGTAGGTATCCGAACCTTTTATAGAGCTCGGCTGCCACGGGATCTAGCTTATTTGGCCGAGGAGCGAGTCCTGAGGCTGAGCACTAGTTCCTTCGCTGGGGTATAGTTGGGTGGCAATACCCAGCTTCTTCTCTAGCGATATCCGTAATCTCTGTGATAGTGCGGCCGCTGGGTTCTTTCAAGGTGGTCATCGTTTTTACCTATGGCCCTAGATCTTTCTAACCCGCAGAAGGCTTTGCCACATTTTTCCTGACTGACCGACCGTACCCTGGCGCCTCCCGCTTGTTGTGGGGCATCACGTTTGACGGCATGGATCCTATCTGGATCGGGGGAACCTAATGCCGCTTGGCTTAGCGCTGGTTTAAGATCGCTTTTAAGGTCCTTCTCTAGGGGCTGACGATACGCGCTTCTTGGCTGGCAGTATTCTACGCTGAGTCCCTTCAGCTGTCGTTTTCCTAAGTCCCGCATTCGGGGGGGGGGGAGGCATGGCGGAGAGGGCTGGCGCAGCTTGCGGGGCCTGAGCAGAGCAGAGCCGAACCCCTCGCCGCGCTGTGGACGCCGGGGCTGACGGTTCGGATGAGAGGAGGAGGAGCTATTTAGGCGCGCTTGCCAGCAGAGCCAGAACTCCTCGATCCACCCAACGTACGTCGGCTCCGTGAGCACGGCGCTGTCGAGTTTCCAAGTGCCCCGCCCCCTCTGGTTGCTGACCTAACAGTAAATCCAGCTGTAACTTGGTAATGATCGCTCCAGGAGATCACGTCGTGCCCGATGTCCTGGAGGATCTCCGCTACGTTAGAGCTGATGTATACCCGGTCTAACCCTGTCAGCTACCCTATATCCATCGGAATATGGGTGATACGATTTCTAAAAGCATCCGGCAGATCGTTACGCGTGCATAAGGTCTGCAGTTGTTTCGAACCCGCTAGGTGCGCGCCCCCACAATGGTTAGTTTCCTCGCCCTGCCTGCCTATCTAACGGGGACGCAGTTGAAGTCACCCGCTAAATAGATCGCGTCTGCGGGGTGGGAGCTTAGCTGCTCTTCTAAGACTGAATTCAGGTCCTGTATTAAGTCTACACGCTTCCTCGGTATGTTGGGGCGTACACCGACGCTATCAAAACCTCGGTTTGGTCTAACAGTCTGGGATTATCCTACCGCCGTCACCGCTGTAAGAGTGCTCTAAGTCGTATCTAAACCTGGGGTGAAACAAGATAGCTACGCCGCGACTTCGCCCCGGGGGGTCCTAGACTAGCGAGCTCAGCACCTTTCCACCTGGCGAACTTAGTGTCTACTTCGTCTTGAGTACTTAGATGTAGTTCCTGTAAACAGGCGACATGCATCTTTACGCGTTAAGTTGCCTAAATAGGTATCAAAATGCGTTTTATATTTAGTCCCTCGTACATTCACTAAAAGGGAAGAAAGTTTCCTTTGCGCCTAACGGCTTAAAATAGCCTGGGATTGCCTAAAGAGAAAGGGAGCAAAAGAGGTCACCCACCTTACATTCCTTCTTCCATGGCTTCGTGGATGCCAGAGCGAGGCGGCGTTTCATTGTTGCCTGGCAACTCCGCCACAGCCTTCTCTTTGGGACTTGGCTCGGGACTCGGCATACCGAGCCACAGAGGTGTCCGTGGGGGGGGGGGAGATCGACGGTTTTCCGAGGCTCCTCCTCTTTTTTGCTTCCTTCCCTGGGCTCTTGCTGCACCCAGAGACGGTGGCAGGTTGCTCGGCATCAGTTCCCAAGGGGGTGGCTACCCTCCAGGAGGTCTCCCTGCAAGAGTCGGCGGTGTGACCCGCCACCTTGCATTCCGGGCAAAAGGGCGCCCTCCGCTGCTGGTCGCGGTACCGGATTTTCACCCTGTACCGTCTTCCGTCCTGCCTTGTAAATGGGGAGGAATTAGGGAAGTTACCACCATCTTCCCCGACCTTTGCCCGTTGAAAAAGGGGATTACGGGAACGGCGTCCATCTTAAAAGGGATTAAGACCTTCCCGTACTCCCTTAATAACTAAGCAGGGGTTTCCTCCGCTACTGAGAAAGGGAACCCGCGCTCCTTAACCCAGCAGATGGGGTTCGCTCCTCGCAGCTCGAACCCCATTCCGTTTACTTGGAGCGGCTTCCGATACAGGTCCGCGTCGCTCTGGCAGCCTATCTCGATCGTACTGGGCTTGCTGGGGGAGCCCGAAGACTTTTGATGAAGCCCCGGCCTTCATCAACGCTTGGGCGACGGTCGGCACCGTCACCCCCTTCGCCTTCCCAAAATGGAGGAAGAGAGACGATCTCTTCCCGGGACCTCTGCGTTCCTCAGCCTGATTTTGGAGCCGCCTCAGGTGACTTCCGCCCTACGTCTCCTGTTGTTTTTTTTTCGCGGAGGGTTTCGCCTCCGTATCGCTGTCGGTACGCCGACAGCGCTTCCTGCAACCTTCCTCCTCCTCAACCTCCGCCACGGAAGAGTTGGAGGAGGTTGACCCCCCCCCGCCGGCGTACGTCGGCGCGAGGGTGGGAATGGAGGGTTTCCGCCTCAGTGGGGGGGTCTTTCGCCCTAACGTGATGTTAGGGGACCTGGATCCCCCTGGTGAGCTCTAGGCTCGTGACGCCGGATGGGATTTCCGGTCCAAGGATAGCCGCGGCCATGGAACGATGCGACGCGGAAAACGAAAAAAACAAGAAAAAACTTTTTCCCTCCGCTGGAAAAAAAAGGGGCACTCAGTCAACCGCCGCGTTACTTGGAAACGAGTCTGGGAAAGTGGTCTTGTTAACCCCGAGTAGTCCAGGAGGCACTCAAGGCTCCAAAAAAAAGGGGTGTGGTTCCACAGCCCTTACAGTTCCAACTAGGGAAGAGCTCAATGATTTCGAACCTGACGAAACGGGTGAAAAGGTTCTCAAGTCCGGACTCCCTCAGACCAAGCGACTTTTTGATGAAATTACCATCGTTTTCAGAGAGACAGACCCGGATGTAGATCTTTTCAGCATCCTTCTGGGCTGGTAAAATACAGTTTCAATTAAAACTTTCGCCTAATTTTCATCTGACTCTCAAAGCGCCACGATTACCATAAATCATTAATTGTTGAAATCTTCTGCTTGTCAATTTTTTGGTATTTCTTACAGAAATGAAGTTTAATTTCGATAACGCATGTCAAAGAAACCTGACTTTTAGCTGAGATGTGTGATTTGACACTAATGTTGCCGAATATCTTCTAACAGATCTGTCCAATATCTTCTTGGAAATACTTTCTTCTAATTCTCCAGCTAACGTACAATTTAGGGCAAACACATTCTTCTCTTTAAGTATCGCCAAACCCCCGATCTTCCCTTTTGTTGATTCATCTTATTTTCTTAGGAGAAAAGTGTCTAGTTTTTTAAAATCATTTCGATAATCCTGCCATCGGTTTGTGCTGGAAGACCCGGTTTGTCAACAACTTCTAAACCCGTCAGTTCTACTCCTACGTGTGTAGCAGTCAGTCTGTTGTTTATCTCAGCCACTTACTCGATTTTCATGCACATTTTTCGCAATCTGAGATTAATATTTTGCTGGAAAAGAAAATGACTTCGACTGCTGATGCATAGACGGCTGTTTGTATACATAGAAAAGTTATGAATTTGCTTTCTCTAGAGTTTAAGAGAGAGAAGATGGATGAACAAATGGGTGGACAAAGCAAAAACATGTTATAAAAAAATATATAACTTAGCGGAAAAGGTTTATAGAATTTTTTTTAATAATATGCAAAATAAAAAAAAAATTAAGAGAGAAAAAGGAAGATAAGAAGACGGATTTGTAACTTCTTCGTTGTTGCTTGATGGATGCTTTTTTTAGTTTAACTCGAAACCTTGGATTGGTGTCCTTATAGTATTTTTCGCAACAGAAATATTTTTTTTAAAAAAAATTCTTTGCTACATAATACCCCAGGCTATAAACTTCCAAAATATATGCAACTGTACGCTTGGAAAGTAGTTCCTCTGCTCTGTGGCTTTGGTACATGGCTCAGCTTTATTGCGCTGTTCTCTAGGAACGGCAAAACTAAGTGTTTCAGAACTTCAAAGTATTCCCGCGAGTGGCGTCAGCGGAAGATACCGGTAGTGTTGCCGCAAAACACTACTTTGTCTAAATCAGGGGTTCCCAACCAGAGGGTCGCCACCCCTAAGGGGGTCGCGGAACACTGAAAAGTTCCAATTTTTGTCGTATGACTGAGTCAAGAAGCTGTTCACGAGTATGCATTTGTTTTGTGTATATGTACTGTATTTGCCGGCTTATAAGACGCACTTTTTTTCCAGAAAAAAGTATACAAAAATCACCCTGCGGTGGGGAGGCCGAGCTCCGAAGGTGTAAGGCTTGTCTCCCACGGCAGGCACTCCCGGTTGCGTCACCGGCTCCCCTGGCTTCCTGTCGCTCCGCCACCCTCATAGAAACACGGACAATACACGCTGGCGACAAAGGCCGGAACTCGAACTGTTACCACAGTAGGACTGACGCAATGGAGCCGCGCCCCATTGGCTAACGCCATTGGAGCCTGCAGCTAAAAGACTCGGACCACGACGCCTGGGCAGAGCCCGCTACAAGGACCCGGACGCGCACTTGCCAGCTCCGTTTTAGGCAGACTTGGGCGCCAAACTTTCAATATATTCAACTAAATTTATTCTTTGATTTCTTTTTCAATTATGGAAGTGTAGCAGGGGGGGGTCGCAGGTCTTCTGAGTATTAGAAAAAGGGTCCGCGAGTCCGAAAAAGGGTTGGGAACCACTGGTCCAAATGATCACGGTATACAATTGCTTGGAGATGTGTGAGGAGGAGGAGAGATACTGTAGATGTAGCAGGTAGTGGAAGCAGAGCGTGGATGCTCGACGGTTGTCAGTAAGAAATACCAGTCAAAACCTCGTAGCTAAAGCTTGCGTGATGGCGACGCTTTTTCCGATTGATGTTATCTGCTAAAGTCTGTTAAGCTGGATGACAGCACAATTCTTTCTTTCTTCCTGCAGTCATCGTTTCAGGCCATTAACAACTAAGCCAGTTTCGCCAATAATCGCTAGGATGACCCGGTGTTCTTGTGCATTTCCAGAGAGGTCTCGGTTAGGCGGCCAGCGAGCCATAGTTTCAGATCTTTCGCGATGTCTTCTCCTGGTTGTTAACGCCATTAGGACAAGAGGAATCAACTATTTGTGCCGTCTCTTCTTCTCTCACCCCCATCTGTTCTGTTATGGTGAGCAGTGCCGTTTGTAGGCATCGGACAGTAGTAAGGGATGAGGGTGTTTTCCGGTTCTACGATTTGCTCTGCTGAGGGTTCCCACCAGTTGGTCTAGCGAGGTTTCTATGGTCATGAATAGATCTGTTAACCCTTCAGAGCTCGCATCACGTTAGAAGATGGTCGTCTAGTCATTCGAGGCAGATTCTGCAGCTGTTCTTCTCTCAGATATGGTTGACGTGGCATCGAGTAGGGACTGTTCGTTCTTGTATAGCAGTACTGCTGCATAACTCGTGCTAGACTCAGCAAACACTTTCTACACGCAAACGTTTTCAGGGCTCGCGTGAGGAACTCCCTCTTTTGTTTCAATGTATCTTTTCATATGTGGAGTAGCCATGGTGCTACTGAGTGGAACCAACATCGTACTTCCTGTAAATAAAACCGCAGTGGAGGGGAGAGGTTCCGAGCAGTGATTCCCCTGCAGTTAATTAGGACTTACTATTTTTTAAAGTGCGGCCTCGACTGTATCTATTATCATTATTTAATAATTTAAAGGCAGAAAGGTTTTAATCTCTCTCTCTGTACTGACGTCATCTCTCTCTCTCTCTCTCGCTCTCTCTCTCCTCTCTCTGTACTGACGTAAGTTCTCTCTCTTCTCCTCTCTCCCACCCTCTCCCTCTCTCTCTGTACTGACGTCATCTCTCTCTCTTCTCTCTCTCTGTACTGACGTCATTATTTCTCTCTCTCTCTCTCTCTCTCTATGTACTGACGTAATTTCTCTCTCTCTCTCTCTCTCTCTCTCCCCCCCTCTCCTCTCTCTCTGCACTGACGTCATTTCTCTCTCTCTCCTCTCTCTCTGTACTGACGTAATCTCTCTCTCTTCTCTCTCTCTCTGTACTGACGTCATTTCGCTCTCTCTTTCTCTCTCTCGCTCTCTCTCTCCTCTCTCTCTCTCTCTCTGTACTCTGTACGAATCCTCTCTCTCTCTCTCTCTCTTGTCTCTCCACTCTCTCTCTCCTCGTCTCATCTCTCCTCTGTACTGACGTCATTTCTCTCTCCTCTCTCTCTCTCTCTCTCCTGTACTGACGTTACTCTCCTCCTCTCTCTTCTCTCTCTCTCTCTCCCTCTGTACTGCTCTCGTCTCTTCTCCTCTCTCTATTCTCTCTCTCTCCTCGCTCTCTCTCCTCTCTCTCTCTTCTCTCTTCTCTGTACTGACGTCATCTCCCTCTCCTCTCTTCTCTCTTCTCTCTCTCTCTCTGCTGACGTAATTCTCTCTCTGTCTCTCTCTCATCCTCTCTCCCGTCTCTCCTCTCTCGCTCTCTCTCCCTCTCTCTGTACTGACGTAATCTCTCTCTCCTCTCTCTCTGTACACTCATTTCTCCTTCTCTCTCTCGTCTCCTCTCTCTCATCGCTCTACTGACGACGTCATTTCTCTCTCTCTCTCTGTACTGACGTCATCTCTCCCCTCATCTCTCCATCTCCTCTCGTCCGACGTCATATCTCACTGTACCTGAGTCATTCTCTCTCTCTGTACTGACCTCATCTCTCTCCTCCTTCCTCTGTGTGTGTGTGTACTGACGGTCTCCCCTCTCTCTCTCTCTCTCTTCTCTCTCTCTCTCTCCTCCTTCTCTCTCTGTACTGACGTCATCTCTCCCCCCCCTCTCTCTCTCTCTCTCTCTTGCTTTAAACTCTGCCCAGAAAATTATCAGCATCTCAGAAGTCAGATAATGGAGGATTTATTTACGGACACCGTCATGGTGTTAGAGCTGAAAACTCGCTCCCTATTTTAAAAATCTCCTGGTAACTTTTGTTCTAATGAACACGAAAGGTTCGTGGCTAGAATTTTTTTATTCCACTCTATAATTTTCTAATTTTGCTTGATAGAGACAAACGAAGCCTGCCGTATTTGTATAATGTTGTTTCATCTAGGTGTTGAAGTGCGTACCCGCTTTGTAGTTTTCCACGGACCTAATGGGAAGATGACCAAACTTGAAAAAAAATGAAAATTTTTAATCGAAACCGGAAAAATATACGATTTCCGAAAACATCTTAGAAATCAGGACAATTGTGACTCGATTAAAGACATTTGAAAGCGACCGTGTGCGACAACGCCACGGTTTGTAGGTGGCCTTTGTTATTGTTATTTCTTGATTGATGCCACACCTTTAGCCTTGGATGCGTTAGCACAGAGGCTGGAGTCGTGGAATAACGTTGCTGGAAGGAAGTCGCGGTACAAATATGCATGAGGATCGCCGTTCTGGATTTTAACGACGTTTGTAACATCTCGAGAATCGTCCGCGAAGATCGATTTTTTGTTTTAAAGGCTCACCTGTCTCTTTTCGAAACACCTGAAAACGTGTTTTTTTTTTTCTTAAGAAAAAACTGAAATTAGAAAGTAATCTCGCTTCTCTCTATTTTTAAATGAGTTTTCTGAATTTTTAAAATTTTTTTGAATACAAAGTTTAAATTTGAACTGATTTACATATACTTAAATATTGTAGGGGTTACGATGAATGAGAAAGGTGGAAGTCTTCCGGCTAATACAAAACTCCAGTTCCTTCAAACCAACCGTCTAATGCATTTTTAGAACACGTATTTGGTTTCACTACTTTGGGCAGACTGTTCGATATATTGGTGCTCAGCCCACTACACTGCCTATGGTAACTTAAATTACGATCTCCTGTAGTCTCAAAGCTCGAAATAATATAAATCTAAGATTATATGGTCGGCCGGCGCGACAGTCCGCTAGTAAGTTGAGGACCCGAGTCTCCCAATCTCAGTCAGGACGGCTCCCAGGGAGGTTCTTTCTGCTCTTCTTCGCCAGCCGGTCTAGCAGTCTCCTCCCACATTTAATAAATGGATGGATCTTGCGGGGAGATGAGCTATCCTCAAAAACCGACGCCAGGGGCTTTCTTCTGGTAGACAGACAGATAAGTCGGTTCGAAGGAACAGGATCAGCCTGTTTCTCAAAAGCAACCCTCAGTGTGCTAAACAACTAGAATCTTTCGTTTCCAAAAATTCTTCTGGAAACCCTCCCCCCCCCTTCCTTGGTACCCTTTGCAGAATGTCGGTCCCCATAACAAGACAAGAATTCTAACTCTGCACTACACATCTGAGGTCTTGGCGTCAAGGATGCAAGAACGCGCTGTCGGCGTCTTCGCTTCTAATGGCGCCGTTTGACAGATCTAAGGATGTGTTCGTTGTAGCCATTCGGTAAGAGCGGAGCTGCGAGTAGCTTTCGAGCGGTTGGTCTCCCACGGCGGTATTTGACGGAGGTAACTTTCCGCAATATCCTCGGGGTTTCGTACTATGGCTACATTCCGGAAAAGTTGAACATCTTGGGAGCCTGGAGTTTCTTCATGTCGTTCACCGTTCCTGTATCAGTGGGGTGTCACACTTGTTCTCACCTGCTATGTTCTGTTGCACCCGATTTGCAGACGAACACGCGTGGTAGCAGCAGTAGAATGTGAATATACCACCAATAGAACCCCTGGGAAAAAGAGACAGATCTCTTAGTAATATTAATCTTTATTTATAAACTTCTTTCTGTAATTTTGGATGATAAGTTGAAGGGGGGGAAAAAGAACTTAACAACGTGATTATATTTCGCGTCGTTATCGCTTGTCTTCGATTAATTGATGAATAAACTAAGGCGAGCAGGTTTCTTCTGTAGTTATGGGTGAAGATGTACGATGAATCTCCGTGTCGAAATGTGACGCCAAAGATGCTGTACAGGTAGATAGGCGACCTTCATGACTACACAGCGGCAACACGACACGCGGAGCCACAGGTCTTCTTTAAGACACAGCCGAGGAGATTCTGACGGGCAGTAATAGAAAGTTAATTAGTTTAAAACGTTTATTCAAACACAAACGTTTAACTCAACTGCTGGATGTAAACTATAAACCATCTAAATTATAAATTAGTACATTTTCTAAAAATCGATATATCGCCATCAGCATTCCAACTTCACAAGCGGCCTTAATTTAAAGACAACTTCCGTCTTGCCAAAACATATAGACTTTCTAAAGCCCCGAGATCAAGATGCAAAATTACCAGTTCGATATATTTTCAAAACCTATGGCATCGTTTTAAAGATATTTATACTGTATATTTCCAAGTATGCGGGAGTTTTCAACTCAAGGATATCGTATTTTTTTAAAAAAATCAACAACAACAACAACATAATATAATTCATATAAGTCACAGATAGTTCCAGTATTTCTTACTGTGTTTTACATATCATACAGATTTTTACGCATAGTTTTTCTTTTCCTATTGTAAAATATTTTTGATTTCTAGAATAATTGCAAATAAAAATGGTATCCATACATTATGCACTTACTATATATATATACAGGGTGGTTGAAAAGTAACTCCCTATTATTAAGTACTTGTAATTTATTCTGAACTACAATTCTTACAAGAAATGAGTATGATAATCAAGTGTATAGCATGGAGTTTTATTTAAAATTCGATTATGGGCGCCAGCATTCGCCACCAGCTTCTCAAGCCGCCTGGGAACCGCATCAACTGATTTCACAAGGAACTCTTGTGGGATGGAAGACATAACTTCTCGTATTCGCCCTTCAAGTTCTTCGAAAGTTGTTGGATTGGTAGAGTAGACTTGCTCCTGGGATGGAAGACATAACTTCTCGTATTCGCCCTTCAAGTTCTTCCAAAGTTGTTGGTTTGGTAGAGTAGACTTGCTCCTGGGATGGAAGACATAACTTCTCGTATTCGCCCTTCAAGTTCTTCCAAAGTTGTTGGTTTGGTAGAGTAGACTTTCTCCTGGGATGGAAGACATAACTTCTCGTATTCGCCCTTCAAGTTCTTCCAAAGTTGTTGGTTCGGTAGAGTAGACTTGCTCCTGGGATGGAAGACATAACTTCTCGTATTCGCCCTTCAAGTTCTTCCAAAGTTGTTGGTTCGGTAGAGTAGACTTGCTCCTGGGATGGAAGACATAACTTCTCGTATTCGCCCTTCAAGTTCTTCCAAAGTTGTTGGTTCGGTAGAGTAGACTTGCTCCTGGGATGGAAGACATAACTTCTCGTATTCGCCCTTCAAGTTCTTCCAAAGTTGTTGGTTTGGTAGAGTAGACTTGCTCCCATATATCATGGAACATACACAAAAAAATTGAGAAAAATATTACAATAATAGGATAAATATAAGTATTTTACAATAGGGAGTTACTTTTCAATCACCCTGTATATATATATATATATATATTAATCTCCATGTTATTTGTTGTATAGTAAAACCTGATGGACAGATTTTTTGGTAAAATTAAAAAAGTATAAAATAGGCAAAAATTCGTTTAATCCAATAAAGGAATTGTGAAATAAAGCTATACGAAAAAATCATAAATAGCTGGAAAATCACAGGAATATAACTGATGAATACTGAACAAAAATGCAAGTATAAAACAATACACATTTTGTTGAAAATAAAAATCTTTAGGATTCCAACCAAGAAATTTGCTTTAAGTTTTTTTGTTTGTTTTTTTTTTTTTTAAAAACTGTATGCAGATGTGGTACAATGGGAAATAATAATAAAAAACCCATCATCTTTGTGTTCTTTTTGTTTAGATTCTATCCAGTATTTGTGTGGGCAAGTCGATCTGCGCTTGTACGACCGTGAGTGACACTTTAGAAAAGAGCGGATGGAAGAACAAATATGAGAAACACGGAACTTGGTGCAGCTGGGAACATCCTCCTTAATTAATGTTGAGTTTTCGAATAACTAAACAAAGCGAGTCACAGGTGTCAGACGGCCCTTTTACTGCCGGGGCAAGAAGCTCAGAACAAACATGTTTGACGTTGAGGCAGAAGATTGTGCAATCAATTAAAATTAGTCGCTGAAAGAGCGGTACGGCCCACTAATGGCTTCCCGGGATGACTAACAGTGTCCAACAGTTTGGTAAAATAAAATGTAAAGGAAAATTTAGATTTTTTTTTAAAAATCTTGTGTGTTTGCTCGAGTTCATCGAAATTCTAGGAGGGGCAACAAAATGCTTCGCTCGTGACTTTAAAAAGTATATATATATGCCAGTCGGTGTTCTTCCCAACACTGCAGCATTCGGCAGGAACAAAAGTTACACCTCACCGGTAAGTAAGAATTTTTGAAGTCTCCTCAGATACGACGGCAGGTCCGCTTATGTGATACTCCTTCTAAAAAATTGCGAAGGTATATATACTTCTAAAAAAAAGTATTTGTTCGGTGAAAACTTTATAAAGCTAAAGAATGAAACATAAACCGAAAGAATTAGAAAGAAATCGAGAGTAATGCTATTTGTAGTTGCTTGTGCGATGCAAATTGCATAGTTCACGTTGCTTCCTTGAGCTACTGATGTCTGTGGCTCTCTCAAACTTGTGCCGTGCAAGATTTTCCAAAAAGAAATTACATTTTCCAACTGTCTTAATAATTTTCTGCTTTTGCTAAAAACTCCCTGTTAACCTTTTCTTCATACATTTTGATTATTGTTTTCTCATCTTGCAGAATATTTAGTGGTAAGGAGCTGAGATGGTGTATCTCTTGAAGATGAGAACGAGTATATCCGGTAACTCTTATGAGTAGTATAAGAAAGGTTTTGACACCTTTTCTTTGCGGTTCCTGATATAATATATGTATGCAGCAAAGTTGTCAAAATTGCTAGAACTGGTCGATGTTTAAGAAAAATGCCATTTAAAATATAAAACTTTTTTTCTGGAGATAAAACAGTCAACATAAAGAAGACTTCTCCTTGCTATAGAAATCCGCTGTCCAAGCCAAACGAATTATTTGGCATTGTGACTTGTTTAAAGATCACGTCTATGCCATCAGTTTTTAATTCTTCTTTCTAAAAGTGAAAGCAAACCAAATACAATCGATCGCCAATCGGATTTTATGAACCAAGCTTTGATCTTTAAATGTTAACCGTTCTATAAACACTCTCCGGCTCTTGATTTTACGACAAAGGCTGCTAACATGTAAATCCTAAACGTTCACGATGTGTGACTGGCTACAATTATAAAGCACACCGTGACGCGAAAAGGTCAACTTGTAAAATCACCTGGCTTCCACCAAGATCGCCGACAATACAACACATCTACCTGTTTTGTTTACAAGAGAACCTTTATAATTAGCCGTGCGAGTTTGTTTGTCGTTGTGGAAACACCCTCAGCAATGTACTGGCGATATGGTGCAGGCTTTCTCGGTGTTCCAGACTGAAGCAGTATATTTATTAAATGTATATTTTTAACTTCGTGACGACACGTGGGTCCGAGATATTTTTTTAACCTACGTACCGTATCATATTTTCGTTCTTACACTGATAAAGTTCGTATCACCCGTTCGAGGGCACGTACTTCGTGGATATGTTGAGCGCCTACACCGGCAGTTACCTGATAAAACTGTTCTGATTTCCGTGCTATAACAAAATGCTACTTTTAAAACGCAGGCGAGCTTATCGAAAATGCATTTTAAATTTTAATTACAGAATTTACAGTGTGCTATACTTAATTAAAAGAATAGAAAGTAAGTTAGCAAAAAAATAAAATAAGCTACGCAATCGGGTTTCAGATGCACCTAAGTAATTTATTAGATTTGTTAACGAAGGGGAAATTGAGTGTCACACTAAAAATGCAAAATTATTCAAAACGGAAACTCAGTCGGTCATAATAATTTAAGGAGGAAGAAATAATTATTGATGGTGATTTTTTTTTAAATAGGAAAAACTCTTAGATGTAAGGCGGGTAGCAACAGGGTAGTTCGGTTATTAATGGTGGAGGTCGAAATAAATGACTCGCCGAGTAATCATCCATGAATTCGGCAGATTAGTTACAAACGGATTCATAACGAGGAGCCGGCTCAAGCATCAGCTCCATCTGTTCTGTGATTGGGGATAAAGGTGAGATAAGTGAAACAGACTTCCGGCGGTGGTTTTATAAACTAACTGGCCGACCGACCGTCTTACAGCCTTTAAAGAAGTTAAACGCTTTTTTTTTTTTCTTTTTTTTTGCTAAAATTAAATCGTGATTTTAAAATATCAATTTTTATTACTTCCTTTGTTGTTATTTCATAGGAAGAAAAAAATTATTCCGATGCTTGTAAGATGTATGATTAGAAATTAGGATTTGTGGTTTTTAAGAGGAGCAATCGTACAATGACTTATTTCAGGTAAATTAAACAATATGGTGGCATTGCATTCACACCAGCGCGTTTTGTGAAGACCCCTTATATCGCTCAAAAAGCTTATTAGCACCCAGCCACTGAGCGTGAATCTGAAATGCAGTTTTTTAAACTAAACGAATGAGTCAATAAAAATAGTAAAATTTTTGGCTATTTGTTTTTCAGAATCCTTTTTCCCCACCTCTGCAGCTTGAAACAATGAACATCTTAGTCATCTCCGCCATGTTGGTCGCAGCCATGGTAACAGTCGGGGCCAGTGTGGTTCCGTTAGCCAAAGGCGTCAACAAGGAGTCGTACGCCCACTCCGTGAGCAAGAACCGCCACGAGCAGCACAGCGGCAGCGGGTCCAAGTTCGACGACACCTACGGCAATCACGAGAGCCAGAAAGACCGCCACGACAGCGTGCAGGCCGACATCAAGGCCAGCAACGACTATTACGGGTACAACAGGTACCAGCAGCCCGCTTGGGGGGATACGGATATTATCCCGCCGTCCACGGATTCTATCCCGCCGGCCCCGGCTACGGCCACGTGCCCAGCGCTGCTTTCGTCAACCGTCCTTACGGTTACTATGGATAAACAATTCATCTGTGAGAATCTCTTCGAACTCGGCTTTCACTTCATCGTTGTAGAGCAATAAACTTTTTTTTGTTTTAAAACAGTTTTCGGCTTCTGATGTGATTTACCCCTCCCTCCCTCCCTGTAGGCTTTCCGCTGTGGGGAAGTTCTATCTGACATTCTAGTGCTAAAATCTGCTCCCGTAAGAATAAAAACTGGAAAGTTAGAATTTTTTTAGCTGAAACTCCAAGCGGAACAGCTGCGACATTCATTACATACACGCAGTGCCGCACCTCCTGTTAATCCACTTGATTAAACAGATAAACCCCCCAAAAAAAACGCTATTACTATCCTCTGGTATTAAGGTCCAGATATAACAAGGACAGTCCGCCTTGCACTGTCACGTGACACGCACGGTTCTGAATTGATACAGGATCGTTTTGCAACATAAAAGCCGGCGTCACCTTGGGGGGGGTCTTTAAAACTGCATAACTAACAATTTCTTTTATGATACACTTCCGGAACAGTCGTGTTACACGCAAAGTGGGCAACGCACGACCTATGGCGCCGAGACTAAGCCCCATGGGATACATTACGGTGATATGGCCAGCATCACATCGGGGATCTAAAGTCGAGTCTAAAAGCAACATTTTCTTACTGGTATCCACGTGTGCAGCACAAGGGAAGTAACTCTAATCATTCTTATTCTGTCGGGGTCATTTGCTCACCCTTTGGGTGAACGAAAGCCGGGTGATTTCCGTTACTCTTCAGGAACAGAACGAGTTTTGTGTGACCAGGCAGAGTGCGCGCGCACGCGCGAATTGGTAGGGCCGAGTTACTCGGGACAGGGCGGGGATGTCGTCTCCGAGGACGGACCCAGAGAGGTTCACTCTCTTTTACACGAGCGCCAGTCCGTTCAGCCAGCATCACCCATCTCCCTTCACCCTGGACGGGATGACTTTCGCCTGCGCCGAACAGTACATGATGTACAGGAAAGCAGGTAAATCGCTTTCATCGTCGCGCACGGGGAACCCTCTGCAACTGGGAGGTGGAGACGCTTCCTCGGGTGCGGACGGAACCCAGACCAAATTCTAAGATCCACGTCCTCTCTGTTACCGACAGGTGAGATCTCATTTCGAGTTTTACGCCATCCGTCTTAAACTCGGAGAGAGAGAACAAGTCTACTAACCGTTTTCCTGTTTGAGTTACTTCCCCTGAAACTCGTAGGAAATTACGTGAAACGTGCTAAAACGCATTTAAACAGAATATAATAATAATAATAATAATAATAACACTGGTCAACAAAATTAAATGTATTATACTCATTATGAATGCAAACCAACTTTTCATGCTGATTTCAAAATTTTCACACTCCCCATTTGTATGCAGCATGTATCATTTTTTCAGTAGATACATGCAAATATTTACATATTTGTATATATGAAATCATTAACGTAATAAATAAGGACTATTATTTTTTAGAAAGTAAATGAGTTTATTGAGTTAAAAATCGTCACTATCATTCTACAAAGAGTGAATACACAAAAAAATGGGTCAGACAAAACAGACAAAGTTAGAACAACAGAGGTAGAAACATTGTGATTTGGATTTCCTGCAGTGTTCCTGATTTGATTGATCACGGTAAAGCGTCCAGCAGTAGTCATTCCAGAAGCCTTGGTACCATTTCTCCATAGCACTAATGTCCTGGTGAAAGCTTTCACCATGTTCATCAGACACTGCTCTAAGGTTATCTGCGAAGAAATCCAGATGGGAGTCCAAGAAGTGAACTTTCAGTGACATGCGACAACCCATTGCTGAGTAACATTTCAGAAGATTCTTGATGCCATCCTTGTAGTCCATTGCCTTCTTGTTGCCCAAGAAATTCTCACAGATCCAATTGAAAGCATTCCAGGCAGGCAGTAGTTCATCCAGTGTCGACTTGAAGTTTACATCTTTGAGTACTTCTCTAATTTGGGATCCGACAAAGATACCCTCTTTCAACTTCGCCTGTGTGATTTTGGGAAACTTTTCTACAATATACTCAAACCCTCTGGCATTTCTCTTCCCTAGTGTCTTTACAAACTGTTTCATCAGTCCAAGCTTTATGTGCAAAGGAGGCAATAGATCATTACATGGATCTACAAGGTGTATTCTTGACGCTAGACGGTCCTGGCTGGTATGATGTTCTTGTCTGCCAGTTTGATTCCGAATGTCTGTCAGTTGCCCGACTATCCCATAGACACAAGAAACAACAGTATTTTGTGAAACCTGACTGCATTCCCACTAACATCAGACCAATTATGACTGGACGATTTGAGATGTTGAAATAACTATTTCATCAGACAAAACTTGATTGGTTAATTTAACATGATGAAATATTGCATCTGAACTATGCAGCAATGAATAATGTAGTTTATTTTAAAGGTATGTTTCCATGATGTAAATGAAATACATACATACACGTCATTAATTGGAATTTCTATATAATGCATGAGCTAAAACCAAAAAACTTTCTCATCTTGAAAACTGTACGTGATGTCAAAAAACTAATTGTATATTTGAAATCAGCATTAAAAACTACACTAAGTACACCTTGACATATGCTTAATGAAAAATACTTGTTGACCAGTGTAATAATAATCCTTTCCATGTGATATAATTCTTAAACTAGGATAATCCCGTGTAAAATACATTGTTGTGGAAATTTAATGATGACAAATGAAACGTTAGTATGAACTTAATCTGTTTCTGCAAAACAAGCTTGTATAGCATGAAGCAGAAGCCTGAATTGAAGTTGTCACCAAAAGGAATGTTGTCCAGAGATGAGCTCAAATTAGTTTAGCCAGACCATCACCCCTGACCAACAGCTAAAATAAATAACCATTAATATTATTTTTAGATTGATTGATTTTATTCCTTTTCTTGTGTTCCTTTGTTAGATATAAAAAAAATAACTACCAAAATAGTGGTAACTGGAATTTAAGAATAGAGGTAAAATTAGATATGCAAAATGTTTACTGAATCTTGACAAAAAATTGATCATTTTCTTGGTCTTCATTGAAATTTTTAAAACAAAAACAGCAGAAAACAAGCATTGCAATTTGTAATTCTAATTTTTAAAGCAATAATAAATGCCATCTTTTCTCCAATTACACTCAATACTAACATTAGATAGAAAATAACATTAATCTACATGCTCCAAATTCCTAATAATTTCCTCTTAAAAGTTCTTCCAAATTTGAATTCTAAATCTGATACTTATAATCATTCAGCATACTCCAAAGACCTGGAAATAGTAAAACTATGCTGAACTTCATCAAATCAATACTCACTTGCTCTCTCAAATAAGCTAAACTAAAACTGAATTTTGTTTCTGATTAATTATTCATAACATCCATTTGTTTTATTAGATGTCTTTTTTTGGCAAGGTTTGTTTCAAGCTACATCCAAATTCAGATGGACTTAAAATTAATTCAGATTCCTTATTTTTGAATAGTTATGTTCCAGGATCAGGAAATGGCTGAAAAAATTAAGTCAGAAAAGTGCCCCTTAAAGCAAAAGCAACTTGGTCGGAGAGTAAGAAATTTCAATGATGCAGAGTGGAATGAAAGATCTACCGAAATTGTAAAAGCTGCCAACCGATCGAAGGTACTTCTTTTACCAGTTTACTAAAGTTAACAATTTGAAATCAAGTGATATTTTCAATGATACTCTCAAGATAGTCGTCCTTTAATAAACATTATTTAAAAGATAAAAATTATACATAAGCACTCCCTTTTCTTGTCCATTCAAAAATGAAAACAAATGTTTTTAATCATCGTCCATGTTGGTATTGGTAGACGAACAAAGGTGCCCACACTCACACAGAATAGGTGACAGAAGTCCAGCTGGTGGAGTAGGGATGTATGCCAAACTGTGGTAGAATTAAACTACCAACCCACATCAACTTTCAAATATATATATATACACACACACACACACACACAAAATACTCCAATTATTTCCACTTATAAATTTTTTCAGAATGAAATATTTAATAAATAAAAACTACACAATCACACTTAGATCAGGGGGAAGCTTTTGTAGAACTGTTGAAAGAAACTAAAATGGAGATTTTAGAGCAAGAATTAGTTATTAATTTAACTTTTTGCATGTTTAAGAAACCAAGGAAAACTAATAGTAGAGAAGAGCCAGGGGTGTTTAACTAGCCCATCAGTTAACTGGGTAGAACATCTCGAGCTGAACTTTTCTGTTTGCTCATTCCTTGTTTTTGTAGTTTTCACAAAATGCACACCTGAGAAAGCTACTACTGGAAACAAAAGGGACCACACTTGTTGAAGCAAGTCCACATGACAGGAAGTGGGGGATTGGATTGAGTGCCAAAAATCCCAAGGCTTTAAAAAGAGCTACCTGGAGAGGTAAAAACCTGCTGGGGCAACTGCTGACAGAACTTCGGGAAGAGATGCTGGCTGAAGATGCAAAAAAAAATTCAGACTCATCATTATCATCAGAATGAATTTAACTGTAGAACCCAGAGGCCACTGATTACTTTCGAAAGTTAGTTAACTGTTATTTGTAAGTAAAAAAAAAAAAAAAAATTTTATACGTATTTTAGAGTTTTGTTGGGCATGGAAACATTACTGCAAGTCCTTACTACAATTTTAAAACCTACACTGAAAAATTAATTTCATTTCAGTTGACTCTAACAAAAAAAAAAAATCATTAGCAGTTTACATGAGGTAGCTCCTCTCATTGTGTAAAATTTTATTTATTTTACAAGTTGTTAATTACAACAGCATCATTGTACAAGTTACCCTATGCAGGGATGACAGATACAGGACATGTAATCCACAAAAATAAAATCTGTATACGGATACATTTCCAACCCAAAACTTTAGTTTATTAATGACAGTACAAATGACCATACTAAAATACCATTGGCTTTCTGAATCCTCTTCTAACATTGTTATTGTAACAATCTAGTTCACAAGTAGCCTACTAGCAATATTTGGAATCTCAAACAGTGTTATCTCTAACAACTTTCAAATGTCTTCTTTGAACTTGTGCACAAACATCAGATCAGAGGAAACCCAAAAATGTCTGTTTCTGTTATCCTTCAATTGATTTAGGAATGAGGAGGGTAGCCATGTATCTACTACTGAAAGTTCCCATTAGGAATCTTCAATTTTAGATGTGGGAAGAAACCCATGTGACTGGCTAGTGTGCTAGATTTATTAAGTACATATTCTAATTTAAAAATAACTAGCAACTGACTAAATGGAAAGTAAAGAGAGACTTTGGGCAGATTTAGTCATTTCAGCCAGCCCAGATTTCAAAAGGTAAACTGAGTTATCTTCAATCAACATTGCCAAAAGTCAACACTATGCATTCTCAGTTTAGGTCTTTTTACAATCTAACATTTTGATCAGCATATTGAGAAAGTAACCAGTAAAATAAGTGTGTACTATCAACAACAAACAATGTATGTTTGGTACCACCTAGTGGTTCGTCTACAGCATTCTTGGAGATTTTTTTAACCAAAATTACAACATGGATGCAGTGTGATTTTCAAAGTTTAAAAGATATTGCTTTTATCAAAACTCATCTGTGAATATGCACACTAAATCATCTTATCTGTTGTGAAGAATGGGCTAGCCTGAATAGTTCTAAACTCGTAGTTTAAAGTACAAGTTATGACAGGCAGTGAACCACACCCTTAAAAGCATTTTTTCACACCAATCGTATTCATTCAGAATGACATGATTCATCTGGTTGATAGTAATTGCTTTGTTGGTATTTAATAGAAAAGAAATCCAAGTCACCATGTATAGTGTCTTAAAAGTGCAATTTCCTCTATCTTTACCTGTGCAAACAGAAGTACCCAAGCAACCCATTTCAAATTACTCTCTTAACTAAATCTTGAAATTGTTTCTTTAATGTACTCTACTCAGCTAATTTAAACCAAACAAATAGCTGGAAGAGTTTTAGACAGCATCTCCCATCTTAATTAACCACATGGATCTACTTTCTTTTCCTACAACACGTTATCATCTCACCATTACTTTAAAATGACTGATAGCAAGCAACCTATCTTGAAACTAATTACAAGGCATCAAGCGGAGAGAGAAAAACAACAACATACTAGCAGAATTTTGTTAAACTTTTGACTAAAGAAAAATCTCATTCAGATTGCAGCAGTAATACAGGTTAACTACAACATTCAGTGCACTATAAAATAAACCCATTTATTTAGTTTTTAAATTTAACAAAAAATGGCCTTTCTTAAATAGGTTAGAAACTAACTTTTTAAAACCAGTGAGTGAAAGTCCAAAAATTCTACATTCCAAATGAAAATTTTAAGCAAATTAGAAAATTTTTTAAAATATTTTATTATTCCCCCCACTTAGTCTAAACATACTACATCCATACACACACACACACAAAAAAAAAATGAACCATGGGGGCTACACAAAACCTGATGTGTGGACACACCACTGTCAAAGTAGTGACATGAAATGAAAACTGTTTTAATTTTTTTGTAGTATTCTCCCATCTCTTTCCATACATCAGAGTACCATGTTTGAGAGAGAGGAGTCCATGGCAGTATTAAATGCAATCACATTATACTGAGTAATCTCCAGTAGCAAGTGGTTCAGGAATGAGTCTCCATAGTCACTTGTTTCCTGCTATCAGACTTCACTTCTGGATTATCATCTGCATCCTTCTGAAGTTAAGAGGAAATTAATTATTAAAATATCTGATTTTAGTCAAATTTTAAAAATTTATTCCATATCAGCAGTTACCATTACTCACAATGATGAAAACAATTAAATTACTGACATGTGACTCTTCAAAAGCTGTAAAAAAAGAACCCTAAGTGTTTAGAGGCTGCTTGGGGCTTTAATCAAGGGTCCGTTCACATAATACACCTAAATTTTGACCAACTTAATCAAAATAACGAATCAACACACACAAACACACTGGTCAGGACTGAACACTGGCACCAGTTGTTGAGGAAGAGGCAGGACTGTCAGGTCATTCTCAATTTCATCCAGGTACCTCTAACCAGTCAGATGACTGAACAATTGTGCTTCACAACAATGGCATCACAAAAATGTCTAAAGAACCAACTCTTCATTGTGGCCACGATAACATCATTGAAAAGTGCAGAAGGCCCAGTACTGTGGCCTCCCAAACTTGTTGTAAAACAGGCACTTTGATTTGTTAATAGCAATTTCAATGTAATATGTAGAAAACTACTATGCTATACACTGAGAAAACCTAGTAGCAAAACAGTTCAAGAACTGCATTCCACAGACTTTATCATTGTTTATTTACATATTCAATAGTTATGTTGTAAAAAGTAACAATTAAAAGAAATTTAGATGTTAAAATGTTCCAGTCTTGGCTGTATTGTACCCCTTTAAGACAATTGGTTAACCATCTACATTAAGAAATCACTTTAGTGAGGTTTAGTTACCTTTAGGTTATCACCAGACTCCTCAAAGCCATTGGCCGGAACTTTAATTTCATCAACTTTTCCAGGCATATCACCAGACCCAAGAATTTCATTTCGAGCTCTCTTAGTATCCGCTGCATCTTTCTGTTCCTCTGGTTTCCTCTGGAGGAATAATGTAGACATTCTGTGATCTAAGTCCATTGTAATTTTAAGCAGCACTGAAAAACTTGGAATTGTGTTTGTTCTAACATTTCAAAAATACTACTGCAAATCAGAATCCTTGTGTTCAGAAAGTACAGAGAAAATATTTAAAATATAGAAATTTTGGAATTTTCTTTTTTTTTCCTCCTGCAAAACGTTTAGCACTACCTTTGCATGCACAGATTCCAAATAGTAAAATGTTTTTAATATTAAAGTAAATCTTTACAAAAAAAACAGATCTTAAATGACATCAAATGTTCCGGGCACATAATACTTGTGCAGTCAAGGTATCAGATAAGACTTACCTTTCTGCGTATAAGGTGACTGATATCGTTAGGTTTTGCATCAATCTGACAGAAGGGAAAAAAAAAATGAATGAGGAACAGATTGTAAGATTCCTGCCATTATAATCTGAACATCCCAATTTTAAAAAAATAACACACAAACAAGTCCATACATCACGCACCTGACCATTGTAATCACTATAAAATCAGCTTAGTTTTCCCAGAATGCACGATGCCAAAAGCACACAGTAGCAAAGATATTTTGAAATTTATTCATAGGCTGGATAAATGGCTTTTCTTAAGCTACATGTCCTATTGCTGACCCTCTTGCACTGTCTGTAGATGTTGTGCATCAAATTTGTTTTTAGGAAGAAGGTTATGTTCAGACTATATCTCTCTGTTGGGCAGTCATGGACATCTTGATAGACAGCTAAGAGCTAAACATCCAACTGGCTTAACTACACAAATGCAGGACAACAGCTTTAAATGACTCACTGACCAGTGCCTAGGGAGGGAGGAATGTAACCTAAAATTTACTTTCTATCAAGAAACTTCAAAAACATTAAACTGTTTACAAAAAAATAAATAAAATCTTCAGTTTAAACAGCAATCAATATCTCCAACAAAACTATAGAACCAGGAACATCTTAGCAGCTCGAATTACTAGTTACTGATTTCACTTGAAAAAAGAAACAACAGACCCAGATCTTGCTTGTGTGGTTGGCTCGGCTTTGATTGCTACTGGTCTTACATACCCAGTGAGTTTGAGTTCTTGCAAGGCAAAGCATTTATTCAGATCCTTTAGGTGAGAAAGGAAACATGCAATAAAGAAAAAAATTACACACTAACTACCCTAAACTTACCACTTTGGTGTTGCTCTGACTAAGGGATGAGCTAAAACTGCTGGAAGATGAAAATGGCAATGAATCTGTTGCTGATGACAATGGTGGTGATGAACAACTTGTTAATGATGATACTGAAGGCAAACCATCAGATCTTCCTTGTAACTGAAAGTAAAAGCTTTATTGTCAAAGTAATACAAACAACCACTAAAATCTTTGTATAGCTTTCAATAATGAAAAGTTCTACACATCAATATGCATGAACATACAACAACACAATCATTTAGAAGTATATTAACATTAAAATTTTCAAAAAGTGCAGCTGCAGATTACAAAATAGCTTCATTAAACAAATGGTATGCCATATCTAAACAAACACTTGTGCTAATTAAGCGAGACATTCCACAGACAATTCTTTATAAATTAGCATAACTAGTAATCTTCTTCCCTTAAGATTTACAAACGATATCCACATGCTTTGAATAGAATGAAGAGTTGTTTTTTTTTTTCATTTCAAATTATACTGTCATCCTGTTTGTTTACCTTAGATTCTTATTTATTTAGAGTATTGTGCAGAAGTACTATCCAACCCTGGAATTTGGTTCAGATTGGTAAATCCAAAAAAAAATTTTTTTAAAAGATAATTAGACAAGTTTAAAACAAGTTTTATTTGATTGATATACATTTGCTCACCACTACAATCTCAATGTAAAACTGAAATTTACTTAAAAAGTTAAGTAAACTTTCAAATGTGCATGCTCGCGTACACACACAAACACTAAAGTTTCACATTTGTCCATCCTTGTAAAAGAATTACTAGAAAGCTGAGGAAGAAGCTTACTTACAAATTTTGATCCTGCTTTCTCTAAGGCCATGTGTTTCAGCTGATCCACTGTTTTCTTTTCTTCCAGTGTATCATCGATCTAAATGTAATAACATTCTATGAACATCAGTCTGAACCCTGTATCTGCATCATTTTTCATTTTGATATCTGGTGCTGTGAAGCATATTTCAGATATGGTGTTATTTACATAAGAGGGCTAGTTCAGGTATTTCCCATCACCTTATAGTAGCAACTACCAAACCTATCAATGTACTCAAAATGTTCTCCTTAGAACTAAACCCTGATGGCAATAGAGAAAACTCAGCCTACATTTTGGCAAACTAACCCTACTACCTTCTGTAAATTTCGTAGTTGCTAGACACCCAGAGTAGATTATCCTTTGCAGCTTTTAAAAAAAAAAAAATACTGGATTGCCTTGACACCGTCAAAAGTTGAGGCTTTTTGATAGGTCAGTGCGATGTTTGTAGTTTCATTTGACTATCAACATGCCACTTGCTAGATTGTTATGCAAATAAAATTTAGCAATGATTAAGAGACAAAAAAATAAATAAACTGGTTTTAAAATTTCTACAAGCTTAAGTTTTCAGTACATAATTACTGACATGAAAATGCATGAACTAACAGGCACTTAACCTAGATCCAGTTTAAATTTTTTAGAAATAGTTTATCGGTCAATTATTACATATACATATATGTGTATGTAATAATTATCTTCTAATGATGCACACTTTTAATCAAGTCCACAGAGCTTGTAATGTTACCTTTGTAACAATATCTGGTAATACAGACTTCAACTCGGAAATTTCTTGTTCTGCCGTGTAAATGGCTTCTCTTTCAGTTACATCTGCAGAAAGAAAGTTGCAGTATTTACAAAAGGTAGATCTGAAATACAAGATCTTACACTATGGGGGTAAGCAAGCAGCTTTAAACAACATTTTTTAACAAAGAAAATCATATACTGTGAGATGCCTAAGAAATCGTTGACAAAACAAAATGTCTGTCTTACAAATTCCTTTTGAACAACAAAAAAAAAGAAAATAGCACATCAAATTTCTCAACATTTAATGATTATAATAAGAAACAGTTTACCTTTCTTTTCCTCTGACAATGATTGTTCCTTCACAAATTTGCTTAATTTTGCTGTCAAAAAAAAAAAAAAATTTTAAAACATGGGAATTTCCTTTTGAAATGCTTACAAATTGTTAAACCCGATACTTAAATAGTGAAACACTACAGAAATGTGCATGGACTGTCTGTCTGTCTGTCAATTATATGCTTACAAAGTGGACAAAAAATTCTTTTCAAAACAGAAACGGTTACAGTAATTTGGCGAAACTCTTTTTTTTGACATGACTAGGCTAATAACAAACAGACTCACTCACCCTGGTAGACATTACATACAAAAGAGTGGACAAAAAAAAAAAAAAATCAAGCTTCACTAAAACAATTCATCAAATTTGTATGCATACCCCGTCACTATTTAGTTGTGTTGCCTTGTGGGGGGTGATCTCATTCATAAACATAACAGAAACATGCCCCAAGCCTTTAGGTGTTGTTTCTATCAATTTCAGTGCAGAAACTGATAATGGTTTATCGATTGACATTTAAAGAAGAGCAGTAGTAACTCACCTATCCTGTCTTCAATAACATTAACTGCTTTACTATAACTTTCAACTGCTAAATCATGCTGGCCATTCAACGTGAAACCAAGTCCTAGTTGATAATAGCTGTGATTAATAGTCAAAGAACTATAGCATTTCCAGCTTGTTTTTAAATAAATAAAAGTTTCAACTTGAGCAATATTTCATAAAACAAATGTATAAAATGCAAAATTCAAGTTGATTAAAAATAGGTTATTTACCTTTAACTTATTAAGTCCAAGCCACCAAATATTAAAATACTACACCCACATCAGCACATTAAGTAGACATTTTTTGTTGTTGTTGCAATTACAATATATTGTAATCATTGTCTCTTATACTACAAATTCACAAAACAGATTCCATCATAACATTGACCAAATTGTTTATCAAAGACCATTTCTTTAACAACAAGGTGAGGGGGGGAGCAACATTCAGATTTTACACAAAACTACCAAACTGTCAGATAGTAGTAAAAAAAAACAAAAAAAAAACCCCTAGATTATATTTGTTCTGTAAGATTCCCCTGGTAATGCCACAAATCAAAGCTCCAGCATCCATTGAAGACAGACAACACCCAATAATGCATTCAATCCCAACCCAGAAGCGTTAATAAAATCAGAAGGTGAAAAGCCTAAAATACATTGGCCATAATTCTCAAAAGCTTGTCATGTGTCATCGACACTGCTCATCAAGCAAGCTCTTTCTCTTTACGGGTGTAACAGCAAACATCACCAATCCAAATAAATATTAAAACCAGTTTCAAATATTCACATAATGAAGGCATCAAAACAAGAGTATAATGCTAACAAGTACAACACCTGTCAGCAGCTCTTTAGGCATAAAAATATATTTAAAATGTGTCAATTTTACCACTGAATTTTAAAACAAGAAATTAAGATGCAACTGTGCAATTTTCTTTTTAAAACATTTGTCAGACAGAGCACAAAGGATACGTTTCAGCAACGAGTCTGTCCTCTGCCTCCAGGAATTTCTGTTGGATTCTCAAGCACTCACCAAAGTCTTCTATAGACTGCTGGTACTGTTCTGCAAGAGATCCCAGCATATTTAATTTTAAAAATGATAATACAGTAAACTCTGGATATAGCGGCACTCTATCTAAAGGCATATGTCACAGCTCTGGTGGCAGACACGGCAACAAACTTAAGTTTATTTTGCCACCTTGGAAGTGCATATAGCTCATTTCTCTAGTGTTTTATCATATGATAACTTTTGTACTCTTCAACAATGGCTCCTAAATTAGACAAAGCAAGTCCTGGAGAAAAATGAAGGCGGACTATGCTTAACATTGCCGATAAAATTGAAATAGTCAAGAAATTAGAAAAAGGTGTAAGCAGGAATGTTTTGATGTGAGAGTACAATGTTGGTTCATCAATCGTTCTCCTGATGGAGCAATTGAAACAATTCCAGAGCAGCAGGTAACAGAAGAGAAGTAAACAGTATTGTGCATTGGATAATTGTTTTTTTATGTATACACTTTTAAAAATAATTGTTTCATGTATATATTCCATATATAACTTGATGTAAATGCGTTTTTTTAAAAAATATTTTGATTAAACTGTTAGCACATATGGGGTCCATTTTATATTCTACTTATTTACACCTCCCTTACACCGACTCTCCACATAACAGAACATTTCATATAATGGCATCCCCGAGGGTGCCGTTGTTTAGAGTTTTACTGTAAAGTAAAATAGAAGCACTAAATGGAAATTCTAGTCTACTACCTACTTACCTGTCTCGAGACTGACTTCCCCTAACTTCAAGTATGCCTGAGCTGCTTTGAGTTGGGATTCTTTTGTCTCCTTTCTGGAAGTAAAATACACCAGAAGAGCTTAAGAAATCTCTGATGCAATACAGTCATGCGTAAGAAAGTTGCCTCTACTAACACGACAATACATGCACCTATAAACACTTATGCTCTACATCTGATTAAGCAATATCTTCAAATACTCTCAACCAGTTATGCAAAAACTCCATGTGGTGTTAACTATACAAGAGAAAAAATATTAAGATTTTTTTAAAAATTTCTTTTATAAAATAAAACCATAAACTTTATGCTGCAAAATCACTTACAACATCACTGTTAAATGAACAAGTGTGAATGAAAGTTCTTTTCCTTGTTCACATAACTGATAAAAAAAATAATAGCAAAGAAACAGAATTATTATACACTCGGGCTGGTTAATTTCTCTACCGTTTCTTCCTCAAGCACCAGCAGTGCTGCCAATACCATGTATCTTCTAAATTCTAGTCAAAACAGTTAATTTATCCAAAATAGAAGGGTACCTGAGATAAATAACTTTTGATAGTTCCAACATCTCCCAAGCTAACTGTAAATTTGAGACATCATCATCAGCAATCTGGAAGAGAACAACAGACCAATAAGATGTAGTATCACTCATCATATCATACGGTTAATCCTGCCCTTTAACTTTGATATAATCTTTTTATGAAATGATTATTCTTTTTCATAACAACAATCATGGATGAATTAATCTCAATGAAATTTGGTGTAAACCAAACCAAAATTAAACAGACTGACCATGTAAGAAGCTATGTTCAATCAGTGATTGTGTAAAGTTAACAGAACAGTGCGTAAACTACCTCAGCCAGACCACCTGTAAAAACCAACAGATGGGACATTTCTTAACATTCTCGTCAGTGGGTGACAATTCATCCAGCTTTTGTTTAATTTTGAACAAAATATGCAGCTTAGCATAAAATTTTTACTGACATTTTTTATAGGTTTTGCACAAAAAAAAAACAATCTATAATTTATTTATATATGCAATTCCTTCTGGTAAATAGTTATTTTATCCTTTAGATCAGTGCATTTAAAAAAGACAACTTGCATTTCCATTTTCTTGCTTGTTTGTGCCAGCTTCTTCATCCGACTCTCTTGTGTCTGAATCTACTTTTGTCTGCGCCTTCCCTGTGCCCTTCCCTGGATCTCCCTTCGTCTGTACGTCCCCCGTGCCCTCGACTGAATCTACCTTCGTCTGCGCCTTCCCTGGATCTCCCTTCGTCTGTACGTCCCCCGTGCCCTCGACTGAATCTACCTTCGTCTGCGCCCCTTCCCTGGATCTCCCTTCGTCTGTACGTCCCCCGTGCCCTCGACTGAATCTACCTTCGTCTGCGCCTTCCCTGATCTCCCTTCGTCTGTACGTCCCCCGTGCCTCGACTGAATCTACCTTCGTCTGGCGCCTTCCTGGATCTCCTTCGTCTGTCCCCCCGTGCCCTCGACTGAATCTACCTTCGTCTGCGCCTTCCCTGTGCCCTTGTCTGGATCTCCCTTCGTCTGCACTTCCCCCGTGCCCTCGACTGAATCTCCCTTCGTCTGCGCCTTCCCTGTGCCCTTGTCTGGATCTCCCTTCGTCTGTACTTCCCCCATGCCCTCGACTGAATCTCCCTTCGTCTGCGCCTTCCCTGTGCCCTTGTCTGGATCTCCCTTTGTCTGTACTTCCCCCATGCCCTCGACTGAATCTCCCTTCGTCTGCACCTTCCCTGAATCTACTTTCGTCTGTACTTCCCCCATGCCCTCGACTGAATCTCCCTTCGTCTGCACCTTCCCTGAATCTACTTTCGTCTGTACTTCCCCCATGCCCTCGACTGAATCTCCCTTCGTCTGCACCTTCCCTGAATCTACTTTCGTCTGTGCTTCTGGATCTTTCAATTCTTCATCTTGTGATGACAAGGTTTCTGATGCTGCTTCTGGGTCTTCATCCTCTGTTTCTTCCTCTCCTTTTGTCGTACTTGAAGTTTCATCGCCCTTCTCTGCAAGCAAAGCGTTTATGCCAAAACTTTCAAAAAAACAAAAATTTTATACCAGTTAATTAGATACTCTGAACAAGCAAGATGCAGTTTTTCATAGCAAATTAACCATAGGCATAAAACCAAAATTTTACACAAGTTTCTTCCATCCTACAGCTTTCAATTACCCGCAATACTGGATAACAGATCTTGATCTGTGTGGATCACAAGAGATAAATGAATGATAAAGCCAATTAGAGGTTGCCTGGAATTTTATATTTTTTTTTAAGATTAAAAGAAATAATAGTATGTGTTAGAATTCTTCATAAATAAACTATTTACACACACACAAAAAAAAAAAAAAGATTGTAGATTTTTCTTTCTTTGAAAACTTCTTTTAGATCAGTCCTCGCTTACACGCACAGACCAAGGAACCAACTCCTACCCAGACAGACTGATTCACTCAGAAGGAGAGGGTGGTGGTGGTAATTGCATGAAAAACCCCATCTTGCAATTTTCCCCAAAATTTTCATTAAATCAGTTTGAATTTTACCTGAGTGAAAAAAAAAAAAAAAAACAGCAAAGAAATGTTTAAATTTTCATCTACAAAGAGAAAGTTCATGCAAAAGAAACAACAGTAACTAGCTAAAGGTTAGTTAACAGCAAAGACAGTCTAGTTAGGCCACTTTATGGGCTAGCCTCAACAGCTGCTAATCAAACATGGGAAGATTTGAATTTCATTTTATACTCTCCACCCCCAGTGAGCTCATGCATTTATCCCTAAGATAAAGGCTTTCAAACATCTTACTGGATGTATGCAACTCCAGCAGTAATTGCCATGTTTGTTTTGGTACTCCCAAAATTCTGACATGACCCCATGGCGGTGGCTTGTTGATTTGTGCATGTGCTAGACAGACAAAGCCACACCAATACACTTTCCCTTTTGGCTTAACCGCATGATGGGCTATT
The DNA here is from genome assembly GCA_018389105.1 of Nautilus pompilius. Lineage (NCBI taxonomy): Eukaryota > Metazoa > Mollusca > Cephalopoda > Nautilida > Nautilidae > Nautilus > Nautilus pompilius. The sequence continues at coordinate 97,888 of JACATO010000027.1, read as the reverse complement.
CGATACATCTGAAATAGTCAACCTTTGAATCATCAACAGGTTTGTAGTAACAATAATTTTAAAAGATCTACTTCATCAGCATCAAGCAGCAGCAGAGTTTAGCCTAACTTTGGGCATGTGTCATTCTGGGCCAAGACATTTTAATTTGTTCACCAGTTGAAATACTGAAAAGAAATCTTAAAAGCAAAATGAGTCTGATGTGAAATGAAGAAAATCTAAAACAAAGAAATATTTTGCACTGTTTATATAAGATTCTGGAACAATAAAGGAAAGAAAAAAAAAAAACAAAGCAGGTTAGAGTATCAGTTTAAACATAAATAAGCAAAACAAAATTACTGCTGTACAATTTTGGTAAGTAGAAATGAAATGCATGCAAAACTACTTTTCTGTTAGTAGAAGAGCAAATAAAATACTCTGATTTTTGTAAACACCTTGAATATTTTTAACTCTGGAATCTTGACCATCTTCTACCATTTCTGCATCTTTAGGTCTGCACATTTCTTCTTGTGGCAAGTTAGTGTGTTTTGACAATTCTGATTGATTGCTACTTTTGAATTTTTGTATTGGGTTTCCATTGGTACATTCTTCACCATCATGCTGATCTTGTACATCTTCCACCACCACTTGTCTGCCAGCTTTTGCTTCCTTCTCTGTCCATGTTCCATCATTTCTCACTGCTTCCTCCTCACTCCACTGTGTTACACCTTCACCCCCCAGGAATTCTTGACCTTCACATTTCACTCTTCTCCCTTCAGATTTTCTTTCACTTTTAAATTCAAATACAATTTCCTTTCCATTATTAACAGTATTCTTCATCTCATCCACCTCTGCCATGGAAAAAGTATTTTCATTTTTGTTTAACGTTTCTTCAATTCTGTCTTTCTTCACCGCAACATCATTGTCACTTTTCCCTCTTATGTCACTTTCACAAAATACACCATTCCCTTCAACATTTACCTGTTCTGTTTTCACCTCTGTACATTCTTTGATTTCTCCATTTTCAGCAGTTCCCAATTTTCCATTATCACTTTCCTTTTTCAAAGCATCTCTCTCATTTTCACAAGTTCCTATACTTCTGTTCTCCACAACTTCCAGTTTTTCCCCAGCCTCAGCCATAGCACTAAATTTTGCATTTTTTACCATATTTCTTCCAATGTCAACATCCACAGTTTGAATGGCCATGCACACGCTTTCCTTTTCTGAACTAATGGCTGTATATTTTTCCATCACGTTTTGCTCACAAATCACTTTACTTTGGCACTCTTCGTTTTCAGTTTTATTTCCAACATCGCACTTCACAACTGCACCATTTTGTTCATTCTCGTTCCTTGATTCCTTAGCATTTGTAGGCGCACTGCTTAGGCAAGCAAGTTCACTAGTATCCCTGATATCTGAATCATCACTACTTTCCTTTAGAACAATTTCATGCTTTAGCCCTCCAGCTTCACCAACTTCTGAACTGGTTGTCACGTTGTCTTCCTTGCTGGTTTCAATTAGTTCAGCTTTCTTTACGCTGTCTGCATAGTGACCACCTGAAATATCTTCATCGTATGACTCCCTGACAATGCCTCCATGTCTGTCATCAGCTTCCTTTCCTAAATCAATGCAGGATATCACAAATTTATAAAGCATAAAAAAAAATAATGCACAGCCATAGTCAAGTACACAAACAGTCCTGTTTATCAGAACAAAACATTACACTGAACTAGTTGATTTCTTGAAAAAGCATTTTTCTTCTCTTTTTTTGTTAACAAATGAAAATGCTTCTCTGATTCATAGTCAAGAAAGTTTTTTCTTGAAACAGGTACTTTTTTCTTCTTTCAAACTATTCAGCCTAAAGCATTAATCAGATGTAAATGGGAAGTAAAGATTAGATGTATTAATATAAAGTCCCTAACATTTGCAAAACATGCAGTTTCATTTCCTAAGTTAAAAGACAAGCTATAAAACTTTCAGGTTTCCTACTAACTGAATTATCTTACCTTCTTAACCAACAACTCTAATACTTTTATTTTTACAAAAATAAAGGAAAAAAGGAGGATTATGCTTTTTCAAAAAATGTAACAGGATGTAGATCTACACTAAAAATAATACAGCAGGATTTTTTGGGTCACATTCAACCTTCCAGAATCTTTCAAATTCTGAAATAAGTTCATTTTGACGTGGTATAATTTTTCTAGAACAGCACCAATGTACTTTAGGAAATTCCATTTAGAACTAAACATTAGAAAGCGATTCGAACCATCGTACATTACTAGTAATGTACAACTTAATTTTCAATTAACCTCAGAATAACTTTCTATATCAAGTAAACAAGAATGTTGATAACCTGACAAAACTTAGTTTTTGAAAAATTTCTAAATTTTCTTTTCAAGTCTTGAAACTTTTTAATAAAGGGATGGGTCAAAATCATCTATTAATTTATTATTAAAGATGGCAACTGTTTAAAATGATAAGCTACACAGCTGCAAAACTGATGTACTACATTTCTCTGCATATAAGGCAATACTTTTTTCCTCCCAAAGTCCACGCTCTGACTTATACATCAAATCAGTTTCTTTGGATAGTCACTAAAATTTCTTTTGTGAAAAAAATTTTAAACGACAAAGCGTAATTTTCTGAAATGAACTAGGATTTTTCATTTGAAACAAACTGTGATTGGGCAAGCAATTTACCGTTAATGCATTCACTGAAGCAGGTGAAATTATTCAATAAATAGCACAAATACACTCAACCGTTTTCAACCCTAATTATAACTCAAAAAAAAAAAAAAACAAACAAAAAACTTATACTTCATCTAAAAAATGCCTCAAATAAAGTCTCAAGTTGTAGTGAGAAATGTGTTGGGGACTAGTGTAAAGCAAAAACTGTTACAAATAATGAAAACAGGTAAATCGCAGCTGGCTAACATTAAGTTGGAGGGATGTGTGCTAACCCAAGCATGTTGCAGACTTAGCATTGTACAAATGAGACTAAAAGCCAAACAAATCACAACTGGTGATCATTTTCTTTACATTTCTCCCTATTTTTTTCTTTTGATGAGTTACAGTATTCAACATAATTTCCTGAAGGTGTACCATATTATCCAAACAGAAAACAACTAAGTGAGCTGACCTTTATTTTGGCCTAGTTGTGAACCCCAAATGTCAACAACTTGAAACCAAGCTGAATATCAACTTGGCTTATCAAAAATGAAACTGAGTTGAATTTCTGAATTTGAATATGCTGTAATATCGCAAAATCAAATGATAGATAAAACTAATATTTTTAGCTTATAAAATAGGCAATTCAACAGCACAAATGACAGGATCTCCTGATGATCACTGATGTCATGCAGTGACTAAAATAGACACCAGAGTTTCTATACCAGAACCAATAATGTTTGCAGTTTGGTTAAAATAACTTTCCGTGATTACACATGATGAAAAACTAGTTCAACACCCCATTTATCCAGAAAATCATCCCACTAGTAGTTCAATGATATGCACTAACAGCTCAACAACATTCATGAGCCTGGGAGTACCATAGACAACAATGTAGTGTGGCAATGTTATGGAGGATTTGGCATTGTTCTGACTGATTGAATGATCCAGCCTTACCTTATACTCTAAATCAACTTATCTATGAATAAAGGAAAGGAAAATTGGAAAATTAGTCAATTCAACTTACATTCCACGATAACTTATATTCTGAAAAATACAATACTTTAAAAAAAATTTCAGTGAAGTACTCAGGAGCTATTTCAGATCTTGAGAAATTTTTAAAATTTTCTCAAAGTTATAAAGCCACTAGGAAGGGACAATGCATCCTTTAGCAAGGGAAGATTGAAAAGTGTGACCAGCTTGAACTTTATACTAATAAATAAAACATCTAATTCTTTGAACACAAGCTGTTTAAGTGTACACATTAAAACTGAATGAATGAATTAGTCAACAATATAGTAAGTTATAGCTCAGAGGTTTGTCAGGTCATTTCTTAGAAAAAAAAAATTAATAGTAAGGAAGTAAAGTGTGATATATGCTCTATCTAAATAATGTGCATTACTTATGGAAATGTAAATTCAAGAAGGTACTAGTTCTGCCTCAGTGGCAAGAATGTGTACTAAATATACAAATCAAGCTATATTTGTGTTTTTATCACATTTAATGTGCATTAAGTTTTACCTGACTTATCTTGGTCATCCGAACTGTCACCTTCCTCCTCTTCATCTTCACCTAATAAAATATAAAACAAACAAAAAAGATTGCAGAACATTTGGAAATCTAATTCCTTTCTTTTTAACACTGATAAACTGAATTACCTTTATGTATATTCTATTTTTATTTAAAACAAAATAAATTCTCAAATCTTTAGAACAAACCTGAAATTTAAATTGTCAAATGCAGAAAAACTATCACTTGGGTTAATATTTTTTTTTTGCTAATAATTTGATAGACTTAAGTTCAACTGTTGAAAGATGATACATCACTATGCCAAAAATTTTGCCACCTTATTCCAAGATCATTGCTAAGTGTAAGCCAATCAACAATACATTTGTACTAATACCAGTCATTTTTATTCTACAATTTATTATTCTTGGAATGTTAATAATTTAAAGATATAACTAACTATATTTGTACTGTCAGGCTTTCTGCAATAGTCACATTCATCTGCTTCCTACAAACTTTGGTAATGTTTGCACCATTATAATGCCAGTTTGTCTGTTTTTTTTAATGCTGTGACCTCAGCTTTCTTTTACAGCATAAAGAAAGAGGCATACTAATGTTGATAATGTAAACAAGAATCTTATAGCCACAGGTACTTTTCATTTTGGGAACTGTTCTTGTACTTGCAGCAAGCTCAACAAGCCAAGATTGATAAAGTTGGTTATTTACCTTTGTGGTAGAAAATGTCTATAATCCAATAATCTGGACAACTTTTGTGAAATAATGCTTTGTCATTGGGTTATGTTATTTCAACCAGCTTCCCTGTGAAATCATTTTATCTGGATTCTTACTTACCTTGCTTTGCATTTTAAAAAAACAAAATAAACCAACCACCTTACCTAGATATTACCACTACAGTAACTTTATCTGACTTTCCCGATGTCCTCTTAACTTTTTTTAAAAAAAGGACAGATGATTGGTTAGCAGATTATATACATATATTGTGTTCACATATTAGTTTGTCAAAAGTTTTATATATTTTATCAACATTTTAAAATAAATTTTCAAGAATTGAATTTATGCTGACATTTGTGGTGAATTTAGGGTCCAGCTGTTGCAGAGATTTAACCAAGCAGTTTCTTCTCAGACCATAGACAGTGAAGGGTTATTTATAACAGTACCATTTCATTTTCAATTAACATCTCATCAAGTCAAACAAGACCTTTGGACAAGCTAAAAAAAAAAGACAAATCAATTCCAAGAAGTTACTACTAGAAATTTTCAAACCAAAACTAGCACATGTAAATGATGCACTTACCAGTCGGCAAATTTTCCCCAATAACACCAGTTTCCATTCTGGCCAGATCTAAGAGTGACTGCCCATATAATAAATATGCTTCAGCACATTCAAAAGCCATCTCCCCATAACACTCTGCCCTGATTAAGAAAGTTTTGTGCAGTCAGACTATACAATCATAAAAAAAGAAATTAAAATACCAAAGACTAACAATTCAGCACACACATCCATATCTGGTAGACTATGATCAATTCTACACCAATTGTAACAAGAACTTGAGGTAATCAGCATATATATATATAGTGGGGAAGCACTGATATCAATAACTACTCTTTATGATTTATTGAAGAAATAAATACTAATGACAGGCAAAATCCAAAAACAGTTTTATCAAACTTCCATGCATTCTGCTCAGGGCCTCTTCAGTTTAATTAATGCCATTCATTTTTATAATCATTTTAGATCCATCAGCAGTACTAAAACAATTACAATTGACAGTGCCAGATAGAAAGAAAGAACACACATGGGTTGAGCTCATTATGAAGCATCTGCTGCTCATCAATGCAAAGGTGACAAAAGAAAGTTGTTTTAAAAATTCATCCAAGTTTTACAAACATCACAAAACGAATTGGGTCTATTTCAACACAATTCAGTTTACAACATTACCATTTATATACTTCAAAATTATTAAATATTTTTAAAAAATGAAAATTTCCAAAATCTAAGTAACACTTCACTCTTTAGTGTCAGTAATTAAACCTGATGAATATAAATGGATTTACATGAATGTTCCATCCGATTTCGAATACATGGAGAATTCTCATCCTTGAATAACAATCAAATAAAATGCAAAGTAATAATTATTACCCACACTAAAGAGTAAAAAGTTGCCAACTAAACATACATATATTTTAATGCCATAAAATATAAACATGATACAGATTTGAAAATTATAAGATTTCAATGCAATGCTAGATATGAGCTAATCTCGGTAACAATTAACTATCTTTTTTAAGTTAAAAGTACATACATAAACAAAAACATTTAAGTTTATAAAGAGAAAAATTCAACAAAACAATCTTCATCCTTTGATCACCAATGTAGCCAGTTCCACTTCTAAACATTTGTAAATTTCCTTAACCTCCAGCTATTTCTGCTGTGATTAGTAGTGCTTGTTTTGAATTAGCTATCACTCAAGAACCATTTTTTTTTTTTTTCATTTATGTCCAAGATCTAACATCAATCAGCAAACTGACAAAAATTTTAAGCAAGAAATCACGATCTAGAGTCTCTTTAGATTTCAAAATGTCTGAAACTACCACACTTGCCTCTATTTTTTTTTCTTTTTAACTATTCATAAACTGGTCAGTCACTTTAAAGAAATGTTGAATTTATTATTTATTTTTACTTCGAAAACGGTTTGTGATTAAACCAGGAAATACCCAATCATTTGAAACAATGCTGGCCTTCCAAAACAAAGACAAATAGCAGCATCCACCAATGCAATAAGTTGTTCATAAATATATTGCCTGAACCTCCTCAAACAACTATAACTTTCTCTTCAGATTTACTGATACCATATAAGAAAAACAACTCGTGACTAGAATTATTAAGTCGTTAGTGCCAGTAATGAGATACCAGCATCATCGTCATCAGTGTTTACTTACAGCCCCTCACATGCTTCTTGAAACTGACTGACTGCCATTGGAACTTCACCACATATCATATTCCGTTTTCCCTGTGCCATCATATTGACAGCTCTCACCATGGTGTCCAGCCTTAAACAAAAAGCAGTTTTATATATATAAATCTATTTATTCCCAAATTAAATAAACATCTTCAAACTTTATAGCAGTGTGCACACATCAACTCCCTACTTGGGGGGAGAGAGAGAAAAATAAATTACAATATTAAACTTTTTAAAAAGCCCGCAAATAAAGCTAAATTTCATGCATTAGAAATTTACTAAGAAAATCCAGTCAGTTGAGAGTTAAACCTCTTTATTCTACACGTTGAGAATTCCTTATCCAAAATCCTTGGGGCTGAATGTGTTTCAGATTCCAGAATTTTTCAGATTTTGGAATATAGATATAATGCAATAATTTTGGTAGTTAACCCACTGGGGCCAAGTTAATTTACAATATTTTAACTGCATATGGATACATATAGCCTACAGGTAGTTTTATGCAATATTTTAAAATCTTTTGTGCATGAAACCATAAAGATGTACATTTAACCATCAGAAAGGTAAGCTATTATTATGGTAGGCTTACCGGTATATGTCAAGCATGTTGGGACCCACGTGTCACCTAGGAACCTTCTATAATTTTCCACTGAAGGCACTCCAATTTTGGATTTTAGAGCTTTTCAGAATTTCAGATAAGGGATTCTTAACTTGTAATAATTTTCATATTTCCTTTATTTTGGTGACTTAGTTCTAAATTCATTGAGGTTATATCTTTTTTTTCCAAGACATCAAGATTTAATTTTCTTTTTAAATCTATGGACTGCCAGATAAACAAGTTTCTGGCTTCGTAATTTTAAAGAAATAATCATGCAAGAGTCAGTCAAGAAAATAAGCAGATTTCTTTCCTTCTGTTTGTTTTTCCACAGTTGGCAAAAATTGAGACTCCGCTTACCCAATCCAACAACCGAATTTTAAATTAAGCCACTACACCTGATGTTTCTTTTATGGTGGTTTTGTTTGCAAGTGGTACTGTGCACTAGTGGTCTGCATCAACCTGCCTTTATGAAATTTTACAGATACTTTGTTTCTCTCCCCAACCAGGATTCTATTGATGTCAAAATTTGAAATGTTTGATTTGTCAATGTTTCAATTCCGGTCAATCCATCCCAGTGAGGAAAATTTACAGGTTATGGAATTCCTCTCTACCTTTCTGTTAGAAATATAATATATATTAAATTAGCCACATCCTTATTACAACACTGCTGCATTCTACAGAAAACCCATTCCTTTAGCATTTTTTTTTTTTTTAGCCAAGGTTTACTACATGGCCAGTAAACAGACTGCACTAACTGCCAAATCTTTACTTCCCGTCTTTGTCTATTCTTCCACTTTTCACCTTTTCTTGGGGGGGGAGGGGGTGCCCCGAGAACCAGGTAAAACACTGCACAGGTTCGATTCATGGACTGGATGCTGAGCCCTCTCCAAAGCTTCATTATAAAGTCAGTTTGCTGACAGATATTCCATCGACTTTCAAATACGCTTGGGGTACTTCCGATGAGGTCTCAAGTTGCAGCCTACCTGCCGGTGGGTCTCAGGATAGCGGGGCCCAGCAAAGAGTGATCAGCTCTTGCCATCAATCAGCTTAACAACTGGGCGCTCCCCCCGACCCACCCCACCCCCAGTGGTCAAGAAATCTGGGATTCTCCTAACGAGTTCTGGGAGCTGGTGGTGTGGAAGCAAACCATACAGGTAAAATGTCCCGTCTCGACCCGCTCGCGATACAGTCCAGTTTTCCGATTACACATCACCTGGAACGAACTGCGCCGTTCCTTTTTTCTTTTGTTTGTTTTGTTTATTCTTTTCAAGGGAGATAACTCGATAACTTCTAAGATGGTGGCCTCTCTTTCTCTTTGTTCACTTTTCACCCCCCCTCCCCCAACCGAAAAACTTGCCTAACAATTAACTACACTGAGAACCCTCTAAACGTTATTTATCTATCGTGAACCAGACCCCCCCACCACCCATCTGACTTTCAATCTTAGTATTTATCTATCGTGAACCAGACCCCCATTTGAGTAGCGGAATTTCAATCGTAGTTTGGTTCAACGGAAAATGTAATCCGGCCCAGGGTCGAGGGATATTATCTTCCACCCAGGTAACCAACCACCTTCTGCGAACTTGCTAGTTAAACAATTGACACACCGGTGGGTGGGGTGGGGGGGGAGACAATAAACGCAAAGAACGAATCAGAGCTTCAAAAGTTTGTGGACTTTTCTTTATTTAAAGGCTATGAACAGCAAGGACAGTCCGCGAAATCGTTTCTTCCTTCTCTTAAATCTGAATACATGCTTCTTTAAAGACCCCCCCCCACAAACCAGGGCTTTTCCAGAAGGCAACAAACGAAAGTAGTGAAGCAAAGACCTTTCTTTACGCCTTTCAATTCAATAAAGGAAGTATCCCTAAAAAGGTAACAGCAACTACTACAATGGCGTCCAGCTGGACGGGCAGGCTTTGCTTGTTTCGAGATTAGACAGGGGGGGGCTGGGATGGGGGAAGCGCTGCAGTCCTCTCCCTGCTCACGGACGATGGGCTGGCTGACCCCTCCTCCATCTATTAACTCTTCCCGACCATTAATACCAGGTGCGCTCGGGCCGGGGAGCCAGCGGGCGCAGCGCACAGCCGCCGTCTAACAAGAATAATCAGGCACGCGGTCATACCTTTCCTTGCTCGGAGAGCCCGCAGCTGAGCTCGAAGCCTCGGCTGCCATGCGAAGGTATCAGTCTCTCTCTCTCCCTCTCAACACGACGACGATCTACCAGAACATTTGATATATTTCGCGCCTTTGTGGCGATGACGTAACAGGAAACTGGCCTCGGTAGCCTCTAACCGAACTCTCCGCCCGAGGAGGGGAGGGTGGAAAATAAGGAAAAGAGGCGAAGATGACTATTTTTATAGGTTTCTTAAAAACATTTCTCCCCCCACCTCTGTTTTCAACTTTATTAAACTAAATTAATCTGTTTCGATGACACTGAACGGAAGCTGAGCAAACAGGAAAAAAAAAAAAAAAAACGCTTCCGTGGTGGTTTCCGGGTTCGTGGCTAATTCGCAAAAATCGATGACGTCACAATCTCTTGTTCCTCGGCCATTACCAACCTCGTGGGTTTCAAGACACTGGTCGATACTAAGGTAATAAACGGTCCTTTTCTTGTTTTAGCAGCTGGGTTTCGTTGACGGTGGTGGGGGGTCGGTGTGGGTCTGGACGCGGGTTCTGGCCGGGAGAAACTCCCGTCGCTGTTGTCGCGAACCCCCTGAAGGGAGCATCCGACAGCCGCCGAAGTCACGTGTTTACACTGGTCCTGATGTAAAGATGTCTGCCAGGCGGCGAGAGCTGGAGCCGTCCGTCCGTCCTCAAGTTCTCCCTCGCCCGGTGTCGGACCACCGCAAAGCCGGATGCGGCCTGCTTTTCGACGGCGAGAGAAGCCGGCATGATAAAGGTTCCTTGAGGTCCCCCCACCCACCTCCTCCCCATCCTCTTGGTTTTCTTCGTTCTTTTAATGGAGTTCTCGTTCGTCCGCGAGATTTGGCGGCTGCGCTGTTTGTTTGTGGTGGGGGAGCAGTTCGCAGCCTCCCTAACCCTCCTACTCCTCTTACAGGAAGGGAGGACGCCAGCCGAATGTTTCAGTTTGCTTCAGGCGCCAGTTTCCGACGAAAGCTAAGGTGAGGATGCTTCTTCCACCGAGAGTCGACTCTCGGCCGACCGCCCCCATTCATCCAAGTCGATAATGAAACGGGATCGGGAGTTCTGTCTGGTGAGATGTAGTCACTGGACCATTGATCAGGTCGCTTAATCGGCTGCTGCTGCTGCTGCCTCCTGTCCGTCTGTCTGTGACGCGGAGTTTGGGAAAACTGCGATGTCACTCGAGACAGCTGCCTTTTCATCTCCGAAGGGGGGGGCTTTAAAAAATAATAATAATTAGTACGCATAGTTTTTGTTAACAGCGATCTCTTGGGACTGTTAGATTTGCCCTTAATTTCCATGATTGCTGCACAGATACCTCAATCTGGAATATGTTTTTTGGTACTTTGTGTCAAATCTTTACGACTAACAATTGTAGCAGTTTTTTTGTCTTTTCTCTCCTATTCCTCCGTTGAATGCAGTGGTGAATTTTTATACTTTGAGATTTAAAGAATACAGGTGCATCTCCAAAAATTAGAATATCGTGGATGAGTTTGTTTTTTTTTTTCCGTAATTTAATCCAAACAGCGAAACTTTCATATATTCTAGATTCATTACACACAAAGTGAAATATTTCAAGCCTTTTTTTGTTTTAATTTTGATGATTACAGCTCATGAAATCAAAAATCCACTATCTCAAAATATTAGAATATTTCATAAGATTAATTTTTAAAAAAGGGGGATTTATAATATAGAAATGTCGAACTTCTGAAAAGTATGTTCATTTATGCACTCAATACTTGGTTTGGGCTCCTTTTGCACGAATCAATGTGGTGTGGTATGGAGGCGATCAGTCTGTGGCACTGCTGAGGTGTTATGGAAGTACCCAGGTTGCTTTGATAGCGGCCTTCAGCCCGTCTCTATTGTTGGGTCTGGTGTGTCTCATCTTCCTCTTGACAATAAACCATAGATTCTCTATTGGGTTCAGGTCAGGCAAGTTGGCTGGCCAATCAAGCACAGTAATATCATGGTCAGCAAACCAGTTACTAGTAGTTTTGGCACTGTGGGCAGGTGCCAAGTCCTGCTGGAAAAGGAAATCAGCATCTCCATAAAGCTTGTCAGCAGACAGAAGCATGAAGTGCTCTAAAATCCCCTGGTAGATGGCTGCGTTGACTTTGGACTTGATAAAACAGTGGACCAACACCAGCAGATGACATGGTTCTCCAAATCATCACTGACTGTGGAAACTTCATACTGGACTTCAAGCAACTTGGATTCTGTGCCTCTCCACTCTTCTTCCAAACTGTGGGACCTTGATTTCCAAATGAAACGCAAAATTTACTTTCATCTGAAAAGAGGACTTTGGACCACTGAGCAAATGGTCCAGTTCTTTTTCTCTTTATCCAAGGTAAGACGCTTCTGACGTTGTCTCTGGTTCAGGAGTGGCTTGACATTGGGCCATTTTCTGGACACGTCTCTGTGTGGTGGCTCTTGATGCACTGACTCCAGCCTTATTCCACTCCTTGTGAAGCTTCCCCCCAAGTTCTTGAATTGGCTGCAGCCATCCCTGTTGCTTGTGCACCTTTGCCTACCACACTTTTCCCTTCCAGTCAACTTTCCATGAATATGATTTGATATAGCATTCTGTGAACAGCCAGCCCTTTCAGCAATTACCTGTGGCTTACCCTCCTTGTGGAGGTTGTCAATAAATGTCTTCTGGACAACTGTCAAATCAGCAGTCTTCCCCATGATTGTGGTTGTGTGTACTGAACTAGACAGAGATTCATGGTATTTATACTGCATAAATAGTGATTTACTCAAAATGGAATATTCTAATATTTTGAGATGTTTTTTTTAATATTTTTTTTAGCTGTAGGCCATAATTATCAAAATTAAAATTAAAAAATGCTTGAAACATTTTAGTTTACGTGTAATGAGTCTAAAATATATACAATTTTCACTTTCTGAAATAACTGACAAAAATATTGAACTCTTCCATGATATTCTAATTTTTTGAGATGCACCTGTACATTAAGAAGAATAAGACACCTTATTCTTGATGGTAAGAATCGAAAAAACAATGCAAGTTTTTTTTTTTTTAAATATGGTCTAGTATTTAGCCCCCCCTTTTTTTTTTTTATTGTTCTAGTTACTGATGATTCTTTGGATTTGCTTCCAGCTTTATATTGTTTGTACTGAGAAGTCTAAATAACTAAGCAAAATTTCTTCATTTGTTTGGAAATCTGTAAGCAATTAAAGAAAAAGAGCACTGTTTCTGCTGTACTACCATTAATATAAACAAAACTAGGAATACAACATTAAGTCTTGTAGATGTACTCAAGATTTTATTTAATTGTTTTAAAAGAAAATACGGGATGTTTTAGGATCAGTAGTGTAGAGAAGGAAATTTTTTTTAAGTCTTCCTGGATTTTATATTTAGACTGCATATAATTAGTTGCTGTTGCTGAGATTTCTTGCAGAAATGAGTACATATGGTTGCAAACTTGTTACTCTGTGGAAGTCTACACTTTTTAAAATATTGTGGATACTGTATTTGGCAATTGAAATTTTCACAGTATCTACAGCCAGATAATCTGACCAAAGAACAACACAGGCCTACCTTGCTGATTAGCCTTGAGAAAAGTCATGTATAATGCATTGGTAAGGAAAAGCAACAGAAACTGCGACATGGAGATGAAACACTATGATAAAATGAATACATGCTATTAATATATGTATTTTGATTATGTGGTTGTAATGATAATGAATTAAACAGAATAAAATACATGAATTTATACATATAACATCGTGAGTTGGAAAATTGTGCACCAGAAAAAATGTAATGTGTGTTCTTTTATTTTTTTTTTTTTTTTTTTTATCTCTATTTGTATACTATATTTACAAATTTGAATTCTGGCCAACTGTTTTCTAGTAAGAGTCATTTCAAGGATACAAACAAAAGTGATCTTTAAGTTAAAAAATGACAGGTGCACACTTTTTCTTACAGTACACCATGAATGTTGAAAAACTGAAACTTTTGCAAACTCAAGTTCGTATAGGAGGCAAGGTAAGCATCTTTTTCTCATTGAGTGTTGAATGCAAATGTTTACATGCTCATAAAAAAAGGTTTTTAATAAAAATAATATGTGAATACAAGGAGATGAGGTAGATGAATGAATTGTTGAAACTTAAAAACTTGAAATAAAATGGGTGAATAGATTTCACATGCTGATTTAAATACTGTGCTGTCTGTCTGTCTGTGTTTCATATGGAAATTTAGGGAGAGTAATATTAATTCCATAAATGAAAAAAACCTATGAGGATAATTATGCAGAACTTTAAAAAAAATATTTATATTTAATTTCTGTTCAAGGTACTCTGCTTCTTTCATGGTATCTGTTGTCGGTAGTATCCAGCAATTCTGAGCATATATAGTAGATTAAATCTATCAAAGACATTTAGTTTTGAGGAACCTGTGGTGAATTACACCTGAAAATATTGTTGTTGGATATTGATATGAACCAAAATTATGACAGCAGAGGGAAAATTTTATATTAATAGAAAGTTAGTTCTCCTGAGATGTACTAATCAGGTATTGATTGATTGAAAATGTATCTAGTTTAAAGTCTGAAAATTATTTGCTTATATTTTCAGCTTTGTGTATATATGTGGATTTTGTTTACATCTTTGGTTGGCATTTTTGATATAACCGATGCAGTATTTTACGTCTTATGAATGCAAAGTCATGTTTTGTGCAGGTATTGAAACTATAAATGGATTCGTTTTTTATTGTTGTTAGTCTTTAATATATTTCAGTCTAGAATTGGGGGAAGACTAACAAAAACCTGAAAACGACGATTATAAAATGTGTGGCTGGTTTTGCTTGTGGCATTCAAGTGAATCTCAGTTGAAATGGTATTGTCATATGGTATCCAGTTGAGTTTCATTTGAATGTTTTTTTTTTTTATTATTATTATTAAAGGAAATCTTAGTAAAATATTTGGAATGTGTGTGGGCCAAAAGATGGAGAAACTTGATTATTGATCATTTGTTTGGTGGTTTTGTAATCTGTTGCTAGAGCAGCATGTTATTGGTGACTGGTCATGTAGTGTTAACAGTCACACAACGTTAGTGTTAGAAAAAATGCAATTAGTTAAATGCGGCCAATTTTTTAAATAAGTAATCGTTGCAATAGTGGTTAGCATGTTTTTGTTTTTTCTTTCAATTTATTATTTTAGGGTACTGCTAGAAGAAAAAAGAAGGTGGTTCATCGTACAGCAACTACTGATGATAAAAAACTTCAGAGTTCATTAAAAAAATTAGCTGTTAGCAATATATCTGGCATAGAGGAGGTTTGTAAAAAAATTTTCTATCCTGTTAATTACATACCTAATAACTGTTTTTTTTTTGACAATGTTAGATCTGCAGCATGTTGATTGGTTTTTGAATTGAAATTCTAAATGTTAACATGATATCAAAGTGCTTAAACCACCCAGCAAATGATAACTTCCAAAACTCTATGAACTTGGTCTGTTTGCAGCATCTACTCATTCATGCATACTTATTGCTGTTCCATTTAGGAAAGACTGGTTAGTGGGACAGCAAGCAAATTGAATCATTTGTATTAAAGCAAAATATTTTGACTGTTGTATTTTTAAATTCTGTGAGTCCTTTTGTTTATATTTATTTAAAATTTGTGAACAACTTAGGAATTCTAAGCTTACCAAATGTAAGTAAATTCTTTGGATAAAAATGTTGATTTATGCTCTAAAAGTTTGTTTTTGTCCAAATTAATTTGGAGTATTAAACCATTTTTTGAGAAATTTCTTACCTAGTATGCTAACAATGATGGTTAAGAGCAGGATTCCAAAAATACAGTTGCCAGGTCACCATTAGCTACAAAAAATTTGCTGGCATCTATCTTTTCTGTCATAGAGAAAACCATAACTTTGCTAACATGTGGGTTCTGCTAAAATTTGCTTCAGTGTAAGATGACCTGTATAGACTATTATCTTGGAAATTATGGGCAACTAAATGATTTAATAAAGCAGTATACTCCTATTTTATGATCTCAAGCAGCAAGAAAACTGCAATTTTATGAATTGCATCTAGTTTTAAGGAATCGTCAAGCAATGATACATGACAAGCAGAAGTGGCACGTGAGTGCCACAATATATAGCATGAAAGAAGGGTATGAATAGGAGTAAAACAAAGGAAGTGAGAAGTTTACTATTAAATGCAGGAAGTCATTGTCACATCATAAAGAACTGGTACCTTATCCAACTTTTGATACAGAATTAAGTCACTCACATAGAGTCAATCAGTATTAATGCCCCTCATAACAAAAGAAATTGCTTTTGAACTTCCTATCCTCTACTCGGAAAGTAGCTCGGATTATAGACAGGTTTAGAAGATGGCAAATCCACTCAAACCAAAATCATTTTCGGAAGATACATAATGAACTCCAGCATGGGCAACAGAAAGCAATTTTCAGATACATGGTTAATTAACCAAGCTTTGGGCTGCCTAGAAGGTAAAGAAATTAACTTGGTCTCCCTTTTGTGATCCTATTTTAGCTGGTGACCAGAAAATTCTGCTGCATACCAAATTTTAAAAAATTTCTTTTAGCTCTGGTTAAGAGCCATTTGGAACTCTCCATTTAGTGAGGTAAATTAATTTTACAATGGCTACTTGTACTATTTCTCTAGGGAAAGTAGTAGAGCAGAATTATTGTATCTGACATATTGTGACACTTGAACTTTTATAACCTAAATAAGAGACATTTACAAGAACATTCTAAATTTATTTAGGTATCTATTAATCATCATCCTAGTCAAATCTATTCATATTTGCCACTGGTTGTTGATTGGTTTAGCTAGCTACTTTGATAATTGTTTAAGCCAATACTACTTTCATGTTTGTTAACTAGCCAGTCAGCCTTTTTTCTTGTATCATCATCATCTCATTTAGTAATGAGTGCTCAAAAGAACCCTGGAATAGCTTGCATTCTTGGAATGCTTTTTAATTCCAACCAACAAACTAGCATCACTAACTTTTCTGATTGCATGTAGTGTTGAGCATGAGCATACTTGAGAACATACACTATCAGCCAAGCATCATTTTTTTAGATTTCTGCAGTTGATTTCTTGAGACAATCTTTGTGAACTGCTCAGCACAGATAAGTGTAGCTTTGGCATCTAGTTCATTCATAGGCATTGTGTAACTGTCACAAACCAGTCTTAATCTTACATGCAGACCGTCAAGCAATACAGCATACTGAAGCTTCAGTCAGTTATCAACTTTAGCCTAGTTCTTCCTGGAGTGAAATAACAGAGCTTGCTGCAGTGCCTGCAAGTATATCAAGACATTATAGCAGTCTTGGGCAAAATGAATTTTCTATATTTTCATTTGTTAAAACTACCATTTGTAACAGTACTATCAAAAGTCAATATATTGACAACTGGCACTCTTTTAATGTGCTTTGGAGATCACTTTATCGATGATCAGCATGCTAAGCAATTGCTGCTGGGGATCAGTATAGTGAGTACCAGCAAGACTCAGGTTGGTGGGAAATGTAGATGCTACTATGCCATCTTGTCTTACCCCCCTCCCCCCCCCAATGTTGTCCAGGTTTTCATAATTCTCGGATGGTAGTTACATAAGGTTTTGGTGCCATCCAAAATAGGAATCTTTATTGGATCATTTATATGGCAGTCAGTCATGCAGTATTTCTATGGAAGATTTAACCCTAGCTTACTCTTATCAATACAACACAAAGATGGAAAAGAGTTGGCATCACATCTCTGCCATGGCATGAGCAACCCCTGTAAAAGTGGACCTATCAACCCACTTTCTGGTGGTACTACATGCATTCTATACCAGGATTGCTGCCTTGCATGAGGCTGTCCCCTTTCAAACTTTGCCATTGTTGTGTATGCTTTCAGAATAAACTTTTTTCTTTAATTTTGGTTTCTATCTACTTACAATGTACTTGTTTCATTTTGTACATTTTTTGCCCATGTTATAGTTTGAGCATTTCAGGGTCCTTTTCTTCAAAAATTATACATATTTTGGTGATTTGAGGATTTAGTTGGTTTTTTTAAATCTTAGCTTGGTGTTTAGTGGCTTTGTTTTTTGTTGTTTTTTTCTGTCTCTTCCTTATTTTCTATGCTTATTATTTCCCTGAATATAAATGATTGCAGGTCAATATGATAAAAGAAGATGGACAAGTAATTCATTTCAACAATCCCAAGGTTCAGGCTTCTTTAGCTGCGAACACCTTTGCAATTACTGGTCATGCTGAAACAAAACGTGAGTTAGCTGATTACCTGACTAGCAAAGACGGTTAATGTTTATCACATTTCTTTCAATCCATGGAAATGTCGCTTGTATAGATGTTGGTAATTTTTGCAAGGAAGTTGGTTAATGTAAGGAAGTAAACTTAGGCCTATTTTTCTCTCTCAACTAACAAATATATTTAAAATTCTACAAAAAGAATTAAATTACAGATTGTGGTGCTTTTAAACTGCCACTTTGATTTTACGTTGGAAATATAGAAAATACTGGATGATGACATTTTTAACTATTGTTTTGTCTCTTTCCCTTTCTTCCAAGGATAAAAGATGCATGTACAAAAGTGAATTCCATTTTTACATAAACAACCTGGATATTCTAAGCATTTACCGTATGGCAGTATTTAATGTTTCTTCCCAACTGAATGCAATTGTTTCTTTGTAGAGATTGCTGACATGTTACCTGGCATTTTACATCAGTTAGGAACTGAGAGCCTCAGTAGTCTCAAGAAACTGGCAACTACAGCTGGAGGTATGTTCTGGTTATCATACAAGGTGGGCCATTTTGTTGTAACCCTTAAGCTAGGGTGTTCCCTTAACAAAAGTAGCATTTGGGGATAATATAAGAATTTTTTTTTAATTGTTACATTTTTTATAATGCCATTTACTTTCACCATTAAAGCCTCGTTATACACAGAACATGGGAGAACACATAAGAAAATACATGGTGTTTATCTGCAATTCCACTACATTTACTTTAAAATGCTCAGCAGGCAGTCATGGTACTATCCTGATTACTGACTGTATATTGTTGCTTCAACACTGATTGGTCATTTATTCAAAGTATTTCAGAATTTTTATAAAGATTTTACAATAAACAACATTCTTGCATGTATTTGCAGAAATGCCTCTTCTATAAATTTTTGGATTCCTCTGTGACATGCTTTTGAAGAAGGCAGTGGAGTTGTTCTCTCTTTTGAAATGGCTGTTTTTTATTATTATTTAATGATACAAAACGATAACATTGAGGAACTTGAATACTGTTTGTTTATATCATTTAAAACTACACAACATTTATCCAAAATTACATGAAGGCTGCTGGTAACTTCAGTGTTCATTTTAAAAAAGGAGTACATCTACTTTCACCTAATTAAAATGTTTTGCTTGTTTGTTTAATTACAGCTGTTCTGCTGTTTTTTTTTTCTTCAGCTACTGGTGATATAGGTAAACCTTCAACAGAGGATATTGATGCAGATGATGATGATGTACCAGGTAATGAACATTAATGATATTCTTATTTTATTGATTCCCTGCCCCTTTCTAGTTCAGGAAATGAAATAATATGCACAAATGTTCAGACAATTTCCAAGATGGCTGCACAAAAGGCACCTACCTACCTAATTGAAATGATTTTAAAATATTAAGTCATAGAATGACTCAAATAGCACAATTGATTTAGTTCAGTAGTCTAAAGGAAATATGTCTGGGAAAGGAAAGAAAATTTAATAGATAAAAAATGTAAAGTAAAATCACCAGACTTGTCACAGGTTGCTAGTACTGATTCAATTTCTTGAATCTTCTCACTATCATTACTTTGGACAGCACAGAATTATAGTTATGTTTACCATGCTTTTGTAGTCTCCCTGGTGGTGTCCGTTCAGGCATTGTAAGACCTGCCTGTCTGTCTGTCTGTGGCATGGTGGTTAGACTCCTCAGCAACGTGATGGTTTTAGCTTATGGAAGAAATCCACTGTCCGTACATCATTACATCATCGTGGGCATTAGTCTTTGGCCTGGTGGGCTGCAGAAACTCTGTGATTGGCCACAGATGACTCAAACTTTATTTGATGACTTCACTCTGCTCAGCATTGTTGCTGTTTTCCACTGATGCATTCTTTGGTGTTTCTTTTTTGCTGTCCAACCAATTAAATGATGTGAGATCTGAGGTATGGATCATTTAAGAACTCCAGAAGGAAAGATTAAGTGTTGGATTCTATCACTTATCAAGTAATTAAACTAACTAGGTAATGCACATGCTTCATTAGTAAAATCAATATCGAGAAAGTGATAATGTGAACTAGCATCCTACATGTACTAGCTATAGTTTAGGTGGAATTGGTAATTAAATGACTCAAGCAGTTTGTCTGACTAGAATGAAAAAGAATTAACTGAACAAACCTGTGCTTTGTTGGTGCCTTTGTATGCTCACATTAGATTTTAATATTTCCAACAAAATATAACTTAGTGCTTGCTCTCCAGACATGTTTTAAAATCATCTACCATAAATCTTTTTTTCTATAAACCAGTAGTTTAGCTTTTTTAAATTTATTTTTGCTTATTTCTTTTAGATAATTGGAATTGCTGCAAGTTTTTGTTAAATTAGCTTATACATTACTCTCTGGTGCTGGACAGCAAATGATTGCCCAGATTCCAAAATACCTACACCAAAAATTTGGGGTCTCTTGTGGTTCGGACATGAAAGAGTAACAAACAAATGCCTGAAATTATATAAGATTGAAATTTTTCTGAACTCACTTTTCTAGATAATGCATTGCTTCTCAAATTTAGAGAGATTTTGGCTTTTTCCAGCCACTTTATTATTAGTAAAGAACAGAGTAAGAAAATAACATTTTATGGCAGTCACCTGTGGTCACCACCAAGGTAGCTTGGTGACCAGTGAGCTGTCAATGCAGTGTTTGTAACATTTGCTTGGAGTCAAATTTTTAATAAAAGGGGTTTAGAATTTTTTTATTATACTTTTCAGATCTGGTTGAGAATTTTGATGAGCCATCCAGGGGAGAAGGTGTTTGAAAGTGTGGGGGCTACTGCAAGATAACTGTCATTTTCAAATAATGTTTTTCATAGATAATAAAAAAAAAAGAAGAAACAAACAAACAAAACAGGGACTTCTCTTTTTTGGGTGGTCCATGTACACCCTTCCCCCTTCATCCTAGCAAAATCTTCAAAACAGTTAGGGGTCTACCTTGTTTTTTTATTATTTATTTTTATATATACTGGATACAGGTAAAAGAAAAAACAAACCAAGTCTGCATTTCTTCTTTTTTTCCCCTCTCTGCTGTAAAGTTATAACTGTAAATATGTTTAATATAAAACAAAAGCAAACCTTTTTTAAAAAATTTAATAAAATCAAAAATTGAAAAGTTTTATTGGATTGTTGAGGTGATAATTCTAATATTGATTAATTTGGCAAATTTTGAGGTGTGCAAATAAATTTTTTTAAAAAAGATTGACACTTCATTTTATTAGTTCGTGAATGAGTGCATTTTGTTTTGAAAAGACCAATGTTTAAAATCTGTATAATGGCTTTGATTGATGAATGCTAAACAAGTTACTCTTCCATAGCAATTTTGCCACATATTTTTATTCTCATTATGCCAACATATACTGACAATAAAAATAGGCATTTGTGAATTATTGTATTATAAATTGAGAAAATAAATTACAAACAATTGCGGCATTGTGGTAAATTGGCTGTTTTTATAAGCTGGCAAAGTTCTTGCTTCAGGTTGTTGGAGACTGTCAAATGATCATATGTTACACTCTTATCATTTGTTTTAAATATCTCAAACTGAAGACTATATTTAATATTCCGCCACTCCATCAATTAATGGAGGAACACTGCCAGTAGTGTTCAGCCTTTGAAAACTAATAATTAGATACATATGCAGACTTAATGGTATATACATGGAATAGCAGTCACTCAGACTAATCTTCGTTTTTCTGAAAATTGGAAGACTATAAATTGGGGCACATTGCAATTAGAATTTTAAAGATGCAGAATTTTAACTTACATATGCAAAATACAGATGGCCTAATAGTTTTGAAATCTCAAAAATGTGCTAACTAAAGTTAAAGATGCTTCGAGCATTTCTGCATCTCTCTCTCTCTTCAGTTTAGTTTATTTGAAAAGTATTGGTTTTTGCAAAGTGCTTTCTAAAGATAAGAGACCTATATTTTCATCATTTATGCTTTTTAAAAAAAATGAATTTTAATATGAACAATTTGGCAGTGTCATGGCTTCTGGTGATTTTGATAATCAGATTTCCAAATCTACAGAGGGAAAGTAAAGACTAAAGCCTTAACATCTGAAATTAATCATTCTTTTTCCTTTTTAGAAAACCTGCTTGGTTCTATTCATAAAAACTTAGAAAAGCATTATACCAAATTATATTTGTAAAAATTAACTAAAACGAAATAATACTGCAATTTTTTTTTCATAGCTTGACATTTTGAAGGACAGCTAATACTGAAAATGAAATGTGATAAACTTGATTACACCAACATGTAGCTGATGCATTAACCAAGTTATTGTTGGGTTTAACTGTGGCAGTGAAATAAAATTCATTTGATGTAGTATGCATAGCATATTGCTAATTCACAGATCAGTTTTATTATTACAAGATATCCCTTATATATATAAGGATTTTTTAAACACTTCATATGCTAATGTTTTATTAGTTTGAAAAGAGAATTCTAAGCTACATTAAAGTATTGATTGTTTTCATTAAATACTTCAGTTCTTTTAATGCATTAAAATTATTGTTTGAAATGTTTTAAAGGTAAAATTGTAACTCACAACAGGTATCCAATCAGCGTAATAGAACCCATGCTTTAGATTCCTATCTACAGTCGCCCCCCATGTAATCACAGTTTGGCATTCGCGGCCCCGGTTATTCGCAGAATTTTCCTTAGAACCTAACTAATAATTGTTTGCGGAAACCCCTGCATATTCACGGAATCGCAAATATCTTCCCCTATTTTTTATGGCTTTTTTCGTGGCAATATATTTTTTTCACACTTTTTAACACTAAATTATTAATAACAATATAATTTACTAATTTTGTAATATAAATACTAACGTAAATTCAGCAAAATATCAATATAAAATAAACGCTATTGGCTGGAGGTTTGAAAGTAGCCATTCCGAGAGCGTTATTCATTTCTCCTCACTGCTGATTGGCTGCTGCCCATGAGGCGCTGTCTCGGGCAGATGCAGCCCGGCAGCTCCGCATCATCCCAGTTTACCGCGTGTAGCTATCTCAAGTGTTTCGCTGAGTGTTATTTTTTATTAAATTATTATTATATTTTGACATTTATAGGCATTTTTATGGACCACGTCCAATATTCGCAGTTTTATACTCTTCATGGGTGCTCAAGGAACGTAACCGCGAATACCGGGGGACAACTGTAATCCATTGCTGCCTTAATTTTACAATGCTTCACAAAGGATTGGGTTTTCTCATTTATTCATATTACAGAATGCAATATAGCTCAATAACTTATTGTGGATATGGTGCTTACTGCATGAATCTTTTATCCAACTTATTGTTTTGGTGTCTTCTATCTTTCTTGACATTCATCTTCGTTAACTAATAGCACACCTTCTGCATCATACTTCAGATCCTCCATGCTTTCACAGATTTGTTCAGTAACTGCTCTAAGTCTGCAATAGACAAATCCAAGAAATATTAGCTTTTTTTTTTTACAATAACTTTTGATGTTATCCACATTATACATACATCTTTTTTCTTTAATCCTAATTTATAATCAGTGATCAATATTCTGCAGTGATGCTTATGATATAGTTAGTACAGAACCTTTACAATAATGGAGCTCCTATAAGGAAATTAGTTACACACCCAACTTTGAATAGTTTTACCAGGTAAAGAATTCCAAAAATTTACTTCTCAACCGGAGAAACGCAAGTATTCAGTTTTTTTTGTGGCCAGTGATTCCCCCTGCAATATAGCATGTGTTATGTAAATTTTTTTTAAAATTGTCTCCCTGACAAGACTAGATTAAATTTCATCAATAATCCAGAAATAGTTTGTTCTTCATAACTTTATTTTTATAATTTATCATTCCAGTGGAACAGTTTTGTGTCCTTTTTAAACTAAAGGTAATCCTCCTCCCTGACTGACTGACTGTTCATGCCGAAAAACCCTGTTTACTTTTGTTACCGCTGTTGGCTCCGCAGTGGATACAAGAATTCATGATATTTTACTGTTACCAACACGACTGATAAATACTGATGACATTTACTGAATTAAATTTTATATGCCATTTACAAAACCAAATATACAACTTAATAAGACTGACTCGTAAGCTGCTTCATTCTGTCATTAGTTAGCTTGAAATGTAATGGTTTACTATTCTGAGAGAAACAAGAACAACCCTGAGATGCTAGGTAAAAACTTCTTCAGAACAATTGATGGTACCGTAGTTTCAGATTTGTAACTTCTCTGTTGTGAGCAGCATTATCAGGCTGATCAGTAGCATTCTGTCTAGACATCTGAAGTTTAGCAGTCTGTAAAAAAAGAAAAAAAAAAAGCTTTCTAAGAAATAGGTTTGAGTAAGTGACAGCAGCATTTCTCACTGAACTTCTGCAATACATATATGATGCAATAAAAAATAATTTATAGAAATAAACTGCTCTGAAAAGAATACATCTGCTTTGTTATCGTTAACTTTTTTCCTTAAGTTATTAGAAATTTTAACTCAAAATGTTTTTAAAATGGTGGAAATAATTATGGAAACACTGAATATTTACAGATAATGACTAACTGCAACTGAGACATCTTGGAGTTTTGCATGCAGCCCTATCTGAAACATGAAGTCATGCTTCACCATTCGCTAACTAAGACTGATTTCTATATGCTTGTCATATGATATTTTCCCAGGAGCCATAGTATTCACCCTACTACAATGATATCATCATCTATACTTGTATAGTCCTGTAGGTGTAGCACTATATCAACACACGACTGTATTATGAAGTTTTTCGTTTTTGAACAATATGCTATTTCATCACGTTATTTGTATTTCATACCCAGTTTTTTCTGTTTCCATAATTTCCAATACTATATATTTTATTATTCTGGGTAGTGATCAAGTTTGCCATGGACCATCAACTGTTTCAGTCCTTTTTGTCTACAAAGCACTAAAATCATACCACCCATATGCTTAGTATTTTGAATGGCTAATATATGTTTTTATCATGTATAATGGTACAAAAATTTCCAGAAACTTTTAGTCTGCTCAACAGCAAAGTGACAAGAATTTTGAATTCCTGATAGAATTAGGAGAGAGAGTGGGTATTAAGCAGTCTTGTTCATGGTTGAGATCTAAAATTTCAGCAGTCCAAGGTCAGTCATATTAATAGCCAGTTTTCAACTGAAGAAACAGCCTTAACGCTGTCCAAGATGCTAATTTCGCACATTTGGTGTGATGTTACTGATTTTGAAGATCAAATGCCCAAGTCATCAGCATAAGGCAAATGACTACACGTGACAGAAACAGGTAAATACGTTAATTATAGTAATTAAAATAAATCTAAAAAAAAAAAAATCTAAGCAAAACTTACTACTTACCAACTCTAGTTTCTTTTCCTCCTCTTCCTGAATCGTCTCAATATATTTAGCAATCTTGTCTAAACCATAATTGTCTTGCAGGCATTTCTTAATTGATATAATTTCTGTAGAAGTGTTTTTGAAAGTTTCTGTTATTTCATGTACCAGCTGTCGATACAGGGGAAAATTATAGATTGGTGCACCATCAAGATATGCTTTAAATCCTCTGAAGAAAAATGACAAAAATACATTTGATCACTAAAAAAACTAATTTAATATTTTAGCTGAAATTTCTTTTTTCTTTCTAAGACTAAAAGAAAACATTTGGTAATCCTTTACATACTTTTGAAAAAGTAATTAAAAATGGGCTTGCTTTACTTGCTTTCAACAGTTTTAACAATAATTCTAACTTATTTTGTTCTGATAGCTGAAGTTCCCTCTTTTGCCAAAAAAGAAAAAGTAGCTGAGCTTAAAAACATTGCTTAATGCTAAAAGTGGCATCTTGTTGACAAAGAGAATGCAATAACATGAGTGCTGTTGTCAAAGACAAAAATGTATTTTCACTCCAAATAAGTTGAAGCAAAGTATCAATTCTCAATGGTCTGAGATGACTTTATTTATGCATCTAGCTAAAACCAAGTAACTTTGGCTACAGGAATTTAAGACAATAGCAAGTGACCTTGTCAAGAATGAAAACTCAGAAGTTTCCATACATTAAATATTTGCACAGGTATGAGCCAAAATCCCAGCTCTGCCACAAGTATAAATCAGCTGAACAAATCTTTCTCCAATGTTTCAAATGTTTAAATTTCTTTTTTTTTTAAACTTAACCATACCTCTGAAATAATCATGAAAATTATTTTTTTTAATTCTTTAAGCCCAGTGGGCTAAAATGTTGGTAAAAAAAAACCATATACCTAAACTTAGCAGCCAATAGGGGAAAGATGTACAAAATGTAGGTCCAAGAGTTGTTACAACAAAAGTGATGGGCAAAGCCCAAGCTACTTCCTGTAAATGGTGCATCACCAGTAACTTTTTTCTTACCACCAATTTTCATGAATACATTTTCATTACTCTTTGTACAAGCACAAAAATACCTGAATATATTTAAATTCTAGTATCCATATCAATCGCTACCAAAGCGATCAGTAAACATTAGCACTGGTTAATTTTGTTTCACAGGGTCTTTATTTAAAGATAGACTACATTGCTAGTCATTATAATTATCACAATGAAGTACATAGACATGGTGGTTTGATATATAAAAACTTTTCTGCAAAATTGAAAATTCTGTATATTTGCTGATAAAAGTTCAAAATGTAAATGGAATCTAACATCTTCAAATTCTCTGATAATGAGAAGTATCCATCAAGTATTATAAAATCACATCCTTGAAAGAAACAAAAAAATTGCTCATGGAAATAATTGTCATATTTATCCATATTTTAGGAAAAGAATTTCTTTTAAAATTATTTAATTGTAATGTCTTAACACTCACTGCACTGTAAAATGCATGCCTCAGCTGTCTTCATTAACCTACTTCATCCCATAAAGCAAACGTCCCACTAAAAGTAGATGGATTTTATATCATAATGCACATAATAAAAGTCTAGCCATTTTAGAATCTAAATTCCTTGTAAATTTTTAATGAGATTGTATAAGAATAGATATATAACAATGACTCTTTAACTTGTTTAAATACTACTGTTAAAAACTGGGGTTTAAGTTGTCCTTTAACTGGTGTTTGTATGTACCAGTGCTTATAAGATTTAGGGGGTGGGGAAATTATTGTGCAGGAGTAAATACTTTCTGTTGTATGCAGTCATGTGGATTCATGATATGAAGAAAATGTAAGCGGGTAATGGGCCACAAAAATTATCCATTCACACACTTCTGTATTATTATAGACTTCTGATTACACTGGTAGGGCTTTTTGTCTGTTTGTTGTTTGCTTGTTTGTTTTTTTTTTGCCTCTCTCTCTCTCTGACCCTCCTATCGATTACTTACTGCTCAAAAAGCTGATATGTTTCCGCTCTTTCTTCCTGAAGCCCATAAAACTTCCTGACCAGTTGCTGAGCTGATTCTGAAGCCATAGAAGATCTGGAACATTATCACACACACACACACAAAAAAAAAAGGGGGAGGTAATCATGTTTACTGTAGTAAAACCTTGGAGTTTAATTCAAAAGAGATAACCACTGCAGACATTACATTTAAACTGTGTGCCTAATAGGGGAAAGCAAAATAAATAAATAAATAGAATTTTCCCGGAACGATAAAATGCCGCATACTTGAGTTGTGTAAGGATTTTCTCAACAACGGCAGAAGAGGTAGGTAAGGGGGGATAACTCGCGATAGCGGCGTCTGCGGCGCTAATTTTGATTGTGGGAACGTTAGTTTTACTGCGAATTGTTTACCTGGTGTCTGCCGCTCAGACGTCCCCCCCCCTCCTCTCTTTGTTGATACTTGTGATTGTTATCGCTCCGTTGTTGTGCGCCAGGATGCGGCTGTTTGTTTGTAAATCAAGATAGGCAATGGCAACCGGGAGGAACACGCCGTCCCCGGGCCCCAAACCCGGCAGTGGGAGGATGGGGCTGAACATCGAGGAAAACTTACTGGCAACGGGTCAGTACAGGTATGCTAAGGTCTTGAAGCGGGTACCCGGTGAATACCTGGCAGAACTCTTCAAGGGGCTCGTCGTCACCCTGCAAGAGCTGGAGAAGTTGCTGAAATCGCTCGAAGCGTCCAGAGCAGCCGCCAGCGGGCCCCCCCAGACCGACCGGGACGAGACCCCCGAGCCCAGGCCGGCGGCGGCGACCAGGAGGCCGACGGTGCTTCCGTTCAGAACCGACCTGGTCAGGGTCGAGGTGAGGTGCAGCTTCGTCAGCATCTTCCACGTCGACGTCCCGCAGCAGATGTTCAAGGCGGAAGTGCTCATCCAGGCGAAGTGGCAAGAACCCAAGCTGGCCTCGGACGGCCGGGGGCGGGACTTCGGCGAGATATACGACGACGTGTTCCTGTGGAACCCCAACCTGAAGATCCTCAACCTGCTCGAGACGGCCAGCGAGGAGGTTTCCTGCGGCGTGCTGTACAACCTGCCCGGCTACGAGCATCCCCTGGTCGTGCGGAACTGGAGGATCTGCGGCAGCTTCGTCAACAAGTTCGACCTGCACTACTTCCCGTTCGACGTGCAGGACGTGGTGGTCGAACTGGCGACCCGACGGGGCGTGGCCGAGGTGGAGCTCATCGAGGACAAACTGGCCCTGAGCACGGTCAACGTGAACATGTTCCTCCCGAGCGGGGAGTGGCAGGTCTACAGCCACGTGGAGTCGCTCCAGTTCAAGACGAACCTGATCAGCGCCACTAAGGCCTGCCCCGTCCTGAACATCAGGTGCCAGATGAGGCGCAGGCTCAGGTACTACTTCTGGAATGTGTATTTCCTGATGTTCGTGATATCCGCCCTGGGAACCACCACGATGGCTATCGACGTGGGCTCGTCGGACAGACTCCTGGTCTCCGCCGTTCTCTTCCTGACAGCCGTCACCGCCAAGCTGCTCGTAGGGAACCGCCTCCCCAGGCTGTCGTTCGTTTCCTTCGTGGACATCTACAACATGTTCGCCATCGTGCTCATGGGCTTACAGACTCTGGAAAACGCTTTTATCCACTACGCGAGTAGCTATCTACAGACAAACAAACTCGACAAGTATAGCATCTTTCTGACAGTTGTCTGGGCGGGGAATTTGGTCCTGTTCCAGGTACTGTACTTTGTTCATGTCTTCCATACAACGAAGGAAATTCGGAAATTGCGCGAAATCAAAGATAGAATATATAAAGATCATTTGGAACGGATCACCACCAGACACATGTCCAGGAAAACTGCTAACATCTAATTTATGAGCCCCACCCACCCACCCACCCGGAGTGACATTTAATTACACTTAGCGCAAATGTCTGTGATTAACTCCAGTCAGTTGTTGAAGAGAGGCATAATTCCGCTTTAATAAGGGTAGATAAATCAAGGAAGGTCGTTAGAGGGTTAACAGGGGGGGCTGAACTCACTAAAGAAATGAAAACGAAAAGTATGGCATACTTAACCACTGATTGAGAGAAGAAAAAAAACAATGATACTCTCAGTTTTCCACAGTTAATCCCTTTGCCACTATTAATGAGATTTTCATAATCGTATCTGTAACATCAGTTCTCAACTATAGTTAAGTTTGTTTGTTGTTGTTTTTTTTTTAAATTGGTAAATTGTTAGTACCATGTTATTAAACAGGCTTTTTAAAAGAATTTTTCTTAAGTATCTGGTATAGTTTAAATGCAAAATCACTGAACATTAAAGCATCATTTTTGTATTAAAACTGGATATATGACAATACTATACTAGGGACATTCAAAAGAAAATCAGCTGAGTAATCCTATTCTACTGGCTTTCGTTTGTCCCTTAGTTATTCTAATCTTTCCTTTCATAAAATGTTTGCTGTACTAGTCTGTCTGTTTATTGTTTGAAAGTGAGGAGGATGAACACAAAATAAAAATCAAAATTATGAAAATAGTTTAAAAGATATGAATGAAGCAATTTTCTTTCCAATTCATTTTTAAAATGAAAAGGAAAGAAAAGAAAAATCATATAAATAGTTTTATCTGCCATATTATGAGTTTGGCAAATAATTGTTAAAATGATGAAATTATGAATGAAACAAAGCATAGACCATGATATGATTTAAATGGAATTCATGAGAGTTTTGGGTAGACCACTTTAGCTTTGCCAGCAGTTGGTTGTGTGATATGGTTTTCAGTTGAGTTATGGGTGTGTGTGTTGAAGGATACACTGAAATTAAAGTTTGTAATGAAACATGAAGAAATATCCTGGTGTAAAAGTGCATAAAGCAAAACAGAGAAGTTGGTAATGAAATGTCAGGAAACATGTTCTCTGTTGTGTGTTAGAACTGCAAAAGTGAAGAAACTAGCTGATGCTCATAGTTGTATTGTGGATGGCCCACATAAATCAACATGATGGTTGTGTCAACAGTCTGGTTGCAGATGGATATCTGGACACTAATCTAGTTTTCATATTAACTGCTACTGGTTTTGAGAACCCCCATACGTTCTTCCCATTCCCCATAAAAGGATTGGCGTGTGGTGTCAAGTTCACTCCATGTGGGAGCCATATTTTTTGATAGGCAACAAGTTCTGAATGATGTTAAAATCATATTCAATCCTTTCATGGATCAATGACAGAGTAAAAGGGCTTATGGTTATTTTCATCAAAATGGATTTACAATGCATACTGCATGGACAACTCTTGCATGTGACCATGAAGTTTTTTGGGGAGTAAAGGTTTGTGCCCGTCATATTTCCCAAACTTATCAACATGTGGCTTCTGAATCTGGAGAAACATAAGTCAAGTGTACAGAAATATGATGAAGACGTCACAGCAATGCCCTGATGCAAATGGATGTCACTTGCAACATCTCTTACATTGCACTCAAAGGGCTACTTGCAAGTGGTCCACTCTGTATTTTAGAACACTTTCTTACATTTTTACTGAATGAGTTTAGTATGTAGGGATGTGCAACCCAAGTGTTAAAAAATCATGTAACAGTTTGTTGCTTATTGCTGTATAATTCATATGCATATATTTAAGAGGTTTTACTATATTTACTGTGAAAAATATTGGCAGAAGCTCAGAGAACAAGAGATGCTACTCCACAGTTATGGCCACATGCTTTGCACTTCTAGAAATTTAACTCCATCTTCAAATCATACTCATATAGCTTGATGCTGTATTTATGACCACTTTTAAAGGTCCACTAAGTGCCTTCTATAGTCTATGGGAGATTACTCATACTATGGAAATGTATGTATGTATGAGATTTCTTCAGTGAAACAACTTTTTGAAAATAGATAATTTTTAATGAATTACCCAACATCTATATCCTGCATGGACAAACAATAAATCCATAATGTACATATTAAATATATATTTATACACTTTTATGGAAAGTGTGATTAAAAATTAATTGACTGGGTATTTTAAATTATGAAAATTGCATATAAAGAGCAGACAACAAAAGTGAAATTTTTAAAATGCAATAATTTCCCTTTAGAGCACTTCTGTTCAGAGAAATCAGTATATGTACTGCAATGATAAAACCAATATATTAAATAGTCATTACTTGCCTCAACCTCAATCATTTATGGTTTTAAAATGAATACTGTGCACAGAATTTTCAAATGTTTCCATTTTAGTTTACTTTCCTAGATTATAGTATTAAAGTTTGACTACAAAGTCTGATATACAAAGGAAAGACCAAAATGCAAACTGATAAACCAACCATGGCCCTGTTATATAGTAAATAATGAATTTGTCATTGCTGACAAAATCTGTCTTATTTTACTCAAGTGATGAGTATAGCTAAGGGGAGATAACCGCTTTTCTTAAATTACACATCCAACTGTGTAAGTGCTTAATTGTACAATTAAATTAGGGGGATATACACACACACACTAGTTGGCAACTTTGTTAGGGCCAATGTGTCCTTTCAGACTTGGGTTTGATCTGAGATACAGATGCAAATTAGTTTGACCACATGATTGGAAAGGCAAATTTAGTCAGTCAAATACACATGAGATGGCTTTTCATAATGAAAAATTCAGAACTGCACAAATTAAAAAAAAAAAAAAAGCAATTCATTTAAATTTAGACTTTTAAATTTTTCTTTCTCTGTCTATAAGTGATTAAGTATTTGTATAATGTGTCACTAGACCACACCTGCATTTCCAAGGAGTCTTTATTCAATAGAAAAAAGTGAAAAAATGTCTGTGAGAGAGAACTGTGAACACAAGCATGTACTGGGTGGGTACAAAGTCCTCTTACTAAAAGTTCAGAGCACCATTAGACAAGATGGTAAAGTCCAACTGTCAGGAACCAGCAGAGTAATTAACAGAAAACTTTCAATGCAGGGAAATCCGCACCATTGCAATGAATAGACTGTGGCAGTAGGAGAGCACTGAGTAAACCACTGATCATAGTTACCAACAAACATAAAGAGTGCAGATATTGGACTAAAGAGAACTGGTCAAAAGTGACTGGTCTGACCATTTACACTTCACCCCTTACCACATGAATTATTCATGGCCCTCTTGTGTGGTCCAAACTGTTCAAGCCCCTATGGTGTAGTCATGGTTTAGGACATGTTTTCCTAGAAGGCAGAATATATATATCAGAGCTTACCTCCTCATCATTTCCAATTAAGTGAATCCATCAATACTTCATTGAGTATCCTGATGAGGATGGCTAACTCCAAGATGTCAATGGTATCATCAACCCTGCTCACATTTTGGGTACATGGTTTGAGGAGCATGACATAGATTTCAGGCGTCTCCAATGGCTAGCACAATTCCTGGATTTCAATCCAACTGGGCATCTGTGAGATGAACTTCAAAAAATGCATTCACCATAACTGTTCTGCCTACCCCACTCCAACTCCATACACTGTACAGTATTAATGACTGAATGTGGAAATATCCCTCAGGACCCCTTCCCGCACTTTAGGGATGGGATTCTATACCACACGGTTGTTATTTTGGCAAGCCAGTGTATGTATATATGTTTATAATATTTACCTAATGTTTGTTGTGTTGTTGTTAATTTGGTTCATCTATTTCTTCTGTAAAATAAAATAACAGAACGAATCACTTCAAACTCAGTGAAAGATAAACCGGAAAACGCCTATTTCATAGTTGATATTTTTTGGAGATAAAATAAATTTTAAACCATCAAAAGGTCAATTTTGTGATATTTCCCCTCCCCCCCCACTTTTTTTTTTAATATTCAAAAGTCAAAATTTGATTTTTATAAAAAAGAAATTTTTAACAATAAAGTCCGACAGCCGCCATCACGGGCAGCTCCAAAATGGGAACGGAAATTGAAACTAAAAAAAAAAATAAATAAATAAATAAATAAATAAAAACAGTTTTCGAAAAATGTATTTAGTTTGTTTTTTTTTTTATATAATTCAGAGACCTTTCATTAATTATGCGTATTATAATCTGCAGTGGAAGTTAATTTTTTTGTTTTTCTTTCAGTTCGGCGATTACGAACCGAAACGAAAGCAAACAGCTTCACCGGTCCTGGTTTTGCACGTTTTCTCCTGCCCACACCACCCCCCCCCCCTACCACCCCACGAGAGGTGATGACGTCGTTCGAATAGTTGCAGCGCAAGCGTTGGGGATGTCATAATTTATTATCATGCCATGCACTGTCGCTTTACCATCACCTTGCGCCGATGAAGATGAACCGGACCGATCTGTCTTACAGGGAGCTTCACGAAGGATTCGTCAGCGGCAATGCGGGAACCACGACGCTGGAAATCTCCCTGGCTACCGTTTTGCCTACAGCGGTGATTTTCCTTAGAGACAGCCTACTGTTCGCCATCTCTCCCACCTTCCTCCTCCACCACCGCCGCTCGGCATGGTTCGTATTCGGGAAGCGAGTAGCGATACTGACCCTTCCTTTTACTAAATACTGGCGTACGCACCTGAGGGCAGGTGGTTCCCTTTCCCTGTTGTCTTGAGAGAACCACACACACACACGAATAAACAGCCAGCAGGACGCCTGGTCTTATAGCGGGAGGAGGACCCGGACGGGGAAGCTGCTCCTCCGTCCCACGGCTGGCCGAGATTGTGCTATAAACAATGGACCAACTAATCTTAAGTTTTAAGGAGTTTGCGAAGATGCGACGAAAATTTTCAGGGTTTTCCTTTTCACATCCATCCCATCCATCCATCCATCCCATCCATCTTTCCATCCAGCCTCCTTCCATCCATCCTTTCCATCCATCCCATTCATCCATCCCATCCCATCCATCCATCCTTCCATCCCCATCCACCATCCATCCATCCATCATCCTTCCATCCATCCCATCATCCTCCATCCTCCATCCCATCCATCATCCATCCATCCATCCATCCATCCATCCTTCCATCCATCCATCCTTCCATCCATCCCATCCATTCATCCTTCCATCATCCTCCATCCATCCATCCTTCCATCCATCCATCCATCCATCCTCCATCTATCCCATCCATCCATCCTTCCATCCCATCCAGCCTTCCTTCCATCCATCCTTCCATCCCATCCATCCTTCCATCCAGCCTTCCTTCCATCCCATCCATCCATCCATCCTTCCATCCCATCCATCCCTTCCATCCCATCCAGCCTTCCTTCCATCCATCCTTCATCCCATCCATCTCCATCCAGCCTTCCTCCATCCATCCTTCCATCCAGCCTTCCTTCCATCCATCCTTCCATCCATCCATCATTCCATCCAGCCTCCTTCCATCCATCCCATCCATCCCATCCATTCCGTTGTTGTTGTAATGTCCTGAGGTTTAACGGACCAGTCCCATGTATCAGCCGAAGTTGTCCTAACAGTGAAGCTAAGAGGGAGATGCTGATCTACAAAAAAGCTGCACATTCTGCGTTTAAAAAAAAAAAAGAAAAGACGATTCCATAAAGGATGTTGGAAGTAAAGATTGGTTCTGGAGTTGGTCACCTTTGCATTTTAAAACTTAACAGAACTCATTGAAGCAGTTCTTTTTCGGTCACTAAATACCTGTGCCCTTTCATCGTTGAGGAAGAGAGAGGGGTGGGGGGGGACTTTTTAAATCCCAGATATTCTAAATACCCTAATCGAATCGCATTGACAAAAAAAGGCAGAAGTATTTGGAAAAGTTGGTCTCTGTATTGGAAGTTAGTTATATACAAACCATATATGTAAACTTTACTTTTAATTCACATAATAAACTGGAACTTCTATGCATATATTCTTTTTTTTTTTTACTGTAATAGTGTCATGTTTAGAATACTAAGTGGCATGTGTTTTTCTTGTCAGCACATATTTGTATTCCCCCCCCCCCCATTTTTAAATCATTTTCTTGTGTTTTAAAAGCGGGTAGCTTCTGTTACCATTTATTCATGCTATTTATTTTTAGCAGACAATTTATTACAAGCTGCTGTTAAAATCTTTAAAGCTTATGCTGTTTCCTAGCAAGTTTTTCTTTTTGATTTGGCTATTTTATATTCCGTAACACATTTCAAAAGAATAGAACTGATGTTTGTGTAGTAAGTTTACCAAGTCTTGCTGGTTCCAAGCTTGTCTGTAGCAAAGACTAAGTAACTGAATATTAAATTATATGCTTTAAATTTGACTTTAAAAAAAATTAGCATCAAAATTAAATTTTTTTTGTTAAAAAGATTGCTCAAAGGAACATGAGAAAGGAATAAGGATGACGAGTTAGTGTTTGTTCAGGAACAAGCCATTATTATGTTTTTTGTTCTTTTTTTATTTTCTTTTCCAGGTTGAAATTCATTGCAGACTTTATCACATTAATTCTACCTCCATTGCTAGGATTTACCTTCCTCAACAACTACATTCCAAGTCTTCTTGTTAGTCTTTTGTTGACAGCTAGTTTGATCATAGTGCTGTCAACTAATGGTTCCAATGTGGACATGTTCTTTGAATTGGACAGTCTGAGAACTTTTGTTTCACGAAATCTCAAGGGTAGAAGACCCTTTATTACCTACTTCCGGGCATCTATCAATGTGGCCACTGCTATATGCATCATGGCAGTAGATTTTGCTATTTTCCCACGAAGATTTGCAAAAGTCGAAACTTTTGGAACTGGCTTCATGGATGTTGGAGTAGGCATGTTTGTTATTTCAAATGCATTAGTGGCTCCAGAAGCAAGGAACAAAAGCATTGATCAGAGGTAAATCAATGTCTCTATTTTTGTTTTAAGATTAATAGTTAGCTGATTTAAAAATTGATTTTTTATGTAGTGTAAAAAATTGTAATTTCTAATTGTACAATGTTTATTTTAGTCAAAATTAACCAAGTTTTAAAAGAAATGCATCTGGTTTAAGGAATCGTCTGGGGTTAGAGCGATAGTTTTAAACATTTTCTTTTAAAATATTTAGTTGCACACATTTTCATGGGTTTCATAATTGGATATTTAGCTGCTATAGTGGAATAGAGACTGAACATAAATGGAGAAAGTATAGTTCATTGGTTCCATGTCTATACATTTTTTTGTGCATTATGGTATTTTAGGGTATTTGTCATTTTCTGGCACCATGAGTCCTCTTTTTTTTATACAAATGCTTTTAGATTTGGTATGCAATTTGACCTCAGCATGTCAAATGGGATATCATAGAAAAGTTTTATCTGTATTATTTGAAGTTTTTGGGTAAACATATCAAATTTTGTGATTTGCAAAATTTCAAAGATTAATAAAATGCCTAAAAAAAATAAATGGAAAATATACAAAATCATTATGATTAATGCATTCAAACAAATGTTGAATGGTCGAGGACGAGTTTACTAAGTATTGTCTTGTACTCAATGAACTTGCAAGGTTTTCATGACAACCATGCAAATAGAAAATTGTGAGCCTACACATCTTGGGTCGAACATCAAGCATATCATACAACTATTTTTCTAAGTTGGTTTGAAATGTCAAGCTTGAATATTTCCGAGAAGACCCCTTATGACTTCTAAATGGTTGAGCAGATTTAATAACCTTCAATTAACTTTTGAACGGCCTGTAGTCATTTACTTATTAATTGAAGCTCACTTTAAAAAAAGAAAATGTTTAGTCTGTAATATTTCATTACAGCCAAGGAAGCCACCCCTCAGCTAGATCAAACACACACTAAAGTACTATATTTTTTGTCACTAATACATTACTTTTTAAAAAATTTAATCTAAGATATTAAGAAAAAGGTGATGCTGAGACTACTGAATAATGCAACCAATAAATGTTATCTTTTTTTTTTGTGCTTTGCATGCGCATGATGCAAGTGTGTGAAAGTTTGTATACTGTTCCAACAAGTAGAAATGATTTGGGTAGCCAAAACCATTTTCATCTTTCCCTGCAAACCAAGCTGGGGTCTTCCTAACTTGGTCCAGTGGGTGAATATGTCAGGAAGTATGAGTTAAACCAGTTCAGAATGGAGCACACCAAACTTTCTGGCATTTTTAACCAGTTAAGCATTCTGCTGGAATCTCAAGCATCCCTGCCAACCCCCCCACTGTAACAGTCAGTACTTTACTGGTCTAGTCTCGGTGGAAGACTTTGGGACAGTAATAGCATTCCTTGATCTTACCAAAAAAGCCAATTATCTAAATACAGATTAAAATTAAAAAGCTCTTGTAAGCATATACAAAATATAATATAAAAAACTTGAACTTTTCTTTCTGTTTTTATGCTATAACATTAATTAGCAATAGACTTTTCAAAATTAATAAGTGCTAATACATAAATCTCTAAATATTCTAATTAATTTTTTAAAAACTCGTGAATAAATATTTTGTATATTTTTTTTTGTGTTTATTTTAGGTATTTTTTAAAATTAGCTAATTTTTATCATGAAAAATCATTCTTACTAGAGATTACTGACAATGTTTTCTGTTTAACAAAGTACTTCATTTTAAAACACTTTCTCTCTCAAATTTTAGAATGTGATAGTTTCTTGTAGTTTGCTGTTTTTTTCAGGGTTTGCAAATGTCTTATTATATCTGTGTAAATTTGTATTTTCAGAAAACTTTTGGCTAACTCTGTAAAGGTGCTCCGATCCATTGTGTCATCCATACCTTTGATCATCCTTGGAATTGCCAGACTACTATCAGTAAAAGCAGTTGACTACAATGAACATGTATCTGAGTATGGCATTCACTGGAATTTTTTTTTTACTCTTGCTACTGTTAAAGTAAGTGGAAATAGATATACAAGAGAAAATCTAGCTATGTTATTTGGAGAAAATAGAATTTGCATAGTTCTTCAAATGTCAATGTCTACAGTTGCAGTTTAGCAGCTCTGATGTATGCA
This sequence comes from Nautilus pompilius, assembly GCA_018389105.1. NCBI lineage: Eukaryota > Metazoa > Mollusca > Cephalopoda > Nautilida > Nautilidae > Nautilus > Nautilus pompilius. The sequence continues at coordinate 59,527 of JACATO010000027.1, read as the reverse complement.
GTAGTTATTTGATGATCCTCCATATGGTCTTGTAATGTTGTATTCTATGGATGGAGTATCTGGGGCAATACTGCAGAACATACTCAAGCACACATCTGTATTTCCAGTTCTGAGATTCATGCTCCTTTAATCTTATGTGAACTGTACTTGATAGTTTATGGTAGTTGTCTACATCAACTTGATAACTATTATGAAAAGTCATTCATTTTAGTTTGCAGGTCATCTTAACGAAGATCTTGTCCTGAATGTATGTGTTTGAGTACATTGTTTTTCTAGATGATCTACTTTTTCATTTCCATTACAGTGTGCAAAGATCCAGTGGATAACTATCTACTGATATTTCTTGTAAAACAGACAGGACTAATTTCAATGCTAATTCTAAGTTTCCACTTTTAAAGGAAAGAAATATTGTAACTCAGCAGTAAAATCTGTTTTCTTGAGAAGTTTCAAACCGCTGTGTAGTTAGTGTGATTGGTTCTGTTGACTGACTACCCACACTTGTAAATTAATTATCCCTTGTTTTTGCTGTTGTATCTTGAAATAGAATTAGACTAGCTGATGCCATTTGATTTCGTATAGTAAAATTTTTAAGGTAAGCAGATTGGGTAACCAAAAATGCCATAAGTTCGTATCTTCTAAAAGATTTCACTTTACAAATACTTATTAATTTTTAAAAGATTACTACTATTTTTTTCTAAAAAAGAACTTATTTATTCTTTTAGCCAGAGAGCCTGCTTTACGGTATAAAACAACCTTAAGGATAAATTATTCTGTTTTTCATTGGTAGTGTGCTACTGATTCAGAGTTGCCTAATCACTTATTTTTATAAGTAATATGACTTGTGAATAGTGCAAACTAGCTAGCTATTAAACTGTAAGATTTCTCATGCTAAGAATAGCCTGAACTGTGAAAATTATTTTTTTTGGGGGGTGTGTTACAGCAATACATAGTGGGCCCAAGTTCCGTCTACAGTGGAGACCGACACAGTTTGGCAACCCTCCCATAGTATAGTTTCTACTAGTCTGTTGGTGTGGAATTCTTCTCGCAGATAGCAGAAGTGCATGCAACTGTATCAGATATGTCTACAGTTGTATACAATAATTTTCATGGAAGAAGTTGGGAAAATTTCCTGTCAAAATGGAAAAAAATAAAAACAAAAGTTATCTCCTCATCGACCATGAAGGAAGTCAATAATTTAATACAAATGGATGCCCTGCTTGGTATAGCCATTTGAGGACTACGCAGAAACAGATGATTGTAATACTGAAAAAAGAAAAAGGAGAACTCTATTATTGACTATAGAAGTCTACATTTATTAACAGCATGGGCCATTCTACCTTAAGCAAACTATACTTTAAACATCTCTGGGTTGTTTTTTTTTTTTTTTGACATTAAATTTGTTATCTTTTTAACTACAAAAAATTTTTGTCATGTTAGCTTTAAATGAATTTTTTGCTAACATTTATTCTTTTAATGGCTGGTTGCAGGTGTTATCAACATGTTTGCTTTGCTTCACAACTCCTGCATATAGCTGGATTCTGGCTGTCGTAGTTGGTGTGCTTTATCAGTATAGTCTGCTTAACCTGGGGCTTCAAGATTACATCCTCCAAGAGAGCAGACTTGGGATCTTGGACTCTAACAAGGAAGGGATTTTCTCATGCTGGGGATATGTAGCTATTTATTTTGCTGGTATACAACTTGGACAGTACATATTTCTTGAAAGGCAAGTGCTTCTAGATATCTGCTTAGCAATAGAACCTTTTCCTGTTTCTTTTAAACTTTAGGAGAAAAGCAGATAAAGATTAAAAAGGTGAGAGTCTGTTTCTTGCAAATTATTGCAGAATTAATTATGAAAGATCTGAAATCTGTTTTCAGATTCCATGGAAACTTTACATGACAGGGTAGCCTGCATGTTTACTTGTGATGAGTGGGATATATATACTGCTTTATCTCCACCCATAAAAAAAAATAAATTTTGAGTTTTGTATAGGATGGTGTGGTGTGTAGCCATTGTTTATCTCAGCAGCAATGTCTAGTAACTTTCCAGTGGAATACACGCTTTTCTAGTAGCCCACCCTGCACTACTTATCAAAAGAGCTGTGGTAGGCTATTTCCTTGCTGAATTAGCAGCATTCATCCTGCTTGTACTTGAGTACAAAACAGTTTAGAAAGAATATGATACAATCCTCCTCATTTTTGGTCATTTGTGTGTGTGCATATGAAAAAGATTTATCTGTATATTATAAACTGGATACCTTGTGAATATTTTTAAATGACATAATGAACTCAAGCTGTGTTTCCAGTGACACTATTTACCTCTCATTGGTTTTAAGTTTAGTGCCTGCAACAGTTACAGAACACTACATAACCTGTGCATTAGTATAATAGTGACATCTAAAATCTCTTCTGTTGACTTAATTTATTCCATTTAGTTTTAGTAAAATTTTGAATCAAAGAAAAATTATTATATCCCCCTTTCTTATGTCCATGGTTTCATTTGAAAGAAGAGTTAGCCACTACATTAAAAAATATATATTAAGCAATATTTTAAAAGAAATTTGTTATAGTACTTTGTATATAGCTTTCAATTTTTTTTTGCTTGGACAAAATTACTTTTCTATAGCTTCTTTTTTAAAATTGTTTTACACTATTATTACTAGTGTTTTCTTTGTGAATCAGATACTCCTACTTTTTTCGTATTCTACCATAAACTGCAAACCTTATATCTTAACAGTCAGGGTGTTAAAGGGAGACAGAATGAAGAAAAAAATATCTAGAGCATTCACACTTGTGAATATTTCACTATATGTAAATGCATTTATTCTGCTTTTCTTGCATTTACCATTGGCTCAAAAAAATATTCAGATACATTTCAATTGAAGAAAAAAGGTGTGATGAAGGACTGAATATGTCATGGTGTTGATTTGATCAGTTTCTGGGTGATAGCTGCTTCATTTTTCCCCATTTCTCAAGAATATTGTTTTTAAATCAAGTAGAGTTGATAGTAATGCAGTCAGTGGAACTCTAACTGCATATTATACTTGGTTCCACAGATTTTCAGTGGGTTGAGATCCAGTGATTGTGGCAGCCAAGAAACATAATGGAAGTCCACATCATACTCTTCAAACCAATCACAAACTATATAAGTATGATGGATGTCATCATTATCTGCATATTCTTCAGCATAGAAATGGAACATTGCTCAGTGTGTAGATATTCACAGAATGTGCCTTTTGGATGGACTGTGGGACCTGATTCGTGTCTTGAAAACATTTCCTGAATTATTTTGCCACCACCAGCTTACACAGTTGAACCAAAACATGAAAAGTGCATAATCTTGTGTAATTATAGCCAAATCATCACTCTTCCTTTTGTGAAAAACTGTAAATTAAATGGCTTATTTCCACTGATCCACAGTCCAATCCTGAAGGTCTTTTCCGGACTAAAGATGCACCTTTCTGGCTACAGCAGAGAAAAATGGTTTCAAGGAAGGGGGGTCATGGCCACCAAATTTGTTTGTGCAGTTCCTCGTTTCCCTGTGCATTGTTGTTGAAATGGGTGTCCCATTGTTTATATATTTCATCAAATGTTACACCATTGAATGCTTTTGTTTTTCAAAGTCCATGCTAACTGGTTCCAGTCCTTTTCTTTTGCATTTTTATCCATTATATCCCCTATTGGAAGATGTTTGCTGCTAATTTATTCCATATGCTGAGTAGACTTTGGACATACATGTTGGTCTTTAATTTCCTGGTCAGTTCTGTGACCCTGACACACATCGTGTTCTACCGGGTTAACACCTCTCTCAAAGTTGGGAGCACATGCTAACAGTATTTATATATCTCTAGTATTAAAACTGTGAAACTGTTGATTTTGTATATAATTATGTTTGTCTAAATTTGATGTAAAACTAACAGAAATACAATAACATTTTTTCACCAAAAATACTAAGATCCTAATCACATGAGATTTTTTTTAAAATATCGTATACAAACCCCAAGAGAATCTCTTTGCCACTATTAACAGACATTATTGCAAACTATTACTTTAGTTTTCGATTGATTGATTTTTTTTTCTTTCTAAAACTTCCTTTCAGGAAAACTGTGTTGGACTGGTTAAAGTGTTTTATCTTTTTAATACTAATGTTAAGTGCCTTCTGGGTTGGCCTGGCTGTTTGTGAGCACTACACCGGACCCATATCCCGGCGACTGGCAAATCTGCCTTATGTGATTTGGATTGTAAGTTGTCCTCATTTACAAAACTGCAAACATGATATGTAGCTGCTAATGCTTGGTGGTGTTTGAAAATAGATACTTGTAACAAATGTTCTTATATAAAAAATACCAAGGCTATTTTACATAATTTCAAGTGAAATAACAATAACAATCGTATTTTTTCCACTACACAACAATAGTGTTAATAAGTTCAAACTGTAGTTAATCATTAGTTGTCTTATGACCAGCACTTTATCTTCTGAGTAAAATTAGCATATAGCCATTGGAGATTTTTTATTAGTCAGTACCAGTTGTCAATAATAGGTACTTAGTCAGATGTCTACGCAGCAAAATTTAATTAGAAAATAATCTAAATGCTCAGGTATAAAGTATTAATACTTGCAATAGATTCATTTCCTTTCTGAATACTTAAGGGTTTGATGTTTATTGTTGAACCATTTGTTTTTTTATTCACACTGTCTATTAAATTACACCAAGTCCTTGCAGTTTTACTCATGTGGCTTGCAGCAGATTGCTCTGTTGGGTTTTCACATACCGCTGGTCATAATTGCGGACTGTCTACTATTGCCTGTATGTTCGCATCTGTCAGTAAATGCGTGCATAGCAATATATATTTTTTTTATTAAATTCTGTTGGTCACACAAGACTTTATAAAAAAAATATCCTTTTCAATTCCATTGATTGGTCTACATTATGGCTGCTGCTGCATATAAAACAACATAATTAATTGGGGACATTTATTTTCAAGTGGGAAAAAAAAACATTGCACAATATATTGTCACCTCCATTGTTTTCTTTTTAGCTTCATGATAGAATAGAAATTTTATTAAGTTTTAAATATGGAAAAAATTGTCTAAAATTGTTTATTACTTCAAACAATTCTAATATTTTATAAAGATATCTTCAAACTGTTATGCAAAATTATTTAGAACAATAAGCACTTATCAAAATTTCTATGCATATTTCTCTGATCATAGACTTCATTTACAGAATTTCATTTTCACTAATACAAGGGGTAGGTATGAAATTCATATGTAGCTCATTTTAGCAACCCCAGCAAGCCTTCGTTGCTGGCTAATTTGTCACTTTATTTAAATTTTCAGAATTTCCCTTTTTTGTAAATGTCAGTTTTATATTTCTAATATAGTATTTATTATACTTGTAGTTTTGATAATAGCAAAATCTTCCAAATCTAATATATAATTTTATGTTTTGGTTTGAAATTACTCTTTTGGAGAAGTTTAATTTAATTACTTTTTTTTACAAATTAAAACTGCAGTATATATGCTTTTGTTTGTTGTATACCTACCATTTCCAATTTGACAGACTTTTCTTTTCCCAATAACATAAGTGGATATATTTTTCACTTTTTTGATGAATGGATGCACACTAATTTTTCTAAATGGGAACTAACGTTTTTTTTATAAAATATGCAATGTTCTTTAGGTGGCCTTGGGCCTGCATGTTTTGTCAACAGTACTGGCTGCTGAACTTGTGATGATCATGGTGATAGACCAAGACAAAACAACCAGTGGTAAGTTAGTCCCACCATTCAGATTGGCCAAAAACTGTCTATACTTAGAAAATGTCATACACCAAAGACATCTGACTGACTGACTAATTTATCCATTTTATTTATGACTTCCAACACTGATGGCATTATTAAAGAGGAAAATAACATTATTAAAAATACAATATATATATTTTCATAACTGTGCTACTTCAGCACTTCCATGGTACCTATATTTCTGACCAGACTTACAAAATTGGATATGCTCAGCTAATTTACATACTAAATATCCAGTATTTGACATGCCTTTAGGCTTGAACTGATTTGACCTTGACTTTGATTGATTGGAGCCAGGTTCTCTCTGATGGAGGTAAATTCAACATCCACTTTATTGATGATCATTTAAGTGTTTGGTGGGAACCAAAGCAGTGTAATGCTAACTAATGTTTTGTGAAAGACTATTTTGGGTGTTGTTTTTTTTTTATTCTGAGGTGCTGTCATGTGATGAACTGATTCTTGCTGATGGAACTGTTAACACACAATAATCAATTCACCTTCATGGACAATAATGCAAGGCCCCATCATGCAAGAATAGTCATAAACTACCTTCAAGAGGAAAATATTCAACAACAACTATGGCCTGTTTATCTTCCCAATCTAAATCCACAATATATTTAGGATAAGCTCTGTGTGCTCACTGGACAGCAATTATATTCTTCTGGGACCATTCTGGAACTGCATCAAACCTTGACAGAAGAGGGGAATGCATGTCACAAGATTGAGTCAGATTTTTTGGTGAACAGTATGAGACATGCAAAGATGTAGTGTAAGCCAGGGACAGCCATACATGCTACTAAAAGTCATCTGTCTTTAGGATATTAGATGGCTAGTTGTTATTATCCCGTCACTAAATGCATTGAACAATATCCAGAATTGTGGACAAATGTTTTTTTTTCCTCAATAACTTTGTACAGTTAATATCACAATATTCCTGTATAGTTCTGATGAGTGTATTTAGTGGATCTGATTATAATTATTGATGATAATATTTGAATTCAGTTATGAATTCACTGATTTTTGCTAACAGACCAAACAAAATTTATGGAAAAGTTGTATTGCATTTTAGTATGAAAATCATGCAATGTGGCTGTAGTTCAGCCCTTAAGATGTAATTAGGAATTTCTAAAGGTTAATTTTTCTTGTACACTCAGGATGATTCAGAAATGTGTATACACACTTTGAATTTATGTATATTTAATACTTATATCACTGAATAAACAAAACTTTGTTAAGTACACAAGTGAACATGTGAAAATAACATACAATGGTCATCTTAAGGCATGTTTGAAAATGTCCACCATTTACACAAACATCCACCACATTCTGAGAGAGATCAGCATGCAATAGTGCACATGTGAACTAGGATGTTGCATACTGCCAAGTTTTGTAGTGTTTGGGATTTATCAACATACACTTTGTCCTTCAGGACCCCTCCCCCCCACTACAGGTAGAAGTCCAGGGGTGTAAGGTCAGATGACCTAATTACATCCCAGGAAACTCCACAGCAAGACGGGCTCAAACATCTGTGATAATGTGGTGGTGTGCCAGTTTGCTGAAAGTAAACCTCAGAGCCTCTGCACATGTCTTATGACAGGAGCAGCATCGTTGCATAGCATTTACAAATAATTTTCATCTGTTACAGTATCATTAAAAAATGAATGGCCCAACATTGCCACAAGAAGAGAACCTGGCCCACATTGTAACTCCTGGTAGGTTAACATCTTTTGGGTTTTGCATGGCCAAAAACATGGTTGTGACTTTACATGCCCAAAATCACATTGATTGCACATGTTAATGAAACACTAAAAGAACTGTAATTTTCTATCTAGATCATCTTCATTCAGAGCTTGCAAAAGCCTAGGTATGTATGGTTTCCACTTTGATTCGCATGCTCTCTGTTGACATTTGGAGAAACCTTGTACATAGTTATTGCAATTTCCACATTTTCAAGACTTCGCATGCTGCTTTTTCTCCTGCTCTGGATTTTATTCACATTTTAGACAGTTCTGTGGTTTTCAAATTTATCATGTATATGACTAATTGATAAACATGTGGAAGCTAATATTCCATACTCTTAACCAGACACGCTGCACTTCCTATACATTTTCATATTTAAAATACCATTTTAAAATGTTTTTCCTCTGTTTGAAACTCAGCCTTCTGTCCACCATGTTGATTGATGGTTTATATAAATATGAAATAATTGTTCCAGAAGTATGCAACATTGCAGTTTCAAACATTTGACATAAGATGAACATTTTTTTTTCACACATTCACTTGTGTGCATAACAGTTTTGTTTATTGACTGCAATAATCATTAAAATAGATATGTTCAAAGTGTTTATACATATTTCTGAATCACCTTGTATTTAATTTTCTTACAGTAATCATTATGCACATGAAGCATTTAAAGTACTCTTTCATGTAGCATAATTTTTGTTGAATGAATACTTAATTTAATGTTAATGGATTATTTCTAGAATATCATGCTCATCTATATCTCTGATGATCGCTCAAATTGAGTTTAAAATTCTTTTTCAGAAAATGCTGAAGAAAAGGAATTAAGAAATGCAAGTATAATGCCCCACAGGTGTTTGCTGGAAGCTGTGAACTATAATGGACTAGCATTTTTCTTTTTGGCAAATCTATTGACTGGGATTATTAACTTATCTATAAAGACAATATATACATCTCCATCAGTATCATTCTTTATTCTTACTGTGTACATGTTTGTTCTTTGTGCTGTAATTTATGCTTTATACTTAAAAAAGATATCAGTAAAAATGTGGTGAAAATTGTTGCTTGTTTTTACTTTTTCTGTTTTTCAAGAACAAAATTGCATTTTATTATTCCTAGTACAATCTATTCAAAATTATGAAAGATGATTTTAATAAATTATTTTATATTACAAGTAAACAACATATATTTTATTTAAAAATTAAAATAAATCTAGCAATAGTCAATATTGATTCCAGTGAAAATGATATCAGTCAGCTCTGCGTATCCTCAGTCATGTCATTTGTATGTTGTCCATTGGACAAATGTTTGCATTGCTACACATGCAAAAGAGATGGTCTTGTTTCTTCACTTTGTGATAGTCACATTTTACATGTGCAAAGCATACCCTAGGGTGTATTGCATAAAAAGTCCAGGTACTTGGCTTCATGATCAGATTCATTGTTCAAATTTGGCAAAATTCTGAGGCTATTTGAAAGGAGTGGACCACTATCTGAAGGCTGGAAGCTCCTGTTCTGAAGTAGGTGTACAGATTAAACAGACTGGTACAAATTTCATAAACCATAATCACCAGAGACAGACCAAGGTTAGGTCATTTGTGCAATGGTATTGCAGGCTTGAGACCTCAACAAACTCAGGAACTATTTTCAGGGCATTGGTATGCAACATTTTGACCCAGTTGCATCAGAATGTGCAACCCCAATGGTTCCAATAGCATTGGTTTGGGGAATGTTGACTGATTTGGTGAAGGTAGGGCAGAGTTCATTCTTTTTTTTTGTTTGGGGAGGAGGACAAATTTCCTGCTTGTTTTCTAGGGTCCCCAACAGAAAAAATTCAAAACTTTTGGACGTGTGTCTATCTTTTGGCCATTAAATAAAGAGCGTAAATGTTTCGCATAATTCCAAAGTTCTTTTGATTTGTATGTGCAGCATTTTGCATGGCCATGGCTGAGAACAACTGAAGCTTGCAAATGCTAACAGGTTTTTGGAACTGATCAAAACAGAATTCTGCAAGTTAGTGCAGCCTTCTTCAGTTGTAAATGGATTGGAAACTTCATTTTAGACATTCTGCCATGATCGAAGCAAGGGAAATTTGGCAAGCTACTCTGCACAGAATTTTCTAGCCTCCTATTTCACCAGTGACTGTTGTTGCAACATTACTATGAATATCTCAGCCATCCATAAATGATGACAAACTCTGATGTGAAAGTTTTTGGGCCTCAGAAATCAATCAAAAGTCTTGCTTGATCCTGTTTCAGTTAACTTGGAAAAATGCCCCATGTGTTTGCAAGAAGTGAACCTAGGCAATAACCATGTACAGTGCAACTGGGTTGAATGTTGCCACACTTCAGGTCATGCACCATACTATTTACAGTAACCAGAGGAAAACCAATTAAGTTTATGGAAAAGCTTAATCCATTGCAAATTTTGTGCAACTTGTAATATTTTTTGTTCAATAACCATTAGTCCAATAAGAAATGGGAATCTTGTGCATCCTATCAGATGCAACATTTTAATTTTTGATTGGCCATTATTTAGGGCAAGATCTTGCACCCGGTAAAACCCTGTATTGGAAGGAATGTGTTAGAACTACCATGCCACTGACAGCAAACAATCATAAAGATGAGGTCCTACAGCATTATGCGGTTAGGGTATCATGGCATGATCATGCTGTCTAATGCTTTGACATTTTCTGCACATTGCCAACCCGGTGATGTACCTTAAACATCTCCAGACCTGAACCCATCAAACGTATCTGAGATGATCTTGCTCACCAGGATTCTCAGACCTCACAGGAAGACTGAAGAAACATTCCACAACATGTTCTTCAGAGGTCAGTAAAGTTTAGGTTTGAGGGTGTCAGGCTGTGAGCCAGTGTGTTGACTCTTGACACTGAAACTTGTGCAAATTGTATTAAGGGTAGGTACAAGTAGATTAATTTATTATGACCATATACACATGTATAATATTTTTGAAGAGTATATTTTAAGCAAAAAATATAAAATTATATCTTTAAAAAAATTATTTGGGATATTCAAGGTTGGTTTTTGGAACTTGTACATTAAAATTTATATTAATGACACTGATGTGTCTATAGACAAGATTAAAAGGTTTTTGCAACGATTTCTCTAAATCCATTAATACAGTTCAATTTGAGTAGCCTTTAAAAATGGTAACTTAAAGTGGAAAATGTAATCTAACAAGATTATTCAGAGATACTACATAGGAGATTCAAAACTTTGAGACTCCATTTGGAGTATGTGAAGTCCCCTTTCTAAAATTATTTCTAAGAAAATCAAACTTTGTTTACAGACATTTGAGGGAATGCAATAATAGATTTAAAATCATAGTATTTAGAACTGGATACATTTTTTTTTTTAGATAATATAATAAATGGACAAGGGGTCAAATGAAAGTAATTAGGGATAGTACAAGTCTAAATATCAGAGAGTCTTCCTTCAGCCATGATGGTTTTCTAGCTCGTCTATTCAATATGCTAAACCCCAATGTTGATGAGGGGAAGGGAAAATAGAGTAGAATTTTGCTAAAATAATTTCTGACTGGCGATTTTGTTTTTCCTAAAATGTAATTTCAGAAAGGGAATGGATCTGCGAGATTAGAACATAATTTTCAGCTTAGTTTCGTTTAACTATTTCAGAGGAAGCCAACCTCAGGGAATACAAGTGCTTCTCATTTTAAATCTTAATGGTTTTACACTAACCCTACCAACACAAATACTGGTAATTTATTTAATAGATCTACAGTTGTCCTACTTGTTCTAATATCAAAGGTGTGCCAATTTATGGTTACGGTCTCTAGTGTATTTAGCTATAAGCTATCCAACAACTTAATTACACTGGATCTCCCATCAAAGCTGGGATGGGGAGGGGGAAGGGAGATAACTATTTTCTGATGCACCTCGAAATTCCATTTCTTTAAAAAAAAAAACAACAACTGCGACTTAACTTTCCTATAATCCCCCTCTCGACTGGAATGGTGATCTGTCTCGTGACCACGTGGAGATACCAGTCCAATTCCTGAGAATAAAATAATGGATGGAATAACAATTCAACTGTTGAATGCTGAAGTCTTTTTAACGAAAAACATCTTTTTTTTTTTTTTTTTTTAAAAATTATATTTCCCAAGTATTAAAAATTGGCAGGAAAATGGTTAAGTAGAGGAGTTAGGGTTCGGGTTAGGGTTCTATCCCTGACCCTGAGAGTTTGCTTCGCTGTGTGTGTGGGTACTCGGCTGAGTTCTGACGCTTTAACTACAGCGCTGTGAGCACCACATATTCGAGTACTTAAAGTGGCGGTGGAAACCGAAAGCTGCCCCTACTATGTCGATAGCAGAGGTGTGTGTGGGGGGGGAGGGGGGGGTGAAGGAGAGTTCCCACAATGCAACGCTATGAACCTACGCAAAAAGCGAACCAGACTCTTTTTTTTTTTTTTTTTTTAAATCAGACTGCGAACATCGTGCGACCGACCAGGAGCCGCCCTGTCGTCGACCCTTTTTGTCTTGAGCGAGAGCCCCCAGCGAGCGGGACCGCCACCTTCCCGTGAGACTGCTGCATTGTGGGAAGCTTATCTTGGTCGGGTGGGCTGGAAACCACCTCGTTCCCACCCATTCCCGCCGACCCTGTCTCTCTCTCTCTCTCCCTTTCCTTTAACTCGTTGATGAAGATGCTACCCTGGGGATGGTTGGTTGGTGGGGGGGGGGAGAGGATAAATAAACAAGATTCGATGAGAGGGTCATTGCTAGGGGCGACGCAAACTTTCACCGAGAATTCGGCCGTGGACCGATATTCGTTGGGCGCCGTCTGGCGAACGAGGCCGATATATATATATATATAACACGTGACGTCACCGGCCACCTTTGGTTCGCGACGACGACGCTCGGGGGCGCATGTGTTTATTTTTCTGTTTGGTGTCAGGAGAAAACATTGATTTTCGTTTGGTTACCTTTTGTTTTGTTCTTTAATATTGGCAGATCCGGTGTCGGCAGTGCTCTCCTCGGCCGGCTCTATGGGCCGGGCGCTTCTGTTCTGTGTCTGTCCGCCCGTGCTGTTGTTTTAATGTACGTGCATCCATCCGATAGATCTTCGGTAGGTGCGCGGGAATGTGTCTGGTGTCTGCGGCGCGGTCCAGGTGGAACGGAGAAGAGCGGGAAGAAGGATGGGGGGAGGGGTTAGCCAAGTGGAAAGGAGTTATTAGTGCGCTTAATCGATAGTGCTGTGAGGCCGATCGCGTTTCTCGGACAGGTCGACGTGATGGAAATCAATGGAGGCGGAATTAAAAAAAAATCAAATAGACCGGGTCGTCGTCGTTCATCAGAAGAAACGGTTACTCATCTTAAAGGAGGAAAGATGCCCGGGCCAGCAGCGCTCCACAAAGACGACATTAACAGTTTTCTGGGCTTCTGCGTGCCGTGTTGTACGCGAGTGATTAATGGCGATGCTTGCGTTAACCAGAACTTTTACCAGCCAAAGAAATGCGAGTTAAATAAATGAATTAAAAGAAATTGTTAAAGACGCGCAAAGGAAATTACTTGCCAGAATGTGCGCCAAACTGTTTGGTTCGACCTGTTGTTTCGCTCCTCCGCGGACTTGGCATTAAGATAAATATTGGGAATTGATAACGCCGAACGGTTACTGGTCGACGCGAGCTAGCAGTTCTGACGATGGGAAACAAATCCGTGTAATTTAGGAGTCTTGAGATCAACCAGGATTCATCTTTATTTATTTGCTTATCTTGTAATAAACAGGTCGATCACATCTGCCAGAATTCTGTGGAGTTTCTGTAAGAAAGTAGAAGGGAACGGGGGAAAATATTGCTTAGCGCATAAGAGGCATAAATAAAATAGTTTAACTAAATTTTAAAAAATATATTACATACTTACACAAGTCTTGAAGAGACGGAAAACAATTAGTAGATCGCAACAGCTGGATGAACTAGTGTCAAAAAAAGAGGAAAAAATAGATGGGAAGGGGGTCAGTATCGGGTTATGAAAGTAAAGAATTTTAAATAAATCTTTGTTTCGAAGATCTGCGAAGGGTTTGTAGATTAGAAATGAATTTATGTAGTATATATGTGAGATCACCTGGGTGTTTATTATGAAGCCGATTGAAGAGAATCTTAGAAATAGCTTCAAAAAATATAATAAATTAACAGAATGTCGAAGAAGATGAAGCAGTATGTTCTAAAAGTGAAGAGCAGAAGATGACAAACAGGTAAATCTAAACGAAATTGATCTCTGCGTCGGTTTTTACCTCCCTTGTACGGCACCGACATCACTTGGTTACTTAGTATTTGTGTTGGACTAACTGCATATTTAGTTAAGACGTTCGTAATGCGGGACACGTAGAATGATAGTAGCAGAGATCTGGGGTGGGATGCATATGCACCACAGCTAGTATACAGGAGGTTAGGAATGGCTTTTAAAATTAGATAAGCACTGAAGAAGGAATAGCCGTGACCCTGTCGGGCTGAGATAGCTGCGAGAGAGAGAGAGAGAGAGCGTAAGGCGGTCGCGATATATTTTGTCAAATTAAAACCGTATTTGTCATGTCTGTATCAGATGTGGTCAGGCGCATACAACCTCATTCTTGAATCGAATGACGCATGTACATACATATAAGTAGAGGAATATACTGTATATAGATCGGAGAGTATGTTCAGTGTTGTATATGCTGTAAAAGCTAATTAATTTTGTGTGTTGAGAGGTTCTAATTAAGACCGGGGATTTATTGTGTAGGTGGCGAGCCAGACAAACTTGGGCTTATGGGGTCAGAATTAATTTTTCTTTCTCTTGCTTTTTTTTTTTTTTTTTTTTTTAATTAACGCAGTTTGTACCCGGAGAGGATACTCAGGCACCGCCTAATGAAATTCGGGTGTTTGAGGCACGGAGGCGCTTCATCAGAATGATTTGGAAAATGTGGAATTTTGTCTGCCTCTTTTGGATTGAGCAATTAACCTCCTCCCCCGGTGCGTTAGGAACCAGAAGGTAGCTGTAGCTGCCCAGATCGGTTCTGCGAGACTCGGCTGTTTATGAGCGATGCTTGCACGCACACCACACACACACACACTCTCTCTCTTTCTCTCTCTCTCTCTCTCTTCCTCTCTTCTCTCCTCCCTCCTCTCTCCCATCCATCTTTCTCTCTTCCTCTCTCTCCATCTCTCTCTCCCTCTCCTCCATCTCCTCTCTCTCTCTCTCTCTCTCTCTTCCTCTCTCTCCATCTCTCCCTCTCTCTCTTCATCTCTCTCTGGTCTTGTGGGGTATTTTGCTGGCTATGAGGTGGCCGGCCGGACCTCCTCCAAGTCTCTCCCCGCGGTCAGGATGGGTTTGCTTTACCCTCGGGAATGTAGTTTTCTATCTTATCATTCCCTCCCTCGTCCTTACTGCATTCTTCTTTCTCTCCGCCCTAAGCGGCTCCTCGTGATTTCCTTCCCATCGTTGGCCGCGGTGTCGGCTTTCTGAAGGAATAAAAGAAAGACTGGCTGGCCCCTTTATGTCGGTCTTGTGCCTCCGTCTCGCGTTCCGCCGGGAAGTGGCTGCTGAGTTTTATACGACCCTGACCAGCTTTTTGTCGTCGTCCACAGTCTCCATTCATCATTCTGTCCATGTCGTTCGCGGACAGCAGGAGGTCCTCTTTGTTTAAATGTCTCTTCCGTATACAGTTACGGAAGACCAAGTTCTCGTGTGGTGAGTGTTCCGTTCATTCAAGCTCTGCGGCTACCTCACCCCTCCTCCTCCAGTTTACTTGTTGGGCCGAAAAATATCACAAAGGCAACCAGGCGGCCCCTATTCTTTGTTGGAATGAAGCCGAAGATGCGCCAGCGTAACTCTGGGCTGGGCGGGGTCTTTGATGCTTTCGTACAGACGTTTGAATCAGGTTTCACGTGTCTTTTGCCTGATGGTGCAGGAAGTCAGCGCCGGGGACTCTGCCGTCTCTTTAATCACAGTGTAAACATTTCGATGAGTCAGTTACCGTCCGTGACTCCGATGAACGTCTGGGGCGGGGAGAGGAGAGGGGGCGATGCGATGTGCGATTTGTGATCGTCCATTAAACTGATGTTGCTGTTGTGCCAGATTTTCGTCCACGCTATGGTATCTAGGTTTACGTGTCATTGCCCAGGGGTTTAGCGCTGGTTACGGTGTAAGTCCTTCTGAGATACTTCCCCGATCACCTCCGTTCTGGTCGCGTTCCCTATTCCTGCAATATCTATCTGGTGTTTATCTGGGTCTTCACTTTTGCGGATGCCTGCCTTACGTCTGAGGTATTATTGGGTTGTTTGTCCCTGGTGCTGTCTGCCTTCATCTGATGCTCGCCTCTATTAGTGTTTAGTTCTCTGTCTGTTTACCCACCGACTCTCTTCGTTCGATGGCTTGACGCGCCCACTTTGGCATTCCTATCATCTTACTTCTGCACCACAGGGTTTTGGGGGACTAGACCACCTATAACTGCTGTCTCTTTACCACCAGAGCTTAGGTCGTGGGCTTCCTGGCCCCTTATTTTAGTTTTAAACTAGTCTAAATGGCTGCTGCCACTTAACCTTATCTGTATTTACTAATTGGGAAAAGTTGTGCTGAGAATTGTTGTTTAATTCGATGTTTTTATTGGCGGCGAGAGATCGGGACCTCAGCCAGCCTCCCCCCTCTGCTAATTCTAATTCTTTGAATTTTCCTATTTTCTCGAAAGGGTTTAAAGTACGGTGACCCGAAGCCATTTTGGCTAATGTCCGTCGCAGTTCCCGTGTAACATAATGGCATCCATTCAACGAAGACCTCTCTCGGAGTTAGGACGTTCCCGGTGCTTAAACCAGATAGTTCCATTCTACTCCGCCAGGTGCCTACTTTCGCAAGCTCGATAGCGAGCCTGTTGTGTCTTTGTCTATACTTTTTCTGATCAGATGTCGCGGTAGATTACCGAATAGATCTTCCCATAACTTGGTCTCTGTTTACAATCTTGTCCGTTACCTGTGTGCCAATCTACTAGCCGAAATTCCCTATTTTCTTTCTTAAATAGTACTGAGAGGGGGCCTCGTGTGTCGAATGGGGCTATATCCACCATTCCCGGATGGTCTGTCATTACTTGATTTCGCGATGGAGCTTTCCTTATATTTTAAATGGTTAAGTGTCCTCGTGGCTACTAGGTTTCCCAATAGTATGTCGTGACCTAGGGGCCGCGTTACCTTCGCCAGTGTATAGCCTTATTGGGATTTTTTTTTTTAGCTTTGTAGTTTTGGGTCTCTGCTTTTAGTATTACTGCTATTTTAGTTATGGATTCGTCATCTTCGTTCTTTCAGACTATGCGTAGTTTCATTGCTACTCCGACTTCTCTCTGGCCCACAGAAGGCCTGCGACTTCTCCGTGCGTTTACGACGTCTCCTTTTCAGGAATTCGAAGTCGCAGTTAATTTAATACTAAGTTCTACCAATGAATGGTTACTCCAAAGGATCCCGTCCTGAAGCTTGGTGGAATTATCGTCGATGTGTGCTCTAGGTAGGTATAGCGGAGTAATGAGGAGCATGTGGTTCTTTGAGCACATGAATGCAGTTTCGCCGTCTCCTATAAGTGGCTCCTGTATTTTTAGCGGTTTTCTGCCGTTCTAAGTTACAAATGAAAACGCGGTTGAAGTCTCCTCCTAATCGCTTAGGATTACACGAGCTGGGATTATCCCACCCTGGTTATTACTGCACGAGTGGTTGACCTGGATGATGGTTCGGGCTAGAAAGCTTTTTTTGTCCTTTCCACTGTCGCGAACTTTTGGGGGCTATTTCCCGGTGGGTTCTGGAATGTATTCCTTGCAAACAGGCTACCACTATATCTACGAGCATGTATCCTTTAATTTATAAATTATCAAAACGAGGTTTAATCTGGTCCCCTTCAAGAAGACTAATCTGAACGTCATGTCCAAGAACTTCTTCCTGTAGAATCGTTATTCCTGATCAGAAGTAGGGGGAAGATTTAAACTTATGCTATCCCTATTTCCCCTCGCTCTTTCGGTGAAGTCGGAGATTTCGGATGTATTAGTGTCGTTGTCTTCATTTGTTTCTATTCTGCCTGCCCCCTTTTCGTTTGTTTGGTCCTGGTTTTTGGTCACGACCGTTTCCGTTTTATCTTGGAGTTTGTTTTTTTTTTTTTAGGCCTCTTTGCCGTCTTGTTTTCTTTGGTGTCGTCTGCTCTGATCTCAGGACGAATTTGTTTCCCATACGTTATGCGCGCGCGCGCGTGTGTGTGATTCTCCGGAAAATTCCCGAGTGTAGGGTCATTAACAGTTGGCCGGCCAAGAATAACGTACCAAGCACGTGCGCGTAACATCCTCTCGAGATTCCCTTTTGAGTCTCTGAAGGCAGTTCCCTTGCCTTTGCCCATACCTCTGGGTTCAAAAGTCATCTGGTTGGTCTTCAGGGGTGACCTGGCCAGTAGCATTTCTGTCCCTTGAAGAGACTGGTGTGAACCGCACGCATTAGCGCCCTCTTCCTTCAAATGTTTTCCCTGGACATCTTTCCCGTTTTCCCCGGACTGTTATTTCGGCTCGGAACTATGTCATGTTGTCTGGTTCTTTACCGTTGTTGCTGAGCTTGCTCCAAGTCACGGTCTTTCACTCCACGTCCCGGTTCGAGTACCCACCTCCGACAAGCCTCTCCCCTTTCGTGTTTTGGCCCCGACCCAACCTTTTCGCGTCGGAGTCTCCAGAGTCGCAATCGGGCATCGAGCTCTGTGCGGCGAGCGTGGGCCTTTCGGTCTCCACTCGCGGGCGACCCGGCCAGTGGAGAGAGTTTCTCAAACTGAATCGGCAGCAGCCGACCCTGCTCTTTCGTCCAGACGGCTACGGTAAATAAGTCCGGCAGCTGATGGTTCGGTTTACTTTAGGTTAGAACCCTGCTAGCAAAAGCTTCCAAACTATGGTTTGATTCCACCCTGATCTCAGTCGAAGAATGAGAAATCTTGGCTGTTCTGAACGATTGGCGAAACCAATTTTTTCTATTCTGGAAGCTAAGTGGACAACTAAAGAGGTCAGAATTCCGAATTTCGCAGGAGGGGTCATCATAGTAGACTGGACGCTATTGTTAAGTGGGTTTGTTCTAGATGTATTTAGCGACTGAATGGCGAATCCTTGGATCAGTCAGTCCGCCTATTGCAATCTTAAACAATCAATACAAATGAAAATGATTTCAAAAGACAGTTAACTTTATGTTCCTTGGAAGACGTCTCGTTCCCCTCTCTGTATGTAACTAGGTAATAATAATAATACTAATAATAATAATAATAATAATAATAATAATAATAATATAATAATAATAATAATATAATAATAATAGCAATAATAATGAACGGAAACCAAAAGTACCACATATAGATGTAGCAGGATATTTAAGAAATACATACACGTAAATATATAAATGGTGAAAGGTTTCCGGTTGTAGTTGTGGAGTAGTAGGAAAATGACAGGGTGCCACTTTAGGATCACAAGCTGTAGCCAATGCGGTTTAATAGAAGGGGGAAGAGATAACACCAACAGTTTTGCGATTGCAGTGTTTCTAGTGGGTTAGCATGTCCAGCAGGACGGCCGAGAGGTGGCGCAGTTAACCAAAGGGTGCTTCTTTTGAGAGAATATTTCAGTTTGAGTGCCCAATATGATGTGAACTTCTTCCAAATGTGGCAACATTTACAGTGCAATGGACTTAGGTAATGGCCGGAACAGTGATAGACTGACCGCCCCCGTGGATTTCTCGCTCAGCAGTGCAGCGCGTCTTGTCTGGGGTCCTGCGTATTTCCGGCTCGGTTGATGGCCAAGGGTTAGCCGAGCTGACCGTCCAGGCCTCACCCGTTAGGCCTTCGCACGGAATAAAGTCAAACAGTCGTCCAACTTCTTTTCTACTGACGGTGTAACGTACGCTGATTGTTCTCAGTTGCTGTTGTTCCTCACTTCATCACACTGCAAGGGCTAAAACCTGAGCCTTTACTTCCTGCACAATGGTGCCCCCGATAAACTGCTTAATGCACAGCAGGAAGTTGTACTGAAAGTTGTTTTTTTTTTTTTTTTACAGGTGTTCAAAAAGTGTTCCACTGTTTTGTCAGCAGCATCAACTCCCAAGTTAAGCAGTGTTTTTAAGTTACCTTTTGTTGAAGCTACTGCCGATATCGTCATCCCTGTGACCTCTTAAGGGCGATATCCTGCTTTACATCCCAGACACTTTACCTGGGTTCCTAATACTTCCATCTGCAATGGTTAATGTCCGTTTTACCGGATACATTTGCATATTTTGTCTCAAAGGTAGGCACTCAGTTTTGCCATTGAACTGATGTAGCAGTCACGTGGTGCATTAGCTCCTAAGATCTTCGAGAGAATCCTTCCGATTTTAGTAAGGTTCTGTGACCAGCTTTTTGTGGCAGCGATGTAGAGTGTGTTTGTTTGTTTGTTTTTTTAAATAGCAAGGAAAGTCTAACCCAAACCAGTCTCGCTCTCCGAGTATCCACTCTTGTTTCTTTGTACCGCTTGAGTGGAAACGTGACATTTACTTCCGGTTCGCAGCTTTGGCGGAAGTCTTGCTTTAGATCGTCAATGGCGCATGCGTTCTGTAATTTTCTGTCATAAGTTGGATGACAGCTGTTTCTCGCCATTCCTCCAACAAATATATATGAGTAAATTTAAAAAGGAAATGGATGCGTATAGCGAATTTTTTTTGTTTTCGTAACCGTACCGAAATTATTTTAAATTATTACCTACAAAGAAAGTATAACTAACTGACTGTCTCATGGGTAAATTTGTTTGCCAACCAACTTAATTTTTAATTGTTGTATAAAAATATAGATTAAAATTGATAGGTTATCAAGTTGTAATTAAGATAGTATTTACTACCATGTTGCAGTAATTTAGCAACATTTCCAAACATTCAGGGGGTGATGGTGTAATACTCGATATGTTGACAATATACCGGTACCCTCTTTCTTTAAATTATGCCGGCCGATCAGGCCAGTTTCTGCTCTGTCCAGGGTCGTCCTCTCGGCTGTTAGGGATGTTTTCTGCCTCGTCGGCCGGCCCAACTGTTAGGCGGAATTACCTACACTCGGCGTTTTCCGAAGAATTCTAGAAGCAAAAATATGGGGGCGGCCCCAACGTGTGGGACGCGAGTTCTTTTTGAGATCGGCCAGAATATCTGGTCTGCCGGTCCGCTAGACAATCTGCGGCCTGTGCTGTTGTTGGGGTGCCATGGGGACTGTTTTCTTTGTCCCTGCTCCCAGGCGCATTGTCCACATGGCTGAAAATAAACATAATCGATACGTACTGCATTAATAATCAAAAGTGGACCTTCTTTAGGGGTATGTGTGCTGTGCAGGGACAGTTTCAAAGACCATTGTTTCAAATGATTTTAGATCATTTCGGTTTTCTGGGAGCCGCCGATCATTTGCTATTGTGAGATCAGTGACCGACGCCCGTCGCCACGCTCAGGAACACGACATAGATCGGATCCAGCTCTAAAATCAGCCGAGAATCGAGACCAAAGTGGGGTAGGGTTAGGACAAAGGAAGCTGTTGGGAAGACGGATGCCAGCGTTCCGAGCAGCCAGAAGCCGTATTTTAGTACCACGGTTTTCCCGCCGAATCGTCGGCGCAGCGTTTCCCAGGAGACCGGGAGCTGACTGGCGCATGGCGCCCGCCTTTCACCCCATTAACCGTTTCACGTCATTTTAGTCAGAAAAATAAAACCGAGAGAGAGAGAGAGAGACTGTGTGAGAGAGAGATGATGATGATGATGAGAGAGAGAGAGAGAGACTGTGTGAGAGAGAGATGATGATGATGAGATGAGAGAGAGAGAGAGAGAGACTGTGTGAGAGAGAGATGATGATTGATGATGAGAGGAGAGAGAGAGAGAGAGAGAGAGAGAGAGAGAGAGAGAGAGAGAGAGAGAGAGAGCTGTGTGAGAGAGAGATTGATGATGATGATGAGAGAGAGAAGAGAGACACTGTGTGAGAGAGAGAGAGAGAGAGAGACTGTGGAGAGGAGTGAGAGAGAGATGATGATGATGATGATGAGAGAGAGAGAGATGATGATGATGATGAGAGAGAGAGAGAGAGAGACACTGTGTGAGAGAGAGATGATGATGATGATGATGAGAGAGAGAGGTTATTAACTCGACAGTTCTGATGAGATTTACAAAATATCCGAGGTCTCTTTGGTGTCGCCGCCGTGGGTACCTCGCTCGGAGAATCTTCCGGAACTGCCCCATTGTGTAGTGACCCGTGACTTAGTGGTGAAGGAGACTGGTGCCGTCCCCCCTCCCGTTATGAAAGCCGCGAATTCATAAAAGACATTAAATAAACTCGGATGTTGCTGCCACAAACCGTGAGCAGCAGAGTTGCGATATCAGTTCTGCAGACCCTCAGGGAAGATGTGTCGGTTCACGAGAAATGACGCTCCTAACGTGATTCGTCGGTGCTAACACTTTTCACGTGAGTATACTTGATGCCGGCCTCCTCGTACTGGCATGTCTGTGCCCATTAAGGTTGCTGTTGACCCATTCTTGCAGAAATTCAGCTTCAGGTTCCGAAAATTGTGGGCGGCAGTATACACGATTGCCCAACTGGACCCCAGGCCCGGTGACTCGGAAGACGGTCAGTTGTTGTATTGATGCCTCCCTGATGCAGGAAATGGTGGACTTTGTGCCCAGTAACATCTGGCGCTGTCACGATACGGTAAGTAAGACGTCCAATGTTTCGCAAGTCCGGCAGGACAACATACTGCAAAATTTTATCTCTGAAGCGTTGCGATGCCAAATTACTACGCTTGATTTTCAGTGGGGGGGGGGCATGTGCGAGAAACACTACCCCCCCCGCACCACAACAGCCAATGACGCTACCTGTCCATACCATCGCTGAGCCTTCATCAAACCTATTACGTTCACGGACTGGAGCAATAAGAAATATAGCATCGACGATGAGTCTTATCTTTAAACAGTGCAGAACACCATCTCTGTTGATTCCGTCAAATGCGTAGTCTGTACCAACCAAGACGATTTCGAGGTAAGCTCGTGTAACTGGTGCCCTCAGCAGGGCTGGATGCCGTTTTCCGTCTGCTCTTTCTGACCTCTGCGATCCCTCGTGGTTTGCGGTTACGCTGCTGGTTCTCTCCCCCTGCAGAGCAGCAAGCCGAATCTGTCCCGTCTGGGAGTGATGTTGGCTTTTTGGCGTCCCCGGTGTTTGTTCATGTGAGTGTTACCATCATTTGGGATATGGTGTGCAGATCAAAACTCCTGGCAGCTTCTGCGTTTGAAAAACCCGCTCAACTCCACCAGCTGCAGGCCCCTGATCGTTGCCGCTCACTCGGCGATCTCGTTTGAGACATGACTACCAATATGTCCGAAGCCCCCTTTAATGCCGGCTTCGCGCGTGTTGGGGAGCGTCGGGCTTCATGGAAAAGTAACGATAAGTTGTAACGAGTGCATTGATTGGCAGCGGTGTCAATGGCGTCATGGTATTCAGCGTCGAATTTTTAAGGGAATATTTTTTTTGGGGTTTTCCCATGTATGGAGACGGCATCAAACTCCGAGAGAGGCGTATTGAGCCGTTAATCTGCAGCGAGATGGAATTGGGATGCTGCCACCTATGAATATGGCGATTTTAAAGACCTCGTAGGTGGGTACGTACGAACTTATAAGGGCTTACAGGTTATCATTTGCATGGCTGCCCGGCAACCTCACTTGCAAGTCAATAGGTAATTCTGTTCTTAACCAGCGCTAACACCCGTTCGAATTCGATGTCATGGGAATTTTGTAATAGTGTTTTAATATTTTTAGTTATTTTCTTATTCTTTTGCATGTTACAAAACTTGACGTATTCTCTCCAAATCTACAAACTAATACAGATGAAACAATTCTTTCTTCGGCACGTTTATTCCAAATATAAATCGTATTTAAATGGAAGGCAATAAATTTTGGGAGACAGAAAATAAATACCTTAAAATACCATATTTTGAAAAATGCACTAAAAAATACAAATGTACACGGTGCCATTTAGTCCGTATTTACCTTCACAGTTTCTGTTCCACCACAGCAGGTGAATACCTACTTAAGCAGCAAGTATTAATCTGGAAGCTTTAAACAAAAATCACCCACTGACCTTATTTTTCAGTCCAGAATCCCGTAAAGGGACAGATCCGATGTTTCTTTTTCTACTATATCAACCGAACATCCTCTTATAAATCATAAAATTTATTACCCCAGAAGTTACGTTAAGCGCACACTGTAAAGTCACACCCTCAGGGGGTATGCGCAGAAGCGGAGCCATGGACTTCAGCGGACATACACGAGTAAGTATCAGTGTTCTATTTTGTCGTCCATCTTGGATGATGGACGGCAGGGAATTGTGAGACAGTCGAAAAACTGCTGATACTTTTCTATCAGAAATTCAAAATTTAAAGAAATTAGTGTCTCTACAATTTAGAGCGGTTAGGAAACGGTTAATATTTCCTAATTGTTGTTAAGAATAATTACTAAAATATCTCTACTTATTGCAACTTATATCGATTATTAAAATAGTATTATTAATTTATATATTTATTTATTATCATCTTTAAAAATTTTTTTTAATCCTGATGCTGTTAATGTTGTTGTTTTTTTTAAAATTATTATTGCAGACGTTTACACTAATTTAGTCAGCAGGTAAATGTTTTCCTTTGACTCCGGATCACCAAGTCCTTAGGAGACTAAGGCACCTCCCCATCTTCTACTGTCTTGCATTAATTTATGCACTTATTTCCCCGGCATCAGAGCCTGATTTGGTAAGTATTATTCACCTTTAGCTCGGGGTCAACTAGTTCCTGGCCGGTCGAGGTGTTGTCAAGTGAATGTACTTTACGGATCTTCGTGTTTAGACGTGGGAGATAACCGGAGCGGCTGGAGAAGACTCACGCAACCGGCTGAGGAGGAGGAGGAGGAGGACAGGCAAGGAGAAAGCGTGTTGTTAAGGAGCTTCAAATTGGGTGGTTCTCCCGCGGGAATCGGACTCGGACCTTCAACCTCAGCAACCTAATCAAATCACTGAAGTGCACGCCATTCTTCTTCTTCTTCCTCCTCTTCTTCTTCTTCTTTAATAATAATAATAGTGTTAATTTATGGAAATCTGCATACCGAGAATATGTATTATATATCCTTTTTCTTTCGGATTCTGTCTGTGTTTATAAATGTAGTAGATCGAAGGAATTTGACAGAAATGTGACGACTCGTTGCTGCTTTTAAGTTTTTTTGGACGATATTTAGAGAAAAAAAACGTAATTTTGACGTACCGAACAAAAATTAAATAAATACGGACGCGTGCGCGTCTATTATATATATATATATATGTTTGTTTGTATTGATTTTGCAGCGGGTCACTATGACATGGCTGTCGGTCGCTAGATCGCTCTCTTGATCGGTTATTTGCACATTCGTTTATCGCCAGAAAGATGATCTGCTCTCGCGTCATCAGAGTAAAGATGTGGCGTTCTCTACGACTGACGTCACGGGGCGGGCGGGCGGGGGAGTGGTGGTGGTTGTCTCCCCTCCCAACCCCACCCGTGCGGCCTCTGGTTGAGTGTTGAAGCGAGACGTAAACCGCAAACCGCTTATCTATGAAAAAAAAAAAAAAAAATGTCGGGGCACAAAATTCGACGTATTCTCTCACTATCCTACCTCGCCATCTCCTTGCTGGCGGCCGACTTCTCTTACGTTGATGTCTGGGTGATCCCAAACATTCTGAGGGTTCAAGGCAAGCTGTTCAGACAATCTCTGACGCCCTTCCGGACAGGTACCCCCCTACACACACACACACACCACACACCAACCCAGTACAGAATTGTAATATTTTGCGCTCTCGCCTGGCTCTTACACAGCCCTTTTAAATATTTTAAATTCACTATGCCCCTAGCCCAATTTCTGTGCCTGTGGTTTTTAGAAAAGGTTTCGAAAAAATACCAGGTAAAGCTACTTTTCCGAGTCTCCTGGCTGCTATCGATTGGTAAAATCTCCCTGGCAGCTCCTCTAGACTCGGTCAGCTGACTTGTAAGTCTTCGCCACGTACTGGTGACGACTGCGAGAGCTGGAATTCCTGGGGCACTGCTCTCCTCCGACCCCGTCCACACCGATTCCATTTTTCACCAGTTGGTCGGAACTTCTTGCTAATGTAAAAATATAGATCCCTGACACATCTTAATACTGTCTAACCTACAGATCACTTGTTTCCAGTTTTTACAACGGTCCTCGTGCCAGTGGAAAAATCTTTGACGCCCTCTGTTATAAATCTCTTTCGTCTTCGCCTTTGGAAGAAACCCTCTCTCCAGCTGCGCTTTTCGCAGTATCGCACTTTCTGTGTAGTCTGAGTAAATGGTGGTTTTCTTAACCTAACGGTTATGTGTAAACTTTTCAAAAGAGACGCTGCTATTCTTTGTAATTCCAATTTTGAACTAATCAGGATAACTTCAATTTTACGGTTTTATGCATCGCATTTACGCCACGATCAAATCCACATTAGATTAAACTCATGCTAAGCATCCATTAAATTCCATATTATTAACGTTTCACGAAGTGGTAATATAATGGTGGCGAAAAGAGATTCTAAGAAAAACAAACGCGTTTAAACGTAAGTATTTATAGTGTTTAAAAAAAAGGAAGTTTGTGGACAGCATCAGATCGTGGACAGTCGGCTATAACTCGTGTATAAACCGGTCGATCTACTCAGCTGAAGCGCAACACATTCATCAACTCGCCTGATATTTACGTATTTAGGTATGAAACCATTTATACTGGTCACTGTCTGTTTGGTTTGCGCTATTTTAAATACTGCTATCCCATGTTGGAAACCGCCCTATGCCGGAAGATGCCATCAGAGATCTCGAATTGGTCATTACAGATCAGCCTCTGTATGCGGCCGCGGGACTCGAATTTGATGAAGAAGAATCGTCTTTGAATTAATTTTTAAGCCTCCGTATACCACGTCAGTTTTTGCCTTACTTATACCAACTGACTCACCCTGGAAGCTCCAGTTGGTATTTGTCTTGAATTGGCTGTATATTTAGTCAACACACACCACGGATTTGTCGTTAGGGAGAGAGGAGAGAGAGAGGAGGAGAGAGAGAGAGAAGAGAGAGAGAGAGAGACAGAGAGATGAGTCATTAGACGTGACGTCATTACAAGAGACGAGAGTAGAGTTATCACAAGAGAGAGAGAGATGACGTCATTATAGAGACGTGACGTCATTACAATAGACGAGGAGTATGACGTTATCACAGAGAGAGAGATGGAGAGAGATGACGTCATTATAGAGACGTGACGTCATTACAATAGACGAGGAGTATGACGTTATCACAGAGAGAGAGAGAGAGAGAGAGAGAGAGATGGAGAAGAGAGAGAGAGAGAGATGGAGAGGAGAGAGAGAGGCGAAATATCTCTCGGTTTACAACATTTAAAAAAAACAAACTGACTGTTCAAGCAGCGTAACGCAGAATCGGTTTCCACCCTGCGACATATTAAATCGTCAAGAATTTTTGTTTCTTTCTCTCTCTTTTTTTTTTCCGAATTATCATCTTATATCCTTCCCCCACTCTAATGTATATTTAATAATATGCTAAGGCCAATCAGCGCCGTCCGTGTGTCAGCGCATTAGTTCACAAAACAGAGCAGAACCCGGAACTAACAACAGCTATGTATATGAACTGAAACAACAAGGAAGCCCCATTCCATGATAACGGCAGTTTTGCTTTTCCTTCTCCAACCTTTCCCGTCGCTAACGCAACTTCGTGTCTCAGCGACATGACATCAGTTTGTCTTCATTTTAAGCATAAGGGTTAATTCAGGAAACCATCTGTCGCCCATTTTAGCTCATCAAAAGACACGTACCTTTCATTTTGGAATTATTCGCACTTTGTTGCGGAATGATTCCGTCATTTTCTCCAACATGGGGAAATCTCTCCTCTCTCTCTCTCTCTCTCCTCTCTCTCTCTCTCTCTCTCTCTCTCCTCTCTCTCTCTCTCTCTCTCTCCTCTCTCTCTCTCCCCCTTTCGCTCTGCTTTCGATATCAATGCAAAGATCTTGCTGCTTTGGGCCTAGATGCGAGCTCCATTGATGGGCAAACTAAAGACTGGCCGTGCACACTGATGGCTAAGCTCCGTAGTCTGTTAGCGGATTGCCTGCACATGTAGAAACGAAGAGCCATAATAACCTCAAATCATTTGTTTGGTAACCTGTATTCATTTACCAGGTAACTAAAACTTTTCTTTTCTAACAACTTACCTATAACACTCATTTTAAGAACATTTCAGACAACTTAGAGATCCAGTAATTTCAAACATCTATAACTAACACCATAGGTCTCCTGTCAAGAAGACGGCAAAAAGCGCTGTGCGTGCGTCATACATGTGCACAGTGGTGGTTTTCAGTCTGTTATTGGTCATAGATGTGCAAGATAGTGTACTGTGTATCTCTGACATCTTGCGTTTTTCTGCGTTCACTCCGAAACAGCTGAAAACAACACAGGATCACAAAATGGCACGGTCCGAATTTTCTTATTTGTATTAAATAATACGTAACTTTAGCAGGGATTAATTCCATTGCATACACTTCAAAGCAAAGAACGAGATGTTCTCTTTCTACTGAGTGATCTTATACAATTTCTGCCAGCTTATTCCAAATTTCACAACCATTTTCATGTATCACCTCAGAGTTTGTCACGAAAAATGTCTTATATATTCATAGTTTTTACTAAAAAAAAACTAGATTTTCAAGAGTACAAAATTATAAGATTTTCATTACAATTGCTCAAAAATGTTTTTATTATGAAATAAAAAAACAATATAATTCAAAGTAAATTCATTTTAATACATGACTGATCAGTAGGAAAGAATCGGCGTCTCTTTTCCAGCTTCTTGTGCTGCATTTCCCCGGGAGCTTCCACCAGTAGTACTCTGTCATCATGTTGACATCCCACCTTGGTATCTTTTTTTCATAGCCTTGGTATCCTGGTGGAACCTTTCTCCCTGTTCCTCCTTCGTACTACCCAAGTTTTTCGGGAAAATAGTCCAAATGCGAGTGGAGGAAGCGAACTTCTAGACTCGTGTTGCAGCTCAGCTTTTCAAATTTTCCCAGCATTCCTTGACAATGTCCTCGTAGTTGAGATTTTTGTGATCGCCCAGAAAGTTCTGAATCACACTCTTGAATGCAGTCCCGGGCTTCCTTTTCTGCTCTGTTCGTCGTTCCCTCAAACTGCTCATCCTTCGAGTCGTCTTTCTAACTTGCGGGCCCAACAAAGATTCCTTCTGTTGCTTTCACACGGCTGAGTGTTGGAGATGCATTACAAATGTACCTGAAGCAGTTTCTCTCCTCATCTAATGCTCTGACAAATTGCTTCATCAAGCCCGCCTTTATCTGGAATGGTGGAACAAAACCTCATTAGGCTCAAACAGCTTTTCGTGGATGATGTTCCTTGAACCTGGTGTGAATGTGTTTCGAGGAATCAATAAACACCCCCCCCAGTCACTTGGTTGATCCGCCGCTCCTAAGTTTTATTCCACTTCCGGGATGATATCGCAGTAGACCGATGTCTCCTACGTGGAAAAATATGGCGCAACTTCATTTTCGTGATGTCTTTACCAAGAAAATGATGTTCCAGGAGCACGTTGGCTTTTTGCTTGGAGTCCAGACGCCGGAACTCCTGCAGAGTCTTTTGGGAAAATCCAGATCTCTAACCCAAATTATTCAGCTCACTTCGTGTGAACGGTCGAGGTTCACAAAGCGCTTCGTCTGGTTTGTAGCGATAAGTATCGTCTTCATCTTCGGTACCGTCCGATTCAGACGCTGACACCAGCTCTTCTAGCTGCTGTGGCAAAATGGGTACGTTTGGGCCACGCTGTGTAGACCTCAGTGCAGACTGAAGGTTGGGATGGGAAATCTCTCCTTTGTTTTTCGTGTTATAACCCTCGTCGTTAACATTGTAAAAGTAACAGTTTTCCGTGTGGTTCTTAGGTTCACGCCCTACCACGGCTATTCCAAAGTTCAGCGACTCCTTTCTACCTTTACCCCGGTTTCTAAAATCCTCAGCACAAGTTCGACATATGGTATGCGGAGCCCATGACTCATCTTAATCTCCGAGCCCCATCCATTCCAAAATATGCACGATACACTTTCCGCGGGATCTTCTGTCTTTGTTTCTGCACCGCAAATCTAACAGAATATGTCAGGGTTATTTATACAACCTATTGTTGTTATGTGGAAAAAGTCTGAAAAAAAAATATATATATATATAACATTGTGGATTTTGTGGTACTGTATTTCCAGTGATATCCTTTTGCCTTTCTATCACTTCTGCTTCAATGTTGCATACGATTCGCATACAAAGACATGCTGGCTCAAAGAACTCACCCGTAAGTAAATAAAACGCGTGCTTATACAGAAGAGGCCATGGAATTGGTTCGTTCTGTTTAGTATAAACGTATCATCGGTCGAGATGGTGTTCATATGGAACTCTTCACGTTTTGCCGTGTAGCATCCTAATCGCACGGCTTAAATTAGGATTTTTTATGTCAGAAAACAACCACACACACAAAAAAAATGCGTGCCTATAAATTCTCTTTCGAAATCAATTACGAGGCCCACGGCAGTCGACAGCATTCGATCGCCTTCTGCGTAAACTCTTAGCTTTTGTATGTATTTACTTTCGTTTTAAAGGCAGCTAGCTGTCCACTTGGCAGGTTCTCGAACCCCAACTCCAAGGGCTTATTGGGTTAGCTGTTAAAGCAAGTGCGAGTTAATAAACAAATCAGTTTTCGTTACGCCGGTTGTTTGACAGGCCGAACACCAGCTCCACGCCTCGATTTACCCGAACGGCGGCGGTATTTGGACGACATTTCTGCCTGTTCTCGCTAAACCGTCGAAAACAACCCGATCGGTTTTGCTGGATATAGCATCTACATGGACAGCGGGAAGTATTGTTGTCTCTTAATCCAAGACACCGGCCTACATTCAGAAACGCAACAGTTTATTTCGACTGAATGTCCAAAGCAGTTTTTTTTGGGGGGGGTTTCGTGTTAAAATGGCGGGCAGAAAAGTTCCAGCCGGAGAAAAGATGACGTCGGGTGTGCGCATGCGCCATTGTTCGGCTTTCATCGGTCGGTGTGTTCGGGTATCTGTCGATGCATTCCTGACTTCGTGTATTAATAGTCGTGACTCATTCATTTGTTATTGATATTCCCTTTATTTTTTAATAAAAAAAAACAACAAACAAGCCCCATATCGTAGACAATTCCAATTTAAAAAAAAAAAAAAAAAAATTTTTTTTTTTATAAAATTTACTTTCGGCTCGGCATTTCCAGTTCAAACGATTTGTTGCCATGATCACGGGGGCCGTGTGGTGTGGTGTGTGTGTGTGTGTGTGTGCGCGTGTGTGTGTGTGATCCCCGAGCGCGGACAAAGGTATAAATATTAACGACACTGTTTAGGGGGGGGTGAAGGTTTACCCCCTGCTGACGTCATCGGCCGAGCGGTTTCCCAGTCCGCGAGAGCTTTGTCCGTCCCATTATCAGCTAAACCATTCATTCGTTATTCCTCCTCGCCTCGCGTCACCCATTCGAATAGCTGGGAGAAACTTCGCGGAGATGGCGGGATCGATAAGAACGCTGCCTCGTCGCCGTAAAACCCAACGATTTCCCGGTCGTTTAGACGGCTTTGGCGAACCCGATTGATCCGGACGGAGAGAAAACAACAACAACAACTGGGCAGACCGCAATTGATTTTTGTTTCTCGTCTTTTTATATCTTCTGTTCTGTTCTTCCTGCTCAGGCTCGTGTTTTATTTCCCCGAGCCGAGCCAGCCTGGTACGGACCGGCGATAATAATAAGCGAATATTACAAAGGGGGTTCGTGCTTTTCGGAATACAATTTCGAGGAACGTTTTACAAACCGGGTGGGAATTTCCCCATCGTATAATGTCTTGTGACGTTTTACCTTCCTAAAATAATTAAAACGTGTAGCCCTCGAGTGAGAGAGTGAGATAGGTTCCGGTTGTGTCCCCAAAATTGTGCATACACGCCCTTGTTGTAGCCGAGTAAACAGAGAACACGTGAGTCCCTTTTCTCCGTACGCCAGACCGCTCGAAACGTGACAAGAGGCGTTCAAGATGTCGGCCATCTCCATCCTCGCAGCTTCTCGGCGTCTGACAACAGAGCGACGCGCCGCGGGGTGGCTGTTGGGGGTTCGTCGTGGATGGTAGCGGTTGGTTTCCCTGTCTTTCAATACGCGACCACAGGACAAAATTTGCGTGGGGTCGGGATCTGGGGATCGTGGATGGCATTCAGCTGGTCAAGGTCGTCCCATCCTCAACCCGGTGAAGTGTTCAATTATAAATACCCGTTCATTTGTTCCACGCGGGGAAAACGCGAGACGTCGGAGGTATGATGTTGTGTGCGTACGGTGCCGCCATCTGTGAGCTTCCGAACGAAACAGATCTTAACTTTGAGAAACGAAATGCCTTTGTATGGTAGATATATATTTTTTGAAACGCCTTGTATTTTTTTAAAAGAATCGTTATTGATAGATTAGCGGTTTTATATAATCATGCGAATAGAAAAATATATGGTTTAATCTTTAATGAAAGACATTATTTAAATAATCTGAAAAATAAGAGAGAGTGTGACTAAGTGCTAAGGAATGTTGTTTTCACACACACACACACACACACAATAAATTTGGTGTGTCACAGTTCATTCATCACTGCAGTCTAAATTATCTGGAGAAAAGCGATAATGCCGCTACCAAACTTAATCACTTAATCTGGCATATCAGGTCAAAGCAATCCATAGACTACTCACACGGTCCGGGCCATCGACACCGGTGGCACGAAACAGTGAGTCAACCAAAAAAAGAGCCAAAATAAACAAAAAACCTGCTAATCAGGCTAGCAGTTTGTCGGCAAAGCTCGATTCTTCTCGCAGCAATCTATGCTGGCTTACCATATAGCCGTCTTTTTATCATTCATCATTCGTCTATTTGTTTTCCTTCTTTTTCTTTAAGGTAACAGCACCAGTACTCAAAATCGTAATCCTTTCATTTCGGAAGATATCTGCATGAAATTTCGAGTGTGCCTTTTAAACATCCTAGGCTGAACTGTTGCTATGGTAACAACGGCTATTATAGATTTGTGGGTAGATACCTTTTACAACTCCCCTGGGAGAAATGAGAGGATGCACAACAAAACTAAAATATGGAATTCGTTAAGTGTGTAATTATCATAATTCTATAAGAAATATTTAAAATATTTTGAGAAGATATATATCACCTGATGGTGTCAAGATTCAGGATGCAAAACTCCTCCCTGTATTCCCACTAAAATAAATGTGACTTGACATATTGCAAAACTGCCAGACAGAAATATGTTTAAATGTCTCCATTCGTCTTGTTCAAAATTTGAGCAAGAACTACTCAATAGTTTCGGAGACACAGTCGTTCAAAGTTTGTTGAAACTTGTCATTTTCCTTATTGACAAAACAGCATCCAATGATTTACCTGTATACATCAAATCGTGCATGTCAAGTCATTTTCCAGCTGGAAAGATTCTATAAATCTCCAGACTCATGCAATCTACCTCCGAAGCTTTCTAGTTGTTCAATCTTATGTGAACGAACTCTGCAATTGTCTGGTCATCAGCTTCAGATTGAGCTCACCTAATTGATTCAGCGTTTATTTTTTGGCTCAACAGCCGACATCATACGCTTGTCTGGGCTGACAGCCTTAAGTCCAGTGCCTCTTTAGACCACTTTCGTATTTTAATGAACTTAAAGACAAATATGCTAAACCCAGTAACCACATGGAACTGTCACAAAATTCCGTTTTTGGCAACCAGATCAACTAAATAAAATAAAGACTTTAATTTTACACTTTTCAATAATGTACGGAAAGTGTAGATTTGCGCACAAAACGTAAAGCATTTACATTATTAAAACAGAAATTTATAAAGTACAGTTAGTATATATTTGATAAAATTCTGGGATGTAAAGCATTTGTATTTTCTTTGTTCTTCAGAAAATAGTACTTCCTCTAAATTTACTAATATGTGCCATAGTGTGTGCGTGTGTGTGGTGTCTAGGCATTTAGAAAATGTCATTGATCTTCATCTAGTTATCGTAAAAGGCTTTTCAGATGAAAATATAATGCTACCTTTTGAATTATCTATCAACTCCAAGTAAATAGTATTGAGTGTACAAACAGAAATGATGCCTTGCAACATGAATTTACCTTTTTTATAAGAAACTTGGAAAAGTCATTTCTATGATTGCATTCCAAGCATTTAGTGCACAAACACTTCAATATCACAATACTATTTTTATCAAGAAAAACACATTTCGCTAAAAATAGGGAGGAATGTAACTAGTTTCTTTAATTTTATCTATATTGTTTTCTGCATATATGGTCTGCTAAAACTTTAAAATCAGATTCTCCTAAAGCTTTCGACCATGACGTCATTGTTGGGCTAGGCCATATAATAATAGTGACGATTTATATATAATTATCTCCCTTTTTAGGATAACTGGAATACAGTCGACCCCCGCGTAATCGCGCCCCGGTTATTCGCGGAATTTTCCTTAGAACCTGACTAATAATTGTTCGTGGAAACCACCGCATATTCGCGGAATCGCAAATATCTTCCGTGATTTTTTATGGCTTTTTTCGTGGCAATATATATTTTTTCTCGCTTTTTAACGCTAAATTGTTAATAACAATATAATTTACTAATTTTGTAATATAAATACTAACGTAAATTCAGAAAAATATCAGTATAAAATAAACGCTATTGGCTGGAGGGTTGAAAGTAGCCAATCCGAGAGCGTTATTTATTTCTCCTCGCTGCTGATTGGCTGCTGCCCACGAGGTGCTGTGTCAGGCAGATGCAGCCCGGCAGCCCCGCATCATCCCAGTTTACCGCGTGTAGCTATCTCGAGTGTTTCTCTGAGTGGTTTTTTTATTAAATTATTTTTATATATTTACTTATATTTTTTTATTATATTTTACGTTATATTTTGACATTTATAGGCATTTTTATGGACCGCGTCCAATATTCGCGGTTTTTCACTCTTCGCGGGTGCTCAAGGGACGTAACCCCCGCGAATGCCGGGGGACAACTGTATTATAAAAAGAGACGACCAAAGTTAAATGAGGAAATAGAAGAATTGTTTTATAAGTTAATTTCAGATTCATACCTTCATGTTCCAACAGAGTTCCATACATCAAAAAGGGAAAGTAATATAGCCTTGGAGAACAAAGGCATTTCGGAGAGAAACATTGCAACTATCTTAGTCAGTAGTCTACAGCATCAATGTAAAGATCAGAGCAGTTAAATGAGCCTATAAATGGTGGTCCAAGTCAGGTTGGAAAGAGAACAGACCAAAAGGAAAACAGAATGAAAAACTGCTAACTGGTCCCCCCCCCCAGACCCGATGGCAGTGGATTGCACAGAGGAGTAACTACATTACAGGGTATGTAAATTAACCACTATAGTTTCTAGATAAAATTTAATTAAAAATAACGGGAACTTTATTGATCAGGTGGTAAGACTTAGTTGTGGAGGCAATCTGGAGACGTGTGTAGCAGACGGTTCTGTTATGTATGGACAAGTTAGTCCAGGTGAAATGCGCTGTTTTAAAATTTACTTATTTACTAGATGCCCGTATAGGTCTCGTTACTATTTTTGTTATCTAACCACTAAAGATTACAAATATATGTAAATCTGTTTGAAGAAAGACACGGAAGGGCAAATGGAAAACGAAATCTGTAAAATATATTTTCCAGGATCCGAGGCGGTATTTTATATAACGCAGATATTTTTGCTTCACGTGTATTGAGACATGACTTATACATTAGCTTAAACACTATGTACTAACCGCATTACTTTGAAATTATTGATATGTTATTCAGATATTATTAGGCTGACTGTTTTGCTGTAGAGCTCTCGTGAACATAATATGTGCGATACACCGCATGCATGAACTAATCTGCGAACAAGTAGACATTTTAGTTCGAATGTATAACCAAATATGAAGAAAATAACTTTTTTGGGGGGTTGTGTTTATACGGGTGAGATTCTGCGCTGCTAAACCAGCAGAATGTTTAAAAGTTAGAGTGAGAAATCCACTTTCCTGTTTCGGCTGACAGCTTTTCGACTTTGCCGGCCGATTACTCTATACAGGAAAAGAGAAGGTTGACAACTACCCACAATTCCAAACTGGCCTGTACTTCTGGATGGCGTGTAGCCAAGTTCCGTTCCTGGTCGGACTTTATATTTTAAATTTCGCTGACTTTTTGTCTGATTGTTTCTGTAATATGTTTACTAATGGCAGTGGTCTTACTTTCTGGTGCAGTTCGGTTTCTTTAAGAAGAAAGCTATATTTTTGGTGTCTTCCAAGACAACTGATTGACAATTTCATATCGAACAGAGAAACTCTAGAGCTTCAAATAATAATAACAACAACATCCAACTCCTTTCTGTGGATGTCTCTGCATTTATTAACATGGCTTTGTTTCATGCTGGTTAATTTGTTTTTTTTTTAACGAAGAACTGTAGCATTTTCCCCCACTTTCTCTCCAGAGACTATAATTAGCAACAACAAAAAACAAAGCGGAACAAAATACCCATAATATTAAATTAGTGTAACTTGTACTTTCGAGCGCTTGTAAATAAACTCCAGTTCCAATGATTGTACTTCATATCTTTTTCAGCGGGTTCCCTGAATAGACAACCACGAACATCCGGCAAGGCTATTAAAACACAACAACAACAAGCAAGCAAACAAATAAACAAAACCCGCGAGTTTTATTTATAGCTCCGTTACCCACAATTTAAAAAATCCGAGTCTCTCTCTCTCTCTCTACTGACATCATCTCTCTCTGTACTGACGTCATCTCTCTCCTCTCCATCCCATCTCTCTCTCTCTCTATAATGACATCATCTCTCTCTCTCTCTCTACTGACATCATCTCTCTCTGTACTGACGTCATCTCTCTCCATCTCTCTCTTTCTCTCTCTTTTTTCTCTGTACTGACGTCATCTCTCTTTATCTCTCTCTCTTTTTCTCTGTACTGACGTCATCTCTCTTCAATCTCTCTCTCTCTCTCTCTTTTTCTCTGTACTGACGTCATCTCTCTTCATCTCTCTCTCTCTTTTCTCTGTACTGACGTCATCTCTCTCCATCTCCTCTCTCTCTCTCTCTTTTCTCTCTCTCTCTCTGTTACTGACGTCATCCTCTCTCCATCCTCTCTCTCTCTCTCTTTTTCTCTGTACTGACGTCATCTCTCTCTCTCATCTCTCTCTCTCTCTCTCTTTTTCTCTGTACTGACGTCATCTCTCTTTCTTTCTCTCTCTACTTGACTGACTGTTTTGCTTTACTATGCATCCAGAATCGACTCTTGAGAGTTCGCGTCCTGAGAAACATCAAACTCATATCAGCTATATCGATCTGACCGGGGAGGTGTGACTTGAAATCATTTACCTTGGAATGGCATTCTCCTACTTATAACAACACTCTTTCAATAAATACCTCATTTTCCCGTTAGCTTCCTATTTTAAGAAAAGACAAACAGTTTTGTAACGCGTTTTTTTTTTTTTTTTTACTGATTAGCCATCAACATAGGAATAATTCTTATCGATTTTTCTTCTCCATTACTCTCTCGTTTTTTCTAAAATTCTTTAAAAGCTGAGATCGCCGACAACCATCCAAGCAGTCTGTGGTCAATTGCTGCGCCGGTGACCGATCACAAGAGGCTGAATCCCAGAGTAGCCATCGCATTGCTTCTGACCACTCGATATTATTATTTATTTTTAAAATTATTATTATTATTATTATTATTATTATTATTATTATTATTATTAGTATTATTATTATTATATTATAGTAGTAGTAGTAGTAGTAGTAGTAGTGGTAGTAGTAGTAGTAGTAGTAGTAGTAGTAGTAGAATTATTATTATTATTATTATTAGTATTATTATTATTAGTAGTTAGTAGTAGTAGTATATTATTATTATTATTATTATTATTATTAGTAGTAGTAAGTAGTAGTAGTAGTAATTATTATTATTATTATTATTATTATTAGTAGTAGTAGTAGTAGTAGTAATTATTATTATTATTATTAGTAGTAGTAGTAGTAGTAGTAGTACTAGTAGTAGTAGTAGTAGTAGTCGTAATTATTATATTATTATTATTATTATTATTATTATTCGTAGTAGTGGAGTAGTAGTAGTAGTAGAACAGCATTAAGTTGTTTATTTCATTCATTCAAAGTAATTTCATTTTAAAGTTTGCCCAGCTTATAAAATATCAATAAGCTGAATCAAATTAACATATTTCTATCTAATGGGCGGACACGACGTTTTTTAAAAAATACATTTAAAAAATAATCAAGAAAAAGTCTATTAAAGGTGGCCTCCTTTGTAATTTTGGACTGGTCAGAATTCTAAAAGTGAAAAAAAGACATTTCATAGTTGGAAAATTAAAGGGCGTACAAAAGTAAACAGATACGTGTAGATACGATAGGTTGGGTGGCAGATCGGTAGTGACGGATGGCCTGATGAGAATCAGTGCGTGCAGGTGTTGCATGATTGTAAACAAGTCCACGCTGATCAACAATAAGAAAATCTGCCTCTGCCTCTCTCTCATAACGTTGATTATTTGGCTATTTTATTCAGCAAATATACTAAGTTCGCTCACGTCACCTGAATAATACTATATCAGGTAAGATTAAGGGGGGGGTGTCTGATCCAGATCAGAAGGCTACATGTATGGCATAATGAGCTGGCTGGCGCATTGGTCAAGTAGAAGCAGATGTGTCGGGCCCCCCCCCACAAGGCCTCTGTTTATCGCCGTCACACCTCGCTGCACACGACGAGTGCTGCTGAATTGATCTGCCGGCACCCGCTCGCGACCGGAGTCGAGCTCTCTACCTGGAAGAGAAATTTTCTAAAACGCTGCGGGGACCACCCGGGGAGGCGACATCGCTACGCACTCGCGGGTCGATGAAGCCGGCCGGCCGACCGACCTCATCACATCCCTGGTCGAGTTACTGAGATCATTCTGCTTTCGCATGACCGATGCCGAGCAGTTGTTCGCAGCTTTAAGCAAATCTAACGGACTGTATGCTCCAGCACGTAACCGCATAAGAGAGATTTGCCAACACAGCAGACCAGGTGTTAGCGAGCGTGTAGGGTTTTCACGGACTATTTGCGCTTTCGGACTCAGCGGTCTGTTGCAAGAGCATCTAACGCTTACAATAACTCCGGCCTGTTACGCAGTTATCGTTCTTGACACGATTACGGCCATCAGTGGAAACGATGAGAGGGTTTGGGCCCTGTTCTACAAATAAATCATATTATTAATGTCTAAAAATTGTTTTTGGACATTCCTCCCGATTAAAATTCATCGAAAAAAAAAAAGGGCTAAAAAAAAATAGATTAAAATGATAACTGCAGCAGTAGGAGTTGACTATTTAACGTAAACCTGAGGGATGGGTACGACTATGAGGCAGACCAATTCCTTTTCTGCCTCGATTTCTTCATGCAAAAAAATTACAAAATATAATTTGAAACCGTCTCTGCATTACCAAAAATAAATAAATAAATAAAAGATTGCAGCCCATTTTCTATATACAACAAAAAAACAATTGATTATCTGTTTGTTTGCCTAGAATGGAAATTTGCTGTAAAATCGGCGAGAGAGTTTTGTATGGTCTGTGATGGCTTTCTTGCATTTCCTGTTTACCAAAGAAATATTGCTTATCTGGCGAATGTACAACCGAGAGGTTTACGTGAATAATTAAAGGGGTATGGATGATCAAGCGTACAGGTGAGACCGAGTGCAGGATTGCTCTTTAAGCCACTTCAAGTGTGTCGTTTTCGTTTTCGGTCAAAGAAAAAGCGGACGATCTCTTTGATGATGCGAATGATACAACCCACGGTACTCACGGTACTCCAAGAGAAGATAAAAAGACGTTGATGTTAGATTTTCTATCAGCAGCCCGGTCAGAAACTAATGGAACATCTTACGAGTACAGTGCTGGATACTAAATGCATCAACGGTTTTAAGGAAAAAGAGGCTGTTTATAAGTTGTTAAAGTTTCCTGAACTTTGATGATTTATATACGTATATCTAAAGCTGAGCTAAATTTCTTAAAAAAAAATAAATTTGATAGCTTCTCACTACTTTTAAAACTTAATAGTGGACTTATAAACGGATATCATCAGTTGATTCATTTCTCCGATTAAATCAGTCGCCAGAGATGCAGGGAGGTCGAACACCGTATATAGTGGTGTCGCGAAGAGATCGGACTTCCATAGTAGCTGGAACACACTTTAACTCAGTCCACCCATTCCCCACCAGCAACAACAATAACAATAGTAGCAGGGTCTTTGGCAGGAATTTCCAAAAGGGGTGTGCGTTCCACCGTATCTTATAGGCTGCTGCCGATCTAATAAGGATCCACAGAGTATGAAGCTTCCGGAAAAGTTTGGAGCTTCACAGTGTGATTTTTCAAATTTACTCCAAACAGAAAGATGGGCTGAATGATAATCTGGAGAGGGCTGGGTGTCAGTACAAATGCTTCTAACAAATCGCTAAAGAGAAAGGTTTTCTTGGTGACCAGCAGCAAGCGCAAGTGAAAAGGTGGAAAGAAAAATGATGTGGCGGAGAAAGTGGCAAGTGAAGACTGGCTGCTCAGTCTTAATACAGACGGATTGAGCCCAAGATCCCCCTCTAATTACACAATAATGAATGGAAGTGGCGGCGGTTGTCCAATATTTTCAGAGACAGTGCCTAGAAACCAATTTCAAAGGGATATCGCGTGTAGTTCGCTTTGATGATGCATAGATTTGTCATAGGAATATAGAAGCATACAAACCAGCTCAGATCCGAGAAATTTTTAACATATGCATTTTAAAACTGAAGAGATGTCTCGTTCCTTCTGGCATTCTAACAACAGATGAACAACTTGTACCTTTCCACGGTCATCGCTTGTGCATTGCGTGAGTCCGGCAACGGAATTAAAGATACGCTAGGGAGATTTGTTGTGATTTGCCAGAAATAAATCACTGATATGATCTTGCGGGGAAAAAAATTGTTTAAGAAGTGGACAAAATATACCCGTGTCGCCATTTTTTTTTTTTGTTTACAAGCAAACCATCATGGGATGATTTACTGCAAAGGAGAATAACGATTATTGGAACATTTTGAAAATCGATCAGGGTTAGCAAGATGTATTACTGAAGCAGGTGGCTCTTAAAGTTTAACTAACTACTCGTTTCCTTCTGCAAGAATGTCCTCTTGATAAGCAGCCAAAAATTGACTGGTCCAATGAGAAGAAAAGGATGAAAAACATCCTACTTTACAATGCAACAGAAGTTGAAGTAGATGCACAGACTGGAGGACAGACCAGATGGTTCGAACGAACGTATTTCGAGAAAAGAATGACTCGCAGATGGCCAATAACCGTTTTCACAATACGATCGACGAGAGCCATACAAACAGTTATATTATTCGGCCATATGTGAATAAAGATGAAAAACAAAAGAAAAACTCACAAGCGATAGTTTTTTTTTTTCCTTCCCTATTGCTCTTGGAAAAAAAAGTCAATAGTGAAAGAACATCTGTCTATGGAAGTTCTTCTTCGGTCCAAGCTCAGAGAGTCAGCGTTCTGGAATTTGTCCCAGAAACGCAGACAGACAATATGTTTGAAATCAACTCTTAATAAATCTGTGCACCAAATACTAGCTGACGATTGATTGGATATAATTAATTCCTTCATATTTAATGTTCTTTATTCAAATATATGTTTTATCAGTTTTTTTTTTAATCTTTTATTAGGAAAAAAAACATGGCTTTCATAAAGAAAATAATTTTTTTTTAATTTAAAATTAAGATGAGGTCAGATTGACCCCATCGGTACTCGGTTTATATAAAATCCTGTGGTGCCCCGAGGGTTAAGCCCATCTATTCTACTCATGAGAGGCTTGTCACTGATCTCTATCCTGATGTTACTGTCACGCGCTTAACTATCTCCAGTGGTCAAGCTTCGGAAAAGCGGTTGCCACGACCAGTTCTAGATACGTGATGTCCGATGGTTGACCGTTGCTCTACTCTGTCTCTTTCAGCTGTTGACATCGGCTGTTTCCTCGTGTGGTAATCATTACGTAACCATCTTCATCCGGACCCGTTCTTAGCATCCCGCTTGTCTGGCCGATGTATCTTGATTCACAGAGTCTATACAAATACCCACGACGTTAAGAAATACACTCTCCAGATTAGCTCTGTCACTGTATTCCTTTATTTTTCTTAATGATGCGCATTACCCAACGTTTTCTATTAATTTCACGACAGCCCCTCCTTGTCCTCTCGGGTGGTAGGCGGCCTGCAGTCAAAGGCTGGACCACAGCGAACTGTCATCGCGAAACCAAGTAATAAGAAGTAGGATACAAATAATTTCTACTGGACCACATTCATCTTTAACGTGCCGTGCGCGGTGATCGACGATATCGCAGTCAAAGTGTATCCACAATCTCTGCGCCTGATCGCCCAGTGTAGAACATTTTTTTCTTTCTTTTTTGAGAAGAATAGGCGTTACAAAAACTCGGAGCGGAATCACGGTTTGCTGGGAAGACGAAATAAAATAAACGACCAAAAAAAGGAATTATAGCTCATTAAATGTATTTAAATTAATAGCAGATTAATTATTTAAAAATGGGGGGGAACTGTCATAACTGATAAACGTGAATGCGGCGCATATCAATATAAACTGGGAAAAAAAAAACAAAAAAACAGTTACTGCTCATAAGGAAAACGTTCCACGCGGGGCAAAAGTATTTTTCATTAAAACAAATCAAACACGGAAATGAAGGGGAAAAAATACTTCGTCTCTTTATGCAATTTAGTAGCTCAGGAAAATCTCATTGGTGCTCGGGTTCTAAGGGGGATCCAGTCAGTCTTCCGCGTGGCGCCCCCTGCCGAGTAGCACGGGCAGACGGCGTTCATTCCCCTATCCCTGAGGACGAGAGTAACATCTCCCTCCAGCCGGCCCTTTCCGTCTGTGGTTGCAGGCAGGGAGAGAAGCGGAGACCGGCTGGCTCTTGGCCTCGCCATCGGTGCTTATAGATGGTCCCTGATGATGACCATTTCTCGCTGCCGTCTGATGGTCCTCTCTCAGGCTCCCTGAACGCAGCAGCAGAAAGGCCTTCCTGTCTTTCGGACTATCTACGCATTTGACCGCCAGACGGACGTGAAGAAAAGAGTTGGTCAGGCACAAAAAGAGGGGTTAGGGGGTTTCCTGCTTGACGAACTCCGACTTATGGACAACGAAACAGACAGAAATAACTAATAGTAGTCTTCTGAGCAGAGACGGCAAAACAAGGACGATACGGGTGAAAGCGAGGCTGGCCGGGCCCCACAAGCGATTACCGACCGGTCTCACTGGCCAGACACTCGGACTCGGGCCGCCTACTCACCGCTGCCCTGAAAGGCGAGCCACCCACCGATAAATGAACTTTGCGGACAAACGTGTGGCGGCGACACCAATCGGGCTTTTACCGGCGATTAACCCTGCGAGAGGTCGGCCATCTTGCTCCCAACCCGACATATTTGTGGAGGAAGTACATATCTGCTGTCCTCCAGCCAGTAGCGCCAAGGTCATCATCCGCTTCCCCTTAGAGCTGTCGGGCGAAAGTGGATTAAGGGAGGGGGGTAGGAAGACTCGTTCTCCAGCCTGTCTGCGGTGTACTTAGTTACGGTTAGTAATTATTTTAACAGCTGGTAAGGAAATGTCAGCCACCCACCCCACGCGAGAGCGGAAATGGAAGCGCTTGTTATGGTTGCCATGGATGGCACTACGCAACCTCGTCAAGCACGAGACGATAATGGCAGACGATGGAAAGGGAGGGAGTCGTTTTACGCCCTAGCTTCGGGAGAAGATTCTACGAGAGACTGGCGAGAGGCCCTGGTTAAGTAAGCTTCTCCAACTTAGGACAAAACAATAAAGACGATCCTCCAGGACCGACATACAGACAGACAGACTACTTGTTAACCACTTTGCTTGTTTTGGCACACGACCGTCTCGGGAGACGATGAAAGTCGCGTTATCCAAAATGGTCCTAGACTCACCCCAGAGTCCCAGTCGCTGCAATAAAAAGAAGATAGACAGAGAATATCTTCGGAGCTTTTCATCTTCCTTGTTGTCGCCGCGTTTCACCCTCTGCTCTCGTTCGCATTTTTCGTCGCTGGTTTTCATTCTTTGGCAGGCTGCGCAGAGCCGGAACTGTCTCCCGGACGCGAGGCTGGCGGCTGGATGGCTTCCGGTTGTTTACATCAATCGAAAAGTTCTTCAAGTCCCGTTCGCTAACGTCCCTTTCGGAAATACATCAGTCCTCCACGTGGTGAGCATGGCTTTGACTAAGGTTAGCGAAGATGCTGTGGACATCGTTCTCCCCAGCGCTGCAAAACTTGCGATTCTTTCCCGCCAGGAGAAGTTAAGAACGCGACTCGGGGGAAAACATAAGGGAAGACAATTCAGCTTCTTCTCTTGACCCGAGTGCGTTAGCTAAGAGTTGCTGCCGTACGAAAAAGAGTGCTCAGAACACACGCCAGGCACACCTGAACCTTGGTGGTGATGGTGAACTTGGAGTCTCCTAACCTTTTTGTTGGGTAGCATACCGAACTGCATCAAGAGTCAGTTTGTCAGGGCGGAACCACGGTAAACGACAATGGGACGCATTACATCCCCTTGATTATCACAAATGTACCACAAGAGTGTTTGATAACCTTATTTCTTCTTTGTAATAACTAATTTTCTCCAAAATTAATTTGTCAAGGGAATTTCAGTAAATGAAGACCCCGCCTCGGCGGCCCCCAGAGCTCTCTTGTCAAAGACGCTACAAACAGCTTTTGTGTGCGTCATGTTTGCGTAAACTGTCGCGTGGTCTTCGGTTATGTCATCTATGCGTAAAGGTTGGTTGGGTTTTACCCTCACAACTGTTACTACTTTGCTTTTAAAAAAGGGGGGACCGTCTCCAAAGAAAACGAGCATATTTAATGGCTTATTTTTTATATGTAATTTATAATTCGTGATTGTACATTTCAGCTGTGAAACTAAGCAAAAACTAGTAGTTATCGAGTTGTACCTTTGAGTTACAGTATTCTATTTGAAAATGTACTATTTTCTTCGAATAAAAGACCGTTGTTTAAAGTATCGTTATAGTAATGAATGCTTTTTTCTTTTGTCTGTAAGGCTTCTTGTAATTATTATTAAGTCCTGAGATAATGGAAGAAATATTAAACACGACAGAGGGGAAGCGACGCCCGCAAAAGAAATAAAGGGGGAAAACAAGACGAAATAAGGA
This sequence comes from Nautilus pompilius, assembly GCA_018389105.1. Taxonomy (NCBI): domain Eukaryota; kingdom Metazoa; phylum Mollusca; class Cephalopoda; order Nautilida; family Nautilidae; genus Nautilus; species Nautilus pompilius. Next base: position 14,601 of record JACATO010000027.1, on the reverse strand, counting down.
TTTCTCAAATTACCTCCCCATAAACTGAGAAATAGAGGATATAGCTTAAAATAAACTTTCTAAAAAGAATTATTATATTGGTATTACATCACTAAATATAAGGAAAGTAAGATGTAAGCAATTTTCTTTTTCTTTTTGTTTAAATACGACAGTAATAATAACGAATCGCGCTGTAGGTTCTGCTGAGAAAATGTTTATCTTAAAAGGATTGCGCGACATATCTTGACAAAGATTTTTGTTGTGAAGTGATCCTGTGTGAGAGAGCGAGAGAGACAGAGAGAGATGAGAGAGAGAGAGAGAGAGAGAGAGAGAGAGAGAGAGAGAGAGAGAGAGAGAGAGAGAGAGAGAGAGAGAGAGAGAGAGAGAGAGAGAGCGAGAGAGAGAGAGAGAGAGAGAGGAGAGAGATGAGAGAGAGAGAGAGAGAGAGAGAGACGAGACGAGAGAGAAGAGAGAGAGATACACAAACCAAACAATTATCATTCCTCTTTGGAACGAAACTCAACACTCAGGTTTTTCTTCTGAGTTGGGATCATCCACCATGCAACATTCTGGTTATTTATTCATGGTAGTTTACGTCTCTGCAAAGAATTCTTCCGGTATCGGCTGGCTCAGTCTGGCTGCCTAGGTCTGTACACATGCAGTGGAATCATATCGATTTTATTTTGTTCTATATACCATACATAATGGCAATTCGAAGTTGATTGATGAAATCACACAAGTTTCCAAGGCAATAAGCTGCATTTCAGTGTTAGGTAGACAGTATTTTACGATCGCAAGGCGCCAAAAATGCGCCGATGTTAGACGAATATAAGATGGCGTTGTGCCAAGCGTACAATTCCTCCAACTTCAGTTTGGTCCCGTGCGCAGGCGTTCGAAAACGCAAATTTTTCTTTCTATTTTCTCCAAGAAAAGAAAAAAAAGCAACTGGTGACACGTACGCTTTTTGTCTGCGCTCTAATTTTCTTTCACTGAACAAGCAGTTCTGTAAACGACATTTTATCTAGAGTATAACACTGACACTGCGAGTTTTCTTTAAGATTAGAAGAAAAACGTTTGAGTTTTCTCCGTCTTCAGAGAAACCTGAAACGAACGCGAGAGAGGGGGAGGGGGAGACATGGGAGAGGGAGAGAGATGACGTCAGTACAGAGACAGACAGGCAGCGGGGGAGACATTGGAAAGGAAGCGATGACGTCAGTACAGAGACAGACAGGCAGCGGGGGAGACATTGGAAAGAAAGAGATGACGTCAGTACAGAGAGACGTGACGTCAGTACAGAGACAGACAGGCAGCGGGGGAGACATTGGAAAGAAAGAGATGACGTCAGTACAGAGAGACGTGACGTCAGTACAGAGACAGACAGGCAGCGGGGGAGACATTGGAAAGAAAGAGATGACGTCAGTACAGAGAGACGTGACGTCAGTACAGAGACAGACAGGCAGCGGGGGAGACATTGGAGAGGGAGAGAGAGAAAGCGAACAGATTAACAGGGCGCAATGACGCCAATTTAGCAAAATTTTATGGCAGCAGCTCTGCAGGGAGAGGGCGTCATCATACTGATAACCATTGGCGATGCCAGGATTCTCGGAAGGGGAGGGGCTCAGAAAGACTTGAAGAGGGAAAGTGGTTCAGTCGGTATAGCTGCTAAGTGTGGAAGGCTTACCTGTGGCATCGCCATTTTAATTGTACCTGGTATATCAGCTGTAATTCACAGAGCTCAAATCAAACAAATGCCTTAGTTTGCTGAAGACCAATGGCTTAGTCGGTAAACTGGGTTCTTTCTTCGTTTATGTGGATGGGGACAGTTAACCCAATTGCCAAGCGCATGCGCAAAAGAAACAAACAAAAAAAGATATAATTTGATTTTTAAACTACGGAAGATGATGCGCGTAACACGTGACCAGAAGACGATTCTAAGTCGACGAAGACAACGCGCAATTTACCGCCATAATTAACCAATGACCGCGAGCTAATGCTTATTGAACGGTACAGAAATCGCATCGTACTGGTAATGATAATCAGCGGAGAAGAAAGAAGCGAATCCCGAAATAGAGATAAAACGGAAATGCGACAATTACCATATTTCTACGCTACCGCGACAACA